>OX457086.1:39393161-39724704 GCA_949752835.1 Empis stercorea | reverse complement strand
AATCTACTGAAGGTGCTCTACTTAAATTTTGTGAAGAAATCTATGAGGCTTTAAACAATGGTAAAATTTCATCTGCCTTATTCATAGACATAACAAAAGCTTTTGATCTTGTAAACCACGATATCCTGTTAAAAAAGCTGCATAATTCCGGATTCAGAGGATTTATTTATAATTGGTTTCGTTCTTATCTTACTAACCGGAAGCAAAAAGTTAAAATAAAAAATGATTTCAGCACTTTATTAGAAATAAGTAGTGGTGTTCCGCAGGGTTCTGTCCTTGGACCAATTTTGTTTTTAATATTTATAAATTCATTGTTCTTGCAATCATTTAAAGGTAATCCAACTGCCTTTGCCGAAGACACTGCTTTTACTTACACCTGCAAAAATAATTTTGATATTGTTGTCGATATGAATCATGACATTGATATTTTGCGACGTTGGTTTAGAAACCATAAACTAATTATTAGCTGCAAAACAAAATATATGAATTTCAACATTTCCAATACTTGTAATTATGATTTTAATTTATTTTATCATGATCCATATTGTCAGAAATATCCATTTTCTCCTAATAACATTGAAAATAATGTAAATTCCATAAGTTGTGATGATTCACGGACAATTCGTAGAAAACCAATTCGTAGAAAACCAATTGGTAGGGAAAAAATGGTCGGAGGGTATTCGAGGGTATTCGAATTTTTCATACAAATTGTTATAGTTACTTACTTATTTAATATTTTTCGGAAAAGGCATTATTTTTTTTTATTTTCCGGGTAATTATTTTCCATTATTTATTTTTCTATGATTTTTTTCTACGAATTGTCCGTATACCGTTGTGATTCTTTAAATTGTAATTCAAACTGTTTTAAAATAGAAATTGTTACTTCTTTCAAATATCTTGGGTTGCTTATAGATTCAAAATTTGATTGGTGCAAACATACCTCATATTTAAAGAAATATTTCAACAATGTTATTAGACAGTTGTATCATGTCAGTTTATATAGTAGTGTTAGAATATCTACAATGGTATACTATGATCTTTTCCATTCGAAGCTTCAATATGGTATTGTTTGCTGGGGCGGTACTTATTTAAATAAATTAATACAACTTTTGGCATCCCAAAAGCATGCAATTAGATTAATATGTAAGAAACACAGACTTTCACCTAGTTTCAACTTATATAATAAGCTTGAGATCCTTCCAGTTAGAAATTTGTATTTTTATAAAACTATGAAAAGTTTCTTTGTTAAATCTGGTTATCTTGACATAAGACACACTACACTTTACAATTAGAGAATTAATAGTAGAAATATTGTTGCTGTACCACGATTTAATAAATTTCACTTTTGTCATTTCTACAAAATAATAGCTCCGAGAATATATAATAAACTACCTGAAGATATTAGAACTATCAGAGTTTTATTCAGATTTCTTAAAGAAATCAAAGCCTGGCTTTTGAATTTAAATTATGACGAAGTTGAAAATTTGTTGAAGATTACAAGGTAAAAATACTTAATTGATGTTTTTGGATTTATCATTTTAAATATTATAAGCGTAAATATATGTTATGTGTATGTATATATTTATATGTATATATATATATATATATATATATGCATATGGACTTATCAATGTCTTATTAATTTAGTTAAACCCCTATCATTTACTAATTTATATTTGGGAATTTTGAAAGAGATAGATCATTCGATACTTGCGAATTTAGCAAAAGAGTGATTCTTAATCTATTTTTTTTTATTATTTTCTTAATCTAACTATTAAATTTTTATATCATTATATTATACATATTGTTTTAAACGTTAGTTAACTATTTGAATTCTTTATTTGCTATTTTTTTTAACTTTTAAAATGAAATGTATCTTTAAATTTAGTCTTCAATATTATGAATTTTAACTGTTTAGATTTAAGATGAAGAATAAAGAAAATAAACTCGTTGGAACGAGCGGACTCGTTCCACTTATCTGGAGAGTTTTTGTTCAATAAATAGGTGATGGGAGCAGCAAGGTCGGCATAATTTTTAATGAACCGGTTATACCAACCGGTCATGCCAAGAAATCTTCGGATTTGACGGACGGTTTTCGGACGTGGAAAATCGTTGATGGCGTCGATTTTTGCTGGATCTGTTTTGATGCCGTCTCCATTAATAATGTGTCCGAGGTATTTGGTCTTTTGGCAGAAGCTTTTCTCTATATTAATAGTAAGTCCAGCTTCCCTCAAACACTTAGCTACTCTACTCAAGAGCGACATGTGGACGTCAAAGTCTTCCGAGAGGATCAAAAGAGCATCCAGGTAAACGAAGACGTCCTCATGAAGCTCGTAAGGGATCACCTTATCCATGAGCTTGCATAGTGTTTTCGGGGAGTTGGACAAACCAAAAGGCATTCTTTTAAATTGAACAGCCCCCGCCCAGGAACGATGAATGCTGTTTTATCGCGAGATTTTTCGTCTAGTTCTACTTGCCAAAAAGCCATTTTTAAATCTAAACTGGTAATATATTTAGTTTTTTTCACTCTACTAAAGATGGAGTTAATATGGGGAAGTGTATAAGCATCACTCTTGGTTACGGCGTTAACTTTTCGAGCGTCGAGGCATACTCTAACGGTGCCGTTCGACTTTTTAACCATAGCCAAAGGCGATGCCCATCCACTTCTACTCTCCTCTATAATATCTTCTTCTAACATTTTATTTATTTCAGCGTCTAACAGCTTTTGCATGGGCACTGACAATGGATACGGACGAACTACGGACGGTTTAGCATCTCCTACATCTATTTCATGCTTTAGGACACTGGTTTTCCCCAGGCCGACCACACTATAGGAGGTAAACAATTCGATGGTTTCCAGCAACCGTTGTCGCTGCTCTTCGTTTAAGGTATGCATTAAGGTATTTTCTACTAATTCACTTACTTCTAAATTTCTAAAAGGTATGGCGTTGAAAGCATCCCAAAATCGATCCGTAAAATAATGGAACGTTTTATGGAAGGGATGAGGTAGAATTTGATAGTTTTTTTAATATTGTTAAATTCAATGTCCAAATAAACAAATCCGAGGACTTTTTGTTTAGTACCATCTGCTGTGGCAATACTAGCAGTTAAGGGTGTGAAGGATACCCCCAACTGTTGCAGCAATTCTTCCCCATCTTTTCCCAAGCAACTTATATTGGCACCGCTATCTAACAGCGCGAAATGATTTTTGTTCCCAATTTTTGTCTTCATAAAGGGACGATTGTCCCCCTCAGGTCTTATATAAGTTGCTTTTAACGCTCTCTGGATCTGCTTCCTAACGCCAAAATGTTTTTGTGCCCTAACTCTAACTACCTTAATTTTTTTAGACTTATCTAACTTATCCAAATTTTGTAACCCATCTAATTTATTTAATTTATTTTTAGGAGGTAATTTGGAACTTACATCTAATTTAAACCTAGGGTCCTTCTGGACCACGGAGGTCAACGGAAACGGGAGTTTAGGTTCCTCCAGGTTCCCATTCCCGCGTAACCGTTTCCCTGTTTGTAACTGGCCTACACTTGGGGCATTTATTAACATAAGTGTTTTTCATTCCACACTTATAACAAAAAATTTTTAATGGACAAGGACAATCACGGAAGGTATGACCTTTGTCATCACAATTATAGCATATAGTTAAATTATTATTTTTATTTTCAGTGCTATTCAATAAATTAGGACGGACATTTTCGAATGGTTGGACAGACAAAATTTCTAACGGACTACACGAAGAAATCTTTGGTTTTTGATTTTTGACTAGAATTTCAGGTACGTGTGTGTTAATTTCTGTTTCGGAATCTAATTCGTTAATATAATGCCTCCTAGGACGAATTTGGTCTTCTGCCGTCTCACCTATCTCTCGCCAATTACGTTCTAGTTTACGACACATCTTGTCGAGTTGGTTCAAGGTGACCACGTTTTGTAGAACCAACGCTTTTTTGTAGCTCGGGAACAAATTATAACGGAGACGGCTCAAAAATTCATCGTCCGAGATCTCCTGCTGTAGACGCAATCGCAGACCCTCCATATCCAACCGGTAATCCGAAAATTTCTCCCTTGGTTTCTGCTTGCGTGCTTCCATCATCCGCTTTACATCACCATCCTCCTCGCCTTTGTCAAACTCCACTTTCATTGCCGCTTTCAGCTGGGACCAAGATGCGTGTGGATTTCTCCGGATGAACTGCCAATACCAGATGTCGGCTCTTCCTTTTAGTAGCTGGTTCATGGCTAGTACCAAGCTCTCTACTAGATAGCTGTCCCCCCTCGCAAGAGTTTCCACTCGGAATAAAAATTCAGACAGCGTCAACATTTTTCCAGTGCCGTCGAATTGAATCCGCCAATTTGACACTGGATTACGACGATGCACATTATCGACAGGTAACTCAACATTTTCGTCGTCACTGCTATTTACTTCTATTCTCGTTCTAGGGGGAACACCAGTAGGCGGTACCGCGGCCAGTTCATCCGCCGGCTGATGGAATTGCCGGTAGTCATCCCTTACAGCTCCAATAAGGTTTGACTGTCGCTGGTGCTCTGCGTAGTTCATACTCTACCGCTGAAATTGGTCTCGCATTTCCTGCATCTGTTTTTGCTGTACTGCTAATGCTTTATCCAGTTCCTGGATCCGCTGACGTTCATAATTCTGCGAGAATTGTTTCGGGAGTGAGTAATCCATATTTGATGAAAATTTTTGACGATTGTTGTTTCGATGATAGTTATTACGGCCAAAATTAGTATTAGCTCGTCGAACATCCGCATTGAGTGGCGCGATTTGTGTCGACGGAAATCGATAATTGTCCGGGTTTGCACGTGGTGACGATTGGTAGCTCCAGGTTAAATTACTCGCTGGCAATGTCGACGATGGCAGACTTTTTGGACCCGATAACTGTGGCGTATCCAACGGTTGCACTCCTGCTTGCAGATCCGAGAATACGTCCGCCCTTCGCTCCGCTGGTTTTCCCATGGGGGTCACCTTCGGTGTCGCTCCAGTAGCCCCTAGAATTGGATGTCCAATTATGGTGAGCGGGGCAGCTAATGGACGGACCAACTCATCATCCTCGTCGATGCTTCTAATTGAGGTTCTGAAGTTTCAGGTAATTTTGATGTAATTTGTTTTTGTTTATACTGACGCAACTTTTCTAAATTCTCTTTTAGTTCATAAATTCCTTTCCTGATCGCCCCGGAGGAACTCGGTTGAACATTTTTCAATCGGTTTAAGCGATCCCATACGTGGAAGCTTTTTGTGGTGGCGATGGCTAGAGCGTTGGAATTACCATCTCTAATGCCGTTGGTAATCAATGCTCGTACAGCTTCGATCTTCGCCTCGCAGATGTTCAGTTCAGCCTCTGGATCTGGAATTACGGATACAGGTAATCGTCGTTTTTGTTTATTCTCCAAATCCAGAGCCAAACTCAAATTAGAATATTTATCCGATACATTTTCAGAGGGAACATATAGATTCCGGATTTTCAGTTCATAGCTAAGTTCGTCCTCGTCCAGCATGAACTGGATCTATCACATGCCGGAAACTATCCATGATATTTAATTTTTTTCTTAATGAAATCCTAATAATAAATAAACTACAGTACTATAGCTACTAAATAATAATAATAATAATAATAATAAATAATTGATTGTAAATTTAATAAATAATTCAAAAAAAAATGTTTATACCTGCTTACTAATACTATTGTAAAATTAAACCTAGAATAAATAAAAAAAATTAAAAATATATAAACCCGACTTCACCTTACAAAAAAAATAAATAAATAAATAACAATCAGTGTATAAAATAACAGCACCTTTGTAAACATAAATAACAGAGCAATTTGTAAATATAAATAACAAAAATTGTAAATATAAATACCACAAAATTTGTAAATATAAATAACAAAAAAAATCTGTAAATATAATTAACAAAACTGGAAATATAATAACACTGATTGTAACTACCCACTAATAATAACCAATACTAACGTAACCAAAACCGAACTATACTAACTAATAATACATAAACTAATTCTAATAAATAAATAACAATTATTGTAAAAAATTTAAATTAGAAAATAAATAAAAAAAATTTACAAAAAAAACTACTTAATACTACTTTAATAAATAACAAAAACAAAAATATAAATAAACTATTACCACTGCCCAATAACTAATAAACCTACCCTAGTAATAAGTCTAACTCCCACCAATAAATAATAATAAAAAAAAATCTAACTATTTAATATTAACTACTTCCTAGCAAAAATTCTTATTCCGCTCTGACGACCCCGGAGTATTGAACACACCTTATATTTTTATAAGTTTATAATAATTCTATTACCGCAATTTGGTACTACACTATTTTTAATTGCTCTAGTACCTTTATTATTTTTTCACAGCTGTCCCCAGTTAATAATAAACAGCTGTCACACAAAATCATAAATTTTATAAATATTTTAATAAATTTAATAAATAAATGTTGTTTTAAATCAAAAACCCAATTTTGTGTATTTGTTTTTTTTTTGTTTTTTATTGTAGGTAAAATTTTCCTCGGAAGTGATTCTTGTTTTTTTTTTATATTATTACAAATAATATTACTATTGTTTTTCTATGAGGAAAAAAAAAATTGATGAGGATACAACGAGCGGTGAGAAACCCATTGTAGCAGAAATTACAGGAATGGGAGGAGCAGATAAAACCAAGGAACAGGACTAATAGGATGAGTGAAGGATGCGGGAAAGGAATCTTCCGCCTTAAAATGTAGTCCTTCCAGTTCACATACCGATAAAATTTAAATAAATAGACAACAATTTTGTCACATAAAAGACAACAAAAACAACGTTGATAGGAATATATCCAGACAACTGGGTCATATTCTAACTATCTCCGCTATTTTTGGTCAAAATAAATAACGAAAAAAATAAATAACAGATATCTGGAGGACAAATCGAGGACAACCTAAATTTTTATCTAACTCCAGCTCTATTACTTACCACGCTATAACAGACTGATAGGACAAAAACATGGACAACCATGTCACGCTCTAACAATCAGCGGTACAAAAAAAATAAATAATTAACACAACAATACTACGAAATTCTCGGTTTTATGTGAACTGGTTGGAAGTCATCCAAGGCAAAAGGGGACGAATTAGTTGGTGATACAATGGCCACACCAACTCCATCCGAACTCATCCTCAGAACCAAAAAAATTCTGATGAAGTTGATACAAAAAAAAATTTTTCATTACAAAAAATTTCGGGTGACCAAACGTCACTAGAATTTTTCTAAGTTCTTTTGCCATAAACAAAATTGGGCGCCAATTGTAACGAGATCCAAATTTATTGGATTTGTTATCTGAAGATAGGTTCGGAGGAAAAGGGTTCGGGAGCTGAAAGTGTTGGGCGCCAGGTCTGAGTGACCTAGCCACAGTCACTATGGAAAGCAAGACCAAGAATTAATTTTTCTGTTATAAACAAAAAAAAAAACTAATTCCCTTTTCTTTACTTCCAGCTCCCAGGATCATTGGGATTTCCTCCTTGTTGCCGGCTCAGCACAGTCTGTGGGGCGTGGGTCGACCAATGATCCTACTAACCATCATACCACCAACAAATGTTCTCTTCAATCCAACACATTGATTACGTCATAATCAATGATGGACCAAAGAAGAACATGGAAATGAAAAAGGAAAAGGACAACTAGAAGGAATTCTGCTACTCCGGATCACTCATCTGCACCGACTTATTCTTCCATGTTGAATATACAAAAATTCCAAGAATACACAAGAAAAAAATTTTTGCAACAACAAAAAAAAACCCAACAGGGACTCAGCACTCCCAACGATGTCCCGATGGACCTGCTCAATCCACCACACAAAATTTATATATATAAAAATAAATAATAACACCAATGTATTTTTGGTTTTAAATCCATAAAAATTGTTTTATATATTTCAAAATTTTAATAATTGTAATTGAATTCCATGAATAGATATATAGATATTTAATAATTTATTTAATAAAGCAAAACTACAAAAAAAAAAAAGGAATTTTAATCAAAAATTTTATTTTTTTTTTTCACCTTTTCCAAAAAACTATAATTCTTTCAATTTTTCTTTAAAAAAAAACCAATAGAAAAAGAAAACTTTCACATACCTTTTGTTTTAGTAATTTATAGATACTTTGGCGGAAGCTGCTCCCGACATGTCTGGATCCAGCTGCACCTATATCCTAAAATTTTTATTTTTTGTTATGTGAAGGTACAAAAATTTTATTTCCTTTTTATTAAAATCTCTTCCTATTAATTCTTTCTATATTGACAAGAATGGAATTTACTTTACGACATTATATAAATTAAACCAATTTACAATAAAAAACTACTTAACACAAAAAAAAACCAATTTAAAGAAAACCCCAAAACAAAAAAAAACAACCCAATTTCCCACACTGCACGATGACTGCTCTGCTTCCAACGATGACTGCACCAAGATGACAACTATACAGGACCACTGACCAGGACACAGCAACCAGTTGCAGCACAGGAACACAGGAACACAATTAACACAAAAAAAACGGACGCGCGCGCTGGACACTAATTTGGACTATGAGTTTTTTTATTATAATTTTCGCGGCTTATTAATTTATTTTATCTTTTTTTAAAAACTTGAACAAAAACAACAAAAAAACGAATAAAAAAAAACTAACAAAAATTTATATCAGCCGGTGTCCAGCGTCACGACTCTCATACGACTCCTCGATGTTTTTTTTTGCTTTTTTTCATAAAAAAAGTTTTTTAAAAATACTTTCCCTTAAAGAAATATTCAACTAAAAAGTAATAAACAAGCAAATAATACCACATCAATGTACTTTCCCGTTGAAATTTAGCAACTGTCAACAATAGTAAGGGAAAGTAGACCTTATCAGAATTAATGCCATTTATAAAGAGGTCTACCTTTCCCTTACTATTGTTGACAGTTGCTCAATTTCAACGGGAAAGTACATTGATGTGGTATTATTTGCTTGTTTATTATTTATTATTTTAATTTTTTTATCCGTCGAAAATAGCAATTCATCGAAAACGACAATACATCCAATAAAATATTTTGGCTTAAGCTAAAATTGTTTTCGGTGAATTGCTATTTTCGACGAATTGCTTTTTTTTAATTGTATTTCAACGAATTGTGGTTTTCATTTATCGTATTTAAATACATATTTCATTTATCGACAATTTTGGTTCCAAGCCTAGCTGCAAAAAGATATACCTTTCATTAATTTTTACTAAGTGAAATTATATTGGAAGAAAATAGGAATTTTTTTGGAAGTTTTCGAAAAATAAAGGTTTTTTAAGGTAGATTACCTAAACTTAGGAGTTTGAAGGACTTATCTGAAATCTGACCAATTTAATGGCCATTTTACATTTTAAAAATTCAAATTTCCTCAATATTTTAAAATTTAAAAGTATTAAGGTCCTATCTGTAATTTTAGGTTTTTTAAGGTAGATAAGTATTTAAAATTTTCAAAAACTAAAATTAAATAACCCCATAATATAGGGGTACACAGGGACTCAGAGGTGTAAATTTTTTGTCATATTCATTGGTAGCTAATTGTGTGAATGTGCATAATTTTTTTTAAAATAACAGGTTCTGCGGGTATTATTTCGTGTGACAATTAGCAAGGACTTATAAAACAATGTAAACCAAAAACGAGGAATTATTTAGCACTACGTAAGATACAGTGAGAAACACAAGCTAAATGGTTTTACAATAAAAGCAATAAAAAATTAGTATACATTAGTTAAAGCTATAAATAAGAAATAAAAAACGAAAGTGGTTAAGAAGGAAAGTTTCAAAACAGGAGGAAGATCAACATTGGTTGATCAAAGCGGTCGATCCAAAAATTTGATTTTCTATTGTGTGTGTTTTTTCTCTCTCTTAATTATAATTATTAAATAACAGTGTAGTGTATCATAATAATAAAATAAATTCAGTGGCGAAAATAAAAATCCTCCTGGTTCCTTAAAAACTTCGGTGGCCAAAATAAAAATCCTCTTGGTTCCTTGAAAATTCAATACCCGAATTAAAATATAAAAAAAGCAGGCCAAGTAGCCTTCATGAAAGGCTGAAAAGTTAAGAGGCCTTTGCCCAAAAAGTAAGATAAGGTTTTTCGCTGGAGCAGAAAACTTGAGCTGTAATTATCGTATTTTGATCTGTTTTTTTGCAAATGGTTGGTTGGTAATAGACCTACCTTTTACACTAGGCATCTTTTTTTTAAAGTTTTTGACCTATGTTGTCTGGAAATTTAAAATGTTTTTTCATTTCCATACAAAAAAAACGTTGCGACCTAGATTTTTTCCACAATTTGCATCCAATTTGGCTGAAATTTGGAAGACCAGTAGTCTTTTTAAACGAATCTATACACTAGGCAGCCGGAATTTTGATTTTTGACTCTAATTTTGATTTAACAGCAATTACATTTTCAAAATCAGCCTTAATTATTATTTTGTCTTTTTATTATTATTTTAATTTTTTTATCCGTCGAAAATAGCAATTCATGGAAAACGACAATACATCCAATAAAATATTTTGGCTTAAGCTAAAATTGTCGTTTTCGGTGAATTGCTATTTTCGACGAATTGCTTTTTTTTTTAATTGTATTTCGGCGAATTTCTTTTTGCTAAAAAATTATAAATAAATTAGGCGCGGCGTTAACTTACGATTGTACCTATAAAAATGTTATTGTTAAATATATATCAATTATATTACAAAAAATTTTGCGCATTAAATTATTTTGATATATATATTAAATTTTTGTGTTTGGCATTGTATTTTGTTTGCCTTTAGCTTTTATGCTAGATAAAAAAGCTGCCAATTTGGAAGAGTGCTTCATATACCCTTTTGATCTACCTAGGATTTAGTGAAAACGAAGAATTAAATAAAAATTACGATTTTTACAAAACTCCCAATGTTGTACAATTTAAAATTACAATCAAGTTTTTATAAATAAGTACTCGAATTTGTAATACTATATTTATACTAAATACTCGAAATGTAATATACATATGTTTTTATTCTATAAATTTCGAAATTTTTGCCCCTGTAAAATGAAGAGGGTTGAAGGTACGTGTCTCAATTTTGTATACAGGGTGTAGGTGTGTATTTTTGAGAAAATAATTTCTCATTTTTTCAATCCAGTCCCCCGCCGAGGTGTTGCAGCCTGTTTAATAGATATACCCCCTCACCCATATGAAAAGGGAAACGGGTGAAAATTTTGAATGATTTCGAAAGACACCAACCTATTACACCTAACTTACAAGATATAGACCCTATCTGAAATGCGGCTTATTTTATAGTCATTTTAAGTTCCAAATATTCAATTTTCATAAACTATATAATAAATTTTGAAATGTAACATTTGTAAGTGATGTAGCTTAGAGGGGGTTGCAGGTAGGGAAATAAATTTTTGGCACAACTTGTAAGATAGTATTTTTAAGAAAATAATTTCTCATTTTTTCAATCCAGTTCCCCGCTGAGGTGCTAAAGCCTTTTTCATAAAATTACCCCCTCACCCATAATAAAAGGGAAAGGGGTAAATTTTTTGAATGGTTTCGAAAGATACCAATCTATTATACCAAACCTATAAGATATAACACCCTATCTGAAATGCGGTTTATTTTATGGTCATTTTAAGTTCCAAAAATTCAATTTCATAAACTATATAATAAATTTTGAAATGTAACATTTCTAAGTGATGTAGCTTAGAGGGGGTTGCAGGTAGGGAAATAAATTTTTGGCACAACTTGTAAGATAGTATTTTTAAGAAAACAATTTCTCATTTTTTCAATCCAGTCCCCCGCTGAGGTGCTGCAGCCTCTTTCATAAAATTACCCCCTCACCCATAATAAAAGGGAAAGAGGTAAATTTTTTGAATGGTTTCGAAAGATACCAATCTATTATACCAAACCTACAAGATATAAGACCCTATCTGAAATGCGGCTTATTTTATAGTCATTTTAAATACCAAAAATTCAATTTTAGTAGTCCCATAAAAATTCTTTCACCTGTAAAATCCAGGGGGGTAAAGGTACGAAGCTGATTTTTATGCACAATGTGTAACATAGTATTTTTAAGAATATAGTTTCTCATTTTTTCTATTAATTTCCCCCCTCAATGTATGTAGCTTATTTCATACATAAGCCCCCTCACCCACTTAAAGAAGGTGGTGGGTAAATTTTTTATATGAAATCGAAATGCACTTACCTGCTGCATCTATGTTACAAGTAACAATGTTTTATATAAAATCAAACCGGTTTTACAGGCATTTCAAATTTCAAAATTTTTGTTTTAATATTACTATAAAATAGGGGGGCGAGGCCTAGGGCTCCAAATTTTTACAATCTTCTTTATATGGCGTCTATACATATATCTGTGAAACAATGTAAAGATCCGACTATATTTAGGGGTATTTTTTTGAAGTGCACAAAATTGTGCATTTTCAACGCTCCGCTAGGGGGCTTGCAGGGAAATGATTTAAAAAAGGATACCATACACATAAATTTCCATCCTTACTTTATATATGTTGCAATTTTTGTACAAATCGCACGAGTGCTTATACTATTTCTAAGCGTTTAAAAAAGTGTATTTTTACTTTGCGTACGGCTACGGCGTACGGCGGACACGGATTTGTCCGCCGTACGGCCCTGACATCTAAAACGTCCAGAAAAATCAAAATCTCGAAAAAAAAATTTTCGAAATTTAGACCGCGCCACAAAGCTTCATATATTTTCAATATATGAAGCAAAAACAGTTACAGAAAGTAAGCGCTCACATTCTTTGCGGCTTTCATAAATTTAAAATTGTATATGGATATTTGGAAAGGTGTGTTTAATTTATCGTTAATAACTAATAAAATATGAGATTAAACAATATACTACCTTTTACTTTTGTATAGATAAATTAATACCCTTTCCAAATATGTAAAAATAATATATTATTTAAGTGATGATAAAAGAAAAAAAAAATTTTTAATTCGAAATTTCTTTTTATATTGATTTACAGAGTAAATGTTCTAAAGCTCTCTTGAAAGGACATGTGTGATATCGATAGCAGAGTTTTCAACCCAATACTAATCGATGGTGCTGCCTCTATAATTTTCTATTCATCGTATTGTTTTTTTCGAGTAATAAAAATATCAAAATCATTTACATCGCGCGAACAACGCCATTTTTTATGCGATCGATTGCGTTTATTCCTTAGATTTTTAATACACTTATCATGCCACGGTGGTGCAATGGAAGTAGTTATTAGTTTCTTTGGAACAAACCTGTCTATTACATTTAAAATAACTGCGATGAGTGAATCTGATATTTCATCAACATCACCACCAAAAATGGGCCAGTTAGTAGATGCCATAAAATTGTTTTTTTCCGAATAATCTGCTTTTTTTAAATCAAATTTTAAAACAGATTCTTTTACATGAGAATTTTTTATATCTGCATAGAAATAACACTTTATGGAAAAATATAAAATAACACTTTATGGAAAACACTGGATTTGTTGTATAGCAGTGAAGCAGTTTCCGATAGTACAATTTCGTCAAAAACATTAGTAAAAACTAAATCTAAAACATTATTATAATTATTCTTTAAATTACAAATCTGGTTAATACCTTGGTTAGCAAAAAAGTCAATAACAGCATTTTGTTGATCGGTTAAAATATTAACAGGATCATATGCAATATTATTTTCAGCACATTCAATCCATTGTAATTTAGGAAGGTTGAAATCACCACAAACGAAAATATCATCAACATCATTCATATTATTTCAAAAAATTTAAAAAGAATTGAAATTTTTTTCATATATATTCACATTCTGACTGGGGTGAATATAAACACAACCAATGTATATATTTTTATTAGGCAACGTAATTTTAACCCAAATTTGCTGATATAAATTGAAGTCATTAATTTCAGAATCCAAATGAATAGGAAAAGCAGATAGCGATGTATGAACCGCAATAAGAACACCACCACCTCTGTCTTCACTATCTTTTAAAGAACGATCACAGCGAAAAATTTGCCAATTGGAGTTTAAAGTTTCATAATCCAGATGCTCTGCTTTCAACCATGTTTCAGTGATTATTAAAACATTATATTCACAAGATGAAGCGATCCTGTAGAACTCAGTCAAATCACCCCGCATGCCAGACATATTTTATTTATTTATTTATTTACCAAAACAAGGTACAAAACTTAAGTCTATATATATATATATATTAAATATATGAATTATTTATATTTCTATTTCTATTATAATTTAACATATTAAGATATTAAAAATAGTATTATAGGTAATTAAAATTTTAAATTTACATTATATTTGACTAGAATTTTTTATTTATTATTTTTTATTTATATAAGTATTTAAATAACATAGTTTCAATAATGTATAAATATAGAATTATAGGTGTAAGCTTAATTAGGATTAGATAAGGGAGCGCATAAGGTTATACTTGAAGGTGGCTTTCGAAATGTTAGAGGAGAAATTATAGCTGTGTGAGTTGAACGTTATACAGCACCTGTTAATTGGCTCATTCTTATCATATTCTTTCGTATGTGGATAAGTTTTTAAGAGGCTAGTGTGTCTTGTACGTCTGACGTCGTCATTAAACTTAATTCTATTTATTATCGAAGTTACGTCAATTTTACCCTTCAATACGTCAAAAGTGAAGCAAGATGTGACCACTGAGCGTCTTGTAGAAAGAGGAATGATGTTAAGTAATTTAAGTCTGTAAGAGTAGCTTGGTAAGTTGGTAAAGTCACTCGGGGTGTGTAAATTACGTAATGCAAAAAGAAGAAATTGTTTTTGAACAGATTCGATTCTGTCAATATGGATTTGGAAAAAAGGATCCCAGATAGGATAGGCGTGTTCAAGGATCCTGCGGACAAGAGCACAGAATAATGATTTGGTCACCCAAATATTGTTAAATTCCCTTGCTCTTCTTTTGATGAAACCTAGTAGTTTCTTCGCTCTGGAAATTATTTGGTCAATATGGCACGTAAAACTAAGTTTCGAGTCTAACAAAATACCCAAGTCATTGAATTGATTGACCCGATGGAGCTGTGTACCATTTATATGGTAGTTATGCAGCAGGATCGATTTCTTGCGAGAAAAACTAATTGTATGACATTTTTTAACATTCAGGTCTAATTTATTGGCAATACGTTGTTTAGGTTAGAATTTGTTACATAAATATCTACAGCTTCAATAGTTTTACGCGAATTATTTTCAGCAGTGTTTTTTAAATAATTATTATTATTATTATTATTATTATTATTAGTCAAAATAGTTTGATTATTTTATTGCTTTTACTGCTTTTTCCTCTTCAAATTATTATTCTTTTTTACTTCTCTCTATAACAGGAGAAGTAGCTTGATCCATTGAAGTAGATTTTGGGCTATTTTCAATCTCAACTATTTCATCATAAAGAGTAGTAAGAAGTGATTTAGCACATTATTCGAAGACAATGGAATCACAGTTTCCAATTTAGAGTTCGCCAGATTACATTCCTCAAAAATCTTCTCAACATCTTTCTTAGAAGCCTTAATATCATCAGAAATTTGTTGTAAAATAAACTCAAGCTCATCAGGTTTAATAGCATTTTCTGAAACCGATGCTGGGGTATGTTTCAACGAAAAAATGAGAGTTATAAGACGAAGCAAGTTTTCCGAGATTTCATTAATTTTACATTTAACATTATCAAGTTCAGATCGAACATTCGTCAGTTTATGAAATAAATTTTTATTTGGACAAAAACAATTCTTAATTTCGTCTACTTTTTGACAAATTCTATTTTCAAAAATATGAATCTTTTCATCAAAACTAATAAGTCTATCATCAATTTTTATTTTATTATCATTTCCACTATTTTTATAAGCTATACTTTATTATCAATAGAGCTGCTTAAAGAATCAAAACCTTGTAATAAAAGTTCATATTTTTCCAAATTTTGTTTAAAATAATGTTCAATTTTATTCTCAATAGAACTAAAACTTACACTTATTGAATTAGCCGATGGAACATTATTTTTAATTTCCCCTCTTTTATCACTAAAGGAAATTTTTGAGCAATTATATATGGTTATATGGTTATAATGCCACTTATAACTTTTCAATTTTTCAATTAACAAATATACTTATACTTTTATTATAAGTTTTAAAACAATCTTAATTTTAAATACTTAGTATATTATTTTTACTTTACTTTTTTAATTTTACCGCTAAAACCAACCACCACGAACCCGAACGTGTAAAACTCTCATCACCTGTTTGCAAACGTGCCCTTTGAATTTATTTTTTATTAAAATAAATTGAAGGTCTCATATTTGCGGACAATAACTTTAAATAAAAATTAAGTTTAATTAGCCGAAATGTAATTAAGTTTAATTAGCCGAAATGCTAATTAAGCAATTTTATTTTTGATTTTTTTTGTAATAATTTTTTAATGCGTTTTAAATAATTTTAATTTTAACCGAAATGATAATTTAGCAATTTTTCTTATTTTTTTTATTTTAATTTTAACATCGATGCATTTTAAATAATTTTATTGAATTTACATTTAATAATTTTAATTTGAAATGAAATAAAATAACAGGGTGATTTGAGTTTTACACAACATCTTTAATTTATTTACTTTTTGTTGTTGCACACAATGCAATTATCTTTAATTTATTTACTTTGTTATTATTCATTTTTTTAAACAAAATTAAGGTTGTATAATATATTTTTTTGATAACGCATACAACTTTTTTGTTGCATAGTGTAGAAAACCAAAAATAAAAATTGCATAGAATTGTGACAGAAATTTCATACAATATTTTTGACATGTTGTACAACGTAATATTACATGGAGTTGGAGATCTTGTAGTGTAGATGGGCTTTTAGCTGTCATAAATATTGTATGAAGATTTTACGAAAATTGCAGCTCGATACAATTTTTATGCAATTTGTATGCGATCTAATTTTTCTACAACCACACCGAACAATTTCCAAGCAACAAAATGTTATATGTACAACATATATTGCATGGAGATCTTGTAGTGTAGATGGGCTTTTATAGAAATAGTAACAATATTTATTTTTTCGGAAGCGATTTTATTTATGCGAAAGATTTGATGTTACAATTATACAGTGTCTTGCTTAAAACTAAACTTAATTAAAAATTGAAATTTAATTGTACAATTAAAGAAACGAAAAATGCAGTTGATTTTAGGAGGTTCATATTTCACATAATGTGTGAATTGTCGTTAAGCTTTATTTTGAACATAGATTTATAATTTATGTTATTTTAGATTTTTCTAACGAAAAATAATTTATTGTAGTTATGTTACATTTTGACTGTGTGAATTGTCGAATAAGCGTTTATTCGACTATGTATTTGATTGAACCGTGTGAAACTTTATTTTAAATCTCATAAATAATATTAGCCCGCTTTTTTTGTAGACGGTTATATTGTATTGCAAATTTTTTGCAAAAAAAACTCACAATTGAATTTATCACTTGATAATTTTTTTTTAAATCACATTAACTTTGAGTTTTATAAATGTAAAAAAAATATCATTAAATATAATTAAAAAATACAAAACTTGCGTTTTTTCTTTGCCAATTGCCATTTTTTAATGTAAAAAAAAACACAGGCTATGTATTTTTTGTCCAATGTATTTGAAATTAATGAAATGAAATGAAATGAAACGAAATATTGGCAACAGAGCCATCTACATGTCATATTATTAACTATTTATCCATTTCAATTCATTTGCAATATATAAATAACTAGTGTAATTCTCATTTTTTGCCGTCAAATTGTTGTTGTTTTCAATGTAAAAATTTGCAATACAATATACCCTACAAAAAAACAGAGCTATTATATGTAATATTATATAACATCTCCCCCATATAATATTTTTGGCCTCCAAAAATTAAATTAATTATTAAATAGATCAACTTCAGCACCTTCCTTTTTTTTAATAATATCAACATTAGTTATTACATTAAGATTATTTTTTCTTTTCTTACATGATATATATATTATTATAAGTATAATTACGATAATTATAAAAATGATTGTACTTGCGGAGATATAGTTTACAACATTATTTTTGTACTCCACATACTCTACTTACTTACTTTCCTGGCGTTACAGGCCACTAGGACCCTTAGCCGAGTTCAACCATATTTTTCCACCGGATGCGATCCAGTGCCTCCTCTCTCCAGTTGTTTATACGAAGTTTTTGGAGGTAACTGGAGACCCTATCTTTGCAGCGTAAGCTAGGTCTGCCTCTTTTTCTTTTTCCCTCCGGGTTGGATTCGAAGACCATTTTCGCTGGAGCACGCTCATTCATCCGGACAACATGGCCTAGCCACCTTAACCGTTGTATATGGATACGTTTGACTATGTCCATGTCGTCATATAGCTCATACAACTCTCCGTTGAATCTTCTCCTCCAACATCCGTCTACGCAGACCCTTCCGTAGATCCTGCGCAGAATTTTCCTTTCGAATATCCCAAGTGCCTTCTCATCGGTGCTTGCCAGCGTCCATGACTCAGCGCCATATGTTAGGACTGGTATGATGAGGGTTTTGTAAAGCTTCACTTTAAATTCTCTTGAAAGGTGCTTTGATCTGAGTTGTTTGCGCAGTCCAAAACCACATCGATTTGCAAGCATTATTCTGCGCTTAATCTCCATGCTTACGTTGTTGTCGGAATTTATATTGGAGCCAAGATATATAAACTCCCTGACCACCTCTAAATTATAACTGCCTACAGTTAAATTCTGTTCCAAACGGTGGTGAGATGTTTCTTTGGAGCTAGACAGCATATATTTTGTTTTACCCTCGTTGATTGTAAGGCCCATTCGAGTAGCAGCGGATTCAATTTGACTGAAAGCTTCGCATACGCTGCGCTGACTGCGGCCAATAATATCAATGTCGTCAGCATATGCCAAAAGCTGCGTGGCCTTATGGTATATTATGCCAGTTGTCGGGAGGTTGGATTCTCGCACAATTTTTTCCAGTGCCAAATTGAATAAATCGCACGACAGTGCGTCGCCTTGTCTGACGCCCTGAATCGTGTTAAAGGATTCACTGATATTTTCAGCGATCCTTATGGCGCAGTTTGTGTTCGCTGTTGTCATTCGGCACAGGTTAATCAGTTTAGCTGGGATGTTTAGCTCAGCCATTGCCTTAAAAAGCTGATCCCTGTTGACACTGTCGTACGCCGTCCAGAAGTCGATGAAAATGTGGTGAGTTTCGACTTGAAACTCTTGGGTCTTCTCCAAGATTTGTCTTAGTGTAAAAGTCTGGTCGGTGGTGGATTTACCAGGTCTGAAGCCACATTGATATTTTCCGATGGTATTTTCCATAAATGGCTTCAGTCTTACACATGAGATGGACGACAGGATTTTATATGCCACATTCAGGAGACTAATGCCACGGTAGTTGGTACATTCCATAACATTCCCTTTCTTATGAATCGGGCATATAATGCTTTTATTCCACTCATTGGGCATCTGCTCTTCTGTCCAGATACGGTCTATGATGTTATGCATATATTTAACAATATTATAGCCCCCTGCTTTGAAAAGCTCAGCTGTGATGTTGTCTGAGCCAGCTGCTTTGTGGTTTTTCAGCTTTTCAATAGCGGTCTGAACTTCATCTATCGATGGCGGTGGCATATTGTCGTCAATGAGTGAAATCTGGGTAGGAATTTGATGTTGCGATGAAACGGGGTTCTCGTTGCCGTTAAGCAGTATTTCAAAATGCCCTTTCCAGTGATTTAGCAAATCTTGCGCGTCGGTGATAAGGTTCCCTTGATTATTTTTGCAAGCATTAATCCTGGGCTTGAAACCTTGTGTCATTCTGGTGACTTCTTTGTAAAAATTTCGGTATAAAAATATCGATTTGGTTCGCCGTTCTCTGATCAGGTGACTGCCAAGTTGCCTTGTGGATCTTGAGGTGGGGAAACTTTGTGCTGCTTATCACCATATTTTTCGATGCGGCCAAGTTAATTAGCCTTATTCCGTTGTCCGACGTACTCTCATGCATGCTGTGCTTGCCGATTGTTCCACGGAATACGTCTTCCTTCCCAATCTTTGCGTTGAAGTCGCCCACTAATATTTTAATATCGTACGAAGGACATCTGCTGTAGGTGTTATCAAGTAGATCATAGAAGGTGTCCTTTTCCTCTTCGCTGGCGTCCTCAGTGGGAGAGTGGGCGCAGATCAAGCTAATGTTGAAAAATTTGGCTTTAATTCGAATGGAGCATATTCTTTCATTTACTGGGTTGAAGGCGATGATGTTGTGCTTTAATCTCACACCGACTGCGAAACCACACCCAAATACATGGTTTTTCGCGTGGCGCTCCAGTAAATGTCGCCATCTTTTTGACGCAGGAAACCATTCTTTTCTGTCCATCTCATCTCTTGGAGTGCGGTGATGTCAGAATCATAGTCAACGAAAGTTTTTAAAAGTTCAGTAGATGCACCTGGGCGATAAAGTGATCTAACGTTCCAGGTGCAAATTCGAATATCATTGTCCTTTTTACGTTTGCTTGGGTCGTCGGTATTAAATCAACCCTGTTTCTTTTTCTTTGAACTTTTCCTAATAATATATTTTTACAGGCCGGGTTATTAGCCCGACGCCAACCTCTTTTTGCGGGTATCGCAGGTATTGGTAGGTCCCATATTATTCTAGTAGTGCCGGAATTGTTCTATCGTCAGCACTTGTGGAGATTGCTTCAGTTAGAGTGGCTCCGTGTAGAACGTGCTGGAGTCCTCCCAGTTATACTGAGAATCCAGCTACATTCTACCTTCACAACCCCTCCCTACTTCCTGAGACGCCGATGTAATGGCCGATCAGGTTACAATTTCCACTTCCCTCCTCCTTTTGCAAATGGGCTTGGGACCGTCTTAGGCGGAGTTATTCTAACATATCTCTATTTTGTATTCTAACATATTCTAACATATCTCTATTTTGTATTATTTGGAAATGGATACTTTCAAGATTGAATTTTTTTATAATTTTTTTTTTCTGTATAATTATTTATCAATGAAATTACTACGTTACCTTTGAATTCATTAATTTGATTAGTAAAATTAAAATTTTTAATGCTAATTTTGCAATTGTCAAACCTAATAATATTATTATTTTTGATTATTATTTCGGTTTCATACAATTTTGTAAAATTTTTGTCATTGGTAAATTTTTTGTAAAGATTATATTTTCTTTTATTGATATTATAGATTCTACAATATTTATTTTATAAAAACAAGTGCGATTTTCATTAAGAATATTTTTTTTTATTACCTGATCATTATATTCATAAACTTCTTTTCTCTTTATTATGACTTTTTGTATATCCATGTTTAGTTCTTCTTTACTTATATATTGGGAAAGGTTTGGTTTGAAAGGGGGGGCGGAAACCACCACGCACCAAGGCCAGAAAGGCTCGTTGTACACCCCATCGGCGGCTATTGATTCAGACTAAATTTTCCAGCACGTCGACACATCCTACTTCTTTTATAAACGAAGTTAACTTTGCCGGCTTGATTTTACCAGCTTCCTCTAAGTAAATCAGAAAATGGTACCCTAAGTGTTTCAATCTTTTACGACGCACCGCAGGGCATCTGCACAGCAGATGCCTCACTGATTCCACCTTCTCACCGCAACCTCTGCAGGAGGATTCCGCTGACAGACCAAGCCGTGAGGCATGGTGCCTCAGCATAATATGACCTGTAGCGATACCAGTAAGAAGCCTAAACGAAGCTTTATCGATTTGGACCTCTTCGCGTCTAACACACCCCAGAAAAGTTTCGTGAGTATGCAATCGGAAGAGTTGGTCCATCTCCGTGTGTGTTCATTTATTGCCCATTCCGCAATCAAGTTTTTTGCAAGAGTCAGTGTGACAGTTCCTGGAATCTGCACCAGCCAATTTAGCCCGGCCCAAAAATACCTAGGGAATAATTTACTATAATTTAAACCGTGCGGAATATTTACTAAAATTTAATTAGAAATTTATTACGGTAGAATTAAATTTATTAACCTCCCCTGAAAAAAGTTATAAATAAAATTATCTAGCCACAACCTGAACGTACAACGGACATGCAAAATGTCAAAAAGGAAGCAATGTAAATGTTTGGGACTTGTTTCAGATTGTATTAATAAAATATTACAATCAATTTAGACCATAATGATGAGTAAACTTATATAAAGACCGTTCAATAAGAGAAAATATTTTAAAAAATATTAATGCTGGTACTATTTTTTTCGACTCTTTAATTTCTTTGGTTTTACTACCGCAGTCATCGTACATCCACCACATATTATCACATCGTATAGAAATCGACGTATAATGCCCTTCGCTTTCTTCTTCTCTTAAATTGATCTTGTGAGTTTTATAATCTACAATGCCAAAT
Organism: Empis stercorea; assembly: GCA_949752835.1. Classification (NCBI taxonomy): domain Eukaryota; kingdom Metazoa; phylum Arthropoda; class Insecta; order Diptera; family Empididae; genus Empis; species Empis stercorea. The sequence goes on along the minus strand of OX457086.1, from coordinate 39,702,231 downwards.
AATTTCAAATTATGTTTAGAATCTCCTGGGATGTCATAAATTAAAGGGATAGCACCCAATTTTACGTCTATGCTTTCATAATTATGCATAACATCAATAATTACGACATCACCTGAAAAAAAATTATTGTTACCAATTAAATTGACTCCTTAAGGTGTCCAACTATGCAAAATAGATATCAATTTTGAGAATTAATATAGGTTGGACGGGTTGGGATCGAAATCTCGTTTTTCAGAAACTCGTTTTCAAAATCTCTTTTTGCATTCAAAACAAAGAAACGAGATTTTTTGCATTCAAAACAAAAAAACGAGATTTTGATTTAATTTAACAACTATTATTCAATAGGTTAAGAATTTTTTTCCCGTTGGCCAAAATCCCTTTTTTCCAATATCCCGTTTTTTTAAACCCCGTTTTTCAAGATACCTTTTTCCAAAATCCCGTTTTTCAAAATTTATTCATCAATATGGGTTGGGTAGGAAATTCTGTTTCCAAAATTCCGTTTTGTAGCAAAAAAAGCGTCTTGACCGTGGATTGATTGATACAAAACAAATAACACTTTGTTATACTACAATGCTAATTTTGATCTTCGGGATTTTGGAAACAGAATTTCCTACCCAACCCATTGATGAATAAATAATTAAAACATTTTCTCTTATTGAACGATCGTTATATAAGTTAACTCATCATTATGGTCTAAATTGATTGTAATATTTTATTAATACAATCTGGAACAAGTCCCAAACATTTACATTGCTTCCTTTGTGACATTTTGCATATCCGTTGTACGTTCAGGTTGAGGCTAGATAATTTTGTTTATAACTTTTTTCAGGGGAGGTTAATAAATTTAATTCTACCGTAATACATTTCTAATTAAATTTTAATAAATGTTCCGCAAGGTTTTTTCGTTCCAGGTGTGTCCGGTGTAGGTCAGGTTGAGGCTAGATAATTTTATTTATAACTTTTTTCAGGGGAGGTTAATAAACTTAATTCTACCGTAATACATTTCTAATTAAATTTTCGTAAATGTTCCGCAAGGTTTTTTCGTGTCAGGTGTGTCCGGTATAAGTTCAGGTTGAAGCTAGATAATTTGTTAATAACTTTTACTAGTTGACATTAATAATTTTTTTTCCTACGGAATAAATTTCTAATTAAATTTTAAATTATCCCCTAGGTATTTTTGGGCCGGGCTAAATTGGCTGGTGCAGGTTCCAGGAGCTCAGTGTGACACCCAGGGATTCCTAAAATATGAAAAAAAAAAAAAATTAGAAATAAAAAATTTTTATAAAAAAATACTTCCTCTGCGTGAGTTGGTCTGTCAAGTTTGTTATTGTCTTATTGTTTAGTTGTCATCGTTCAGGTGATGGGGTAATAGTTTGTAGTTTAGTTGTAGTTATCGTTAAGTTATTAATTTGTGGTGTCACGTATATATGTCGTGGTGGTGGTGAATTTTTAATATTTTTTTTTCGAAAATCAAAGACAAATGATGATCTTGTTTTGACCGGGGTCAAATCAAGGGTATCATCAGATGATCGGAAAAAAAAAGAAAATTTAAAATTTCGGGGGAGTCGGATGTTGACCGCGGCGCTGGACACCGGCGTTAAAAATAATTTAAATACGCGGAGAAATTTTTAGTTAAATTTATTTATTTTTTTTTTTATTTTTTTGGAAATTCAAATTTAAAATTTGAAATAAAAGTTGAAAATCAAGTTGACAAATTTTGTGGACAAAAATAAATAAAAATAATTGAGTGTAATTAAGAAATATTTGTTGAGAAAAAACAATAAAAGGCAAAGGAATTCTTTAAAAATAAAAATAAAAAAAAAATCACAAGAAAATATTGTTGTTGTTAAAATAAATGATACTAAAAAAAAAAAAAAAAAGAAATATAAAAAAACTGGTAACATAAATTGGTGTCCAGCGCGCGCGTAATTTGCAAGTTTGGCCAATAATTAATTAGTTCCTGTGGTGTCCTGTTTATGAGTTTCTGTGTTGAGTCATGTAATCCGGAGCGAAGTGGTCTGTGTTCTCGTCGGCAGTTCTCTTCCTGTGAACATCTCGTCATCGTGGGAGTCCTGTTGTTTTTTTTTGTTCAATTTTTTTTGTTAATGAATTCTTTTGTAAATTTTTTTTTATATATAATTATGGTAAAGTAGTAGATTTTCTAATGTAATTTGTATCTAAATTTAATTTGTATTTATTTAGAAAAAAAAAAAAAAATTATATATAATTTTTGTTAGTACCATATTTAGGTGTTACTGATCCAGACATGTCCGGAGCAGTATCATAAACCGGAAAAAAAGGTACGTGAAAGAGAAATTGTTTATATAAAAAAATTGAGTTGCAATTCCATAAAAAAAAACCAGGTTAAATCCAAAGTCACATTAAAAAAACACAACAAAACTATAAATTCAATTAAATTCAATTACATTTTTTTGTTAAATTTATTAATACAATTATTCATTTTATAAATCTTGAGTAAAACATAAAATAAAAGATAGATATTGTAACAACAATTGATTGATGGACGCAAATTTTTGGTGTTATTTTTTTATTGAATTCCTTAGGGTAGTTGGTGCATCATTGGGGTATGTGTTCATAATGTAAATTCCGGTATTCCTAATTTCTTTTGTTCTGTTTCCATGATGGAATAACTCGGAACATTGAGTGATCCGGAGTATCCAGAATTTTTCCTTTTCGTTATTTTCTTCAATCCATCGTTGGTTATGAGGTAACCAATGTAATGGATTGAAAATAATAGTTGTTGGTGATATGATGGTTAGTAGGATCATTGGTCGACCCACACCCCACAGACTTTGCTAACGGCAATAAGGAGGAAATCCCAATGATCCTGGTAGCTGAAAGAGGAAAAAATTGGTCTTGTTTTTTTTAGTGATTGAGGCTAGGTCACTCAGACCTGGCGCCCAACGCTTTCAGCTCCCGAACCCTTCTCCTCCGAACTTATCTTCCGAAAACGAATTATTAAAAATTTGATTTTGGTCACCCGAATTTTAGTTAGTAAAATTACAACTCCATCAGAATTTTTGTTATTCTCTGGGGATGAGTTCGGATGGAGTTGGTGTGACCGTCATATCATCGACTTATTAATTCTCTTTCGCTATGGGTGGTTTCTGTCCGTTTCACCAAAAGAAAATTCTTGTGGTATTTATTTTTGCTTTTTCGTATAGTGCTGATACTGATAGTTAGATTACTTGACATGGTAGTCCATGTAAGTCCTATCACTTTGTTGTGTTTTTAGTATGTATTTATAAATCAAAAAATAAATTGTCTTTTAACCCGTATAGACGTGTTTAATTTTTGTCCGCTAATTAATTTATTAATTACGAAATCCATTTAAAAATTTATACAGTGAATTTGCATATACAATAAAATTATCATAACTCATATAATTATAAATTTTTATATTTACACATCAATTTCTGAGTTATTTCAAAATTTCAAAATTGTGTTATATGATACTTATAAACAACCAATTAATTAAAAAAATAGTAATATAATTAATAATATAAATAAAAAAATATATTTTTGTACCATATGGTGAAATAATATAAACCTTTGAAACTAAATATTCTTTAACATAATAAAGTTGCAAAATAAGCTTAATTAACATTTTTATTTTGTTAACATTTTTGTTTAATATATCATTGTGCAATTATATTTTACCTTGAACTCATTAAGTCATTAAACTTTGGGATATAACTTTACATTAATCTATTTACAAACATGAATACTCATTGTTCATCTCAAGACAGTATTCTAAATGCGGTTCAAGAACTATGTGATCAGGTTAATAATGTGGACAAGAAATGTAATTCTCAATCTGAATACATAGCGAATATTGCAAAAAGCGTTTCTCAGCTAAATAGCAATTTTGAGTCTATTTCTAAAAATCTTAAAATTAACAATGAAGTAATTCTTGAAAAACTTAACTAAGCAACTTACATTCTACCATGAAAAAAGTCAAAATCGCATCTGACGGTATTTTAAAGTATTGTCAATCATTATCTGAAAAATTGTTAGCTGAACACTGAATTTCAATAAAGTCTTTTCAGAATTGAACAACTTGAAAAACAATCATCAACCCGTAGAAGTTTCAACGCAATTATCTGACTTAGTAAATGAGGTAAAATCTACTAAAGTAATAGTAAATTCCACCATTGATGAGATTAAATATATAGGAGCCAATATTAATCTTTTACCGACTTCTGTACAAAATCATTCGTCAAATAATATTAATCAATTATCGCTTGTGAACGAATTTACTATTACTGATAATGACGATAATATCAATACTGATAATTGTGAATTTTTTTATAAAAATAACGACAAGAATATTAATTATATCGCTGATGATATATCAGTATCGCCATTGGTACTAGTACCACCACATACCAATACTCATCTGAATATTAATAAAAATAATGACAATAATATTAATCATATCGCTGAAGCCAGATCAGGATCGCCATTGGTGCAGGTACAGTCACATACCGATACTCATCTGTATAAAATTAATAAAAATAATATAAACAAATTTGGTGTATCATGGAGCAAAACTGAATGGAATAAGAGACTCGATAAACTTAGATCTATGAATAACTCTCATCTTGAGCATGATGTGACCAATTTTCATGTGAAAAGTATCGGTTCTCAGCTAACTAGTGCGGACATTATAAACTACGTTAAGGACACTGTACATATAGATATTATATCGTGCTCGAAGTTACGGCCCCAAAAAAAAGAGTTTAGAGCTGATAAAACGAGTATTTGTTTTAAACTACAGCTACTAACCAGATACGCCTGGCTGTTCATGAATCCTGATGGCAGCACATATAAAATAGGTAATATTTCTTTTACAAAATGGAGTAATCATGCTAATAATAAAATCAGGATTAATAATAATACCCACATTAATAGTAATAATAGTAATAGTATTATCAAACGAAAATCAATTAGCAATAAGTCTGTTGTAAATAATAGTAGTATAAATAGTAATTATAATAATAATAATATTACCGAATTGCCAACTACTAGTAGTATGAATAATTCAATTGCAAAAAAATTAGATAATAAGAGTAGGAATTACAATAATAATAAATATCAAAACTTTATCCAGGGACGTACATTGAATCCTATTCTTCCTTCTATTTCCCTTCCCACTCAGTCACTTCCAAATAACATTCCATCTTCTATTAACATCAATGACATTTATGAAGGCAACCATCCTTGCCCTTCTGTACCTCAACATTCACCAAACATATTTCACCTACAATTCCTATCGACACAACCTCAGCATCAAAGCAGTGTAATAGTAAAACTAATAGCAACCTCAAAAAAATAGTGTCAAAAAATTTAAAAAAAATTGAAACCTTTATTAAAAGTCCAACATTAAATCCTCTTACTCCTGTTAATGAAATACCGTCAACATATTTTGATACAACTCATCATATCTGCCCTACTCCAACTTCAACCCATTCTTTAGTAAACAAAGGCGAAAAAATATCATTTTTGGATCCTCTTTTACCACCAAATGTGAAATTGACTATAAATTCTGCGGACAGTACCGAAAATAGGTACCTTTTATCTAGGTTAAGAGATAATAGAATCTATAATAATGTACGTATTTATCTTGCCTACTTACACAATAAACCCAGTTCTGTGTGTATTGGTGGTAAAACCGAAACCAGTGTAGCATTAACAATTCAACAAGAAGGTTTACCAACCGACGTTGGTATTCTAAGCCAATTATATTATAATTTTCATAGTTGCTTTGATATTTCCCAGGACGAAGTCACATACGACCTTTCTTCTAATGCTTTAGATTAGACTTATAAGAGACTTTCGAATCACCAACAAGCCCGTGTAAACACTAATAAGTTTTTTCGTGCCTGGCCAGAAAAAAAATCCCCATTTTGGTAAATCATTGCCACATTAATCCTCACTTTTAATTAATGAACTCACCACTAGTCCTTGTACATATACCCCCACAATCACTAATCTCACACCCAGTTCTCAGAAATCTTCCTCTCCCTCAACTTCCGCACCTATACCCGGTAATCCAATTAAAATTTTCTATCATAACTGTGGTGGCTTAAGAGGCAAAATAAAAAATCTGTATATAGACGCCAAATCCTGCAACTATGATGTTAAAATAATATGTGAAACCTGGATTAATGACTCTTTCACAAATGAGGAAATTTTGGACAGTGACTGGACTATCTATAGAAATGACCGCGACTATGAGGCCACTGGCCAGTCTAGAGGAGGTGGAGTGCTCATTGCCGCTCGTAAAACTTTAGCTCATACACTAGTTCACACAACAGCCTCTCGTTATTTCGAACATACTTTCATTAACCTTGACCTTGGTAATAAATTTATGTTTCTTGGTGTACTATATATTCCACCTACTTCTGACGAAATTGTATACAATGAATTTTTTGAATCTTTTTTAACAGTTCTTTCTACATTAAAGGAAGAGGACAGCGTCTTTATGTTTGGTGATTTTAACCGCCCAAAATTATCCTTTGTTGTCGACGAGTCTGATAGTCACCTGCTTCCTGTTAACTTCACTGACGATATAGATTTGGCTTTCAATAGATACTTTTTATGGAAATGATCTTTACCAGCTTGTTCATACACCAAATAACAGCGGTAGGTGGCTTGATCTCATTTTTTCTAACGCATATGACAATGTAATTGTGGGTCCAGCCAGTAATGCTGAAAATTTATTTTCAAATACCCAATACCAGACATCGCTAGTTCTAGAGCTGCCCACCACCGACACTATATATTCTAAATCTTACAATAAATCAATTGTATACGATTTTTTAAATGCTGATTTCCTAAACATTAACCACCACCTCTCTGATATAAACTGGACAAACATTTTAGCTATAAATAACCTTGATAATGCAATTTCGATATTCTACGAAATTATTACTGATATTATCGAAAAATTTGTCCCGAAAATCATTAAGAAGGATAAACTGTCTAAACCTTGGCTCGATAAAGACCTACGTATTCTGAGAAATCAAAGAAATAAATTATTTAAACACATAAAGAACAGTACACTTGTAGATGAACATTCTAAACTTAAATATGAGCAATTAGCAATCAAATTCTCGTCAAAATCCCGTGAGGCATATGATATATATATTAAAAACATCGGCCAAAATATTATTCATGAGCCAAAAAAAATCTTTAATTATGTAAATATGAAACTCAAGACCTTAGGATACCCCTCTAAAATGTTTAGGGATAACATGAGCTCCTCAAACCCCTCAGTAATTAGTAACATGTTTGCCGATCGTTTTCAAGAAATTTTCTGTAGCTCCTCCAATAATGTTAACTCTTCGTCCACCACCTCACACATTCCATCTCTTATTAATCATATATCACTCTCGCTGGATGATATAAAAAATGCTCTTAATGAACTTGACACTAAAAAAGGGCCAGGTCCTGATTTATTACCAAACATTTTTCTTAATAATTTTGCAGAACAACTATCACTCCCGTTACATCTTCTTTTTAATAAATCCTTAGATCTAGGTCAATTTCCAACCGTTTGGAAATCATCTTATCTCACACCTATCCATAAGAGTGGCGATAAATGCAATGTTGATAATTATAGAGGCATTGCCATCCTATCTTCCATTCCAAAACTTTTCAAAAAAAATTATTTGTGATAAATTATCAACAATAATTAACCCGATTCTTAATGAACAACAGCATGGTTTTAGGAAAAATAGATCTATAACAACTAACCTAATGGTACTTGTGTCAGATAGTTTGTGCCAATGGAGAAGGGACATCAAATCGATACTGTCTATACGGATTTCAGTAAAGCCTTCGATCGTGTGGACCATAATATTCTTATTAGTAAGTTGCGTAAAAAGAGTATAACTGGCTCACTACTAGAATGGCTTACTTCCTACTTAACCAGCAGAGTACAATTTGTAAAGTTTCAGGGTTGTATTTCTAAACAAATTTCAGTATCCTCCGCTGTTCCACAAGGCAGTCACTTAGGTCCTCTTCTTTTTAACATTTTCATTTCCGATTTGTCCGAGGTTTTATCAGATATACCACATCTATTCTATGCCGATGATTTTAAAATATATCATATCACCAAATCACCAACCGATTCATCTTTTTTGCAATCTAAAGGCTCTTGACGAATTGTGCATTAAAAATAAATTATATCTTAATACCGCCAAATGTAATTACTTTCTCTCATCAGAGAATTACACAATATTTCAATTACTACATTAACGAGACCTTACTAAACCGCGTTGACCAAATTTCTGACCTTCGTATTTTGCTCGATAGTAAGCTAACCTTTTATAAACACTATGACAAAATAACTGCGAGAGCTAACAAAATGCTAGGTATTATAAAAAGAAGAGCTAAGGAAATTAATAATATATGGGTCACCAATTCTCTATACTGTTCACTCGTACGACCCATTCTTGAATACTCCTGTAAGATCTGGGATCTGCCTTTCAAGTACACAGTAGCAGTATTGAATCAGTTCAGAAACAGTTTATGCTGTTTGCATTAAGAGAGCTATATGACCCCAGAGCATTTGACAATTTACCATCCTACACCTACAGACTTTCACTAATTAATCTCTCATCCCTATCGTCCAGAAGAATCATTTTAACTTCCTGTTTCACCTTTGATGTATTAAATGACAATATTAAAGTTGTATTTATTTCAAATTAAATGAGGACAGTATACAGACCTGAGTTACTAAAACATTAGTTGCGTACTCTCATCGCACAGAATATGGTAGGAATGAACCAGTTAATAGATTCTGCAGGGTGTTCAAGAAATTTAGCAATTTTTATTCATCCTCAATAACCAAATTATCTTTAAAAAATAAACTTCAAGCCTTACTAAACATACCTTAGTATCTGATTACTACTACTCCCTCCTTAATCCTTTATAGCTTCATTTGTTATTTAAATTTAATTATCAATAATACATATTATTCTTTTTATTGTAATTATCTAAATAAATTATTAATAAATAGATTATCAAATAAGTTATTTTTTACTACTAGTTATGTAACATTTTTTTAATATATAATGTTTAGTAAAATTATTGTATATAATAAAACTATATTTAAGACACTGTTGCAGTGTCTCATAAGGCACTGTAACTAAGACTATTGTAATGTAATGTACCTTGCTTTGTTGAATAAATAAATAAATAAATAAATCCGAGGTTAGATAATGATTAAGGTGGTCCTTATTTTGTCCCTCGGATATATTGTTATTTATTGTTGAAGAAATATTATGGTTAGTAGGATTATTGTATTCAGTGTTGATTATAGTCTTAACCATAATATGTTCTTCTTTGTGTTGTGAACCATTCATCAATTTTCTGGTGAAACCGGGGGAAGACATTTCAAGACGGAAGTATTCCTTTCTCAAAATCCTCTAACCTACTAATCCTTGGTCCTCCTCCTTGTTCACATCTAATCCGATACTTAAATTCTGCCTACAAAGGGTCACTCGATTATCCGAATTTTTTTTTGTAAATGTGGAAAAATTGTGTTCCATACTTTGACAATAGGAGAGTATTTAGATTAAATTAGTTAAATTTTTTTTGATATTAGTAAATCATAAGATTAGATTTATAAATAATAAATTTGCGCCGGCCTATAATATATTGTTTTTTTTTAGTTGAGATAATTAGTTTTATTGAGTTGATATTAGTTGTTTAGTTGAGGTATATTAAACAGATGTTCTATTTCGTATTTATGGTAGTAGAGTTGAAATATGTATTATTATTATTATTAGTAATAAAGTTAGTTTTTTTTGTGTAGGTTATATACAATAGGTGTTATTTATTTAAGTGTAGTAATAGTAGTTTGTAAATTTTACTTATTTATTTTTACAATAAATGTTATTTATTTTATAATAGTTGTAGTTATTATTCAGTAATTAAACTTAAGTTTTTTTTGTTAGATAGTTATATTAATTTTTTTTTTTAATTTATGTTGAGTTATTATTTAGTATTTTGATTTTTTTTTTGTAAATAAATAATTTTATTTATTTATTTATTCTTATATAATAAGTGATATTTATTAAGTAGAATTTAGTATTTTTTTTTTTGAGAATTTAAATTTTATTTTGTATTAAGTCTAGTTTACATTAGTTATATTTTGTTTTTAGTTATAATTATTTTTAGTTTAGCGGCGATTTTTTTTTGTAGTTTAGTATTTGTTATTTACAATTAAGTGTTTAGTTTAGTAGTTATTTATTTATTAGAATAGTAATAACCTTAGTTGTTAATTAATTTATTAGTTGTTAGTTTTTTTTATACACTTAATTGTTAATTTATTAGTAGTTAAAATTTATTGTTATTTAAATATCTGGGTTAAATTATTAGCTTATTTATTAGTAAATTATTTTTACAATTATTTGTTATTTATCTTGATTAGTATTAAGTGGGGTGTATTAATAGAAGTAGAGTAGATTATTAGTATTATTAGTATGGGTAATTTTATAAATTAGTTAATTAGAGTTGATGATCTTGATTTGACCGTGATGTTGACCGCGGCTGTTATGTTTAATATATTCGAATGTTATAATTATATGGCTCTTGTGCCAATATATTATACAATTTCCATAAAAACTGGAAGCGTTGATAATTGTTATTTGGACGATATTATTTTTGGCTTTGCCAGTTAAATAATATCCTGTTTAAATAAAACTCCAAATTTAATAATTTAAAACTTTTATTTGTTCAGAATAGCTTTATTGTTAAACATTAACTCTGTAGAAAACTTTATTGTTTCGAGAGTTGTTTAAACAAAGCTGAACAAATTTCAACTCCCCGAATTACCCGCATTATTTATACACACTTTTTTACTTCTCAGCTTTTTGTTTACATAAGAATATTATTAACAACTTTTAATTCAATAATAATACAATGTTATGTTCCAAATTTTAGGATATATATTATTTTCTGGCTATAGCCAATCTATATAATATATTTTCCTATTGAACTGGGAGCGTAATAATTTAAATAAAACTTCAAATATTTAAAGTCTAAATTAACTATTTATTTATTCAAAACTTATGTTAACAAATTAGCCTTGTACAAAACTTTCTGTTTTGAAAGCTGTTAACTGTAAGCTGAATAAATTTCGACTCTCTGAATTACCAAAAAATCTAAGTATTTATAGGCAAATATTAATTTGCTGGCCTTTGTTTACATAAAAATGTAAACAAACTTTGTTTTATTAATAACATAATTAATTTATGATTGAGTAATTGCACTCAATATTAATTATTATTAATTGTTTGTTTTCATACCAAAAATTGCATAGTCGGCAAAATTGCGCACTAAGCATTATTAAATTATTGACACTATTTAATAATACAAATTTAAGTAGAACAATAATTTTATATTTTAGTAAATATTGTTCTTGTTACGCAATGCGAAAAGCAAATATTTTATGGTACAAACAACCAATTATTATGTATTACAAAGACGGTGTTTTTATTCCACAACACCTCCCCTTTTCAAGTACAAAAAATGGATACATTTTTTGAATGTTGTGTAATTCAGAGTTATTCAATTTATTCAGCTTTTCCCTTTATACAATTTTTAAATCTTATCTATACATTTTATTTTCATATTATTTTTTTTTCACAGTGTACAGATTTTTTGAAATTGGTAAAATTTTATATCAATTTTTTTCTAATTTTATACAATCCAAATCATTTTCTTTTTATATTTATATATTTATACTTTTACATAATTTTTAAACAATATAATTTTTTTTAACATTTTCTTTATTAAACATTTTTTTTATATCAATTTCTTTTACATATTTATTTATTCATTTTGAAATTTCGTTATCATTTTTCATTAATTTCTTTTACATAATTATTTATACCTTTTAAAATTACATTAATAATTTTTTATATCAATATACAAATTATTATACTACATATTTCGTTTTCCTTTAGCTTTTCCTTTTAAATTATAAATATTTAACTTATACATTTTTTTCTCAATTTCTTCAATATACCATTCATTTATACATTTCTTAATTTTTATTAATAAATTCTCTTCTAATTCCTTTTTATTTCATTTTAATTTTATCTCATTTTAACAATTATATTGTTATATATTTTCAACATTTACAAATTATTAACTTTTTTTATTTTTATAAAATTTAACCTTTTAACTTTTAACTTTTAAATTTAATATTTTTTCTTTTTTTTATCCTATTTCACTTATTTAGATATATTTTTATTTTTAATATTATTTTTAAAATATATTCATTTATATTAGTACTTTTTAAATATACATTCATTTTCTATAATCTATACTAATTTAATAAACAATTTTTTAAATATATTCATTTATTACTATTTTTCTTTTTATTTCTTTTTCCAAAATTAAATTTTAATATATATATTAGTTTTATCCCTGGGTAATTCTTTTTTTATTATATAATTAATTAATGGACGATTTTTTTTATATAACTGTAATTGGCTAGCGAATTATTTCTCTAAAAGTTAATAATAAAGTTTAATTTTAAATCTAACAAAACAATTTTAAAACTTTGAATATTTTATTACAAAAAATATTTAATTTCGTTAATCATTTCCTATACCCCCAAAACTTAATATTATATTTATTATGTTGTATTACTAAAACTACATTAACTTACATAAAAAAAATTAATTTGATTTTAAATTTTTCTCCTAAAAATATGCACTTAAATAAACTAATTATTCTTATCAAAGACAAAACAATTTTTATTGAAATATAAAAAACTAAACTAGATTTAGAATTTAACATATTAGGCTGTGTGCCAAAGAGTTTAATTTTAAATTTTGACACAAAAAATTTAATTTTTTTTGCTGGTGAGTTTTTTTAATATTTACTATCAAGTTGGCTGTGCCAATTGGTTTAATTTAAAAAGAAAGATGGATGAAATTTTTCTTTTTTTTTTGCTCTCTAATTTTTTAAAAAAAATTAAAAAATTTTTTTAAATTTTTTTAAAAATAAAATTATAAATATGTACGAGCCCTATCTCATATGTATTGATCCATTACAATACTTTATAATTGATATAACATTTTTTTTAATCCTTTTTTATTATTATTAATATTTCTTTAATTTCTTGTAAAAAAATAAATTTATTTTTATTAATAATTCTAGTATAAAACATTAAAAAAAATCATAAAATATTGGAATGTATCAATATATATGGAGATAGGGCTCGTAAATAAAAAATCTGATATATGAATATTAAATAAATCAAAATTTAATCTGAAGTGTCAAATTTAACGAGGTCTGGAAGGTCGTTAAATTTTGACTTTCTATATTCACCACGCTAGTGTCGTAATTTAATTTCATCAGTCATAATTTAATTTTAAACTACAAATTTAAACCCTTTGGCACACAGCCTTAATCTATTAAGTTATAAAAATCATTATTTTCGAGTTTCTTCTGATTAATAAAAATTTATGCATGTTTTCTGAAATATTTATAATTCCGTGGAATTATTGTAGGACTATATTTATGAGTTTTGTGCGCATTTGCTAGCGAACAATTTTCATTCTCATTTTCCTTTACACTTTTGTTGCATCAATTCTGTTTCTATTTCTTCTACGTGCTTTTCGATATCATTTTCTGAATTTTCATTAAATTGTATTATTTGATAAGTTTCCTGATGTGGAACTAGACTCGGTTTAAGTTCCGAAATTAACATTTCTTCGTTTTTATCCTGTACTTCCTCATTGTTATATAAAAGTGTAATATGACTTAATGCTTCTTCCAAATTTTCTTCATTTTTATATATCTTTTTATTTTTACTTTTATTTTTACAATTTTTTAGATTGCTTATTTTTTCCGTTTTTTCATCCTGTACTTCTATAATATTTCCATATACTATTTTTTCTTCCTCGAATTGTTTACTCTCTTCTACTACATTATGTTCTTCTATTACTTCGGTTTGCTTCATTTTATTTATTACATTGTTGTCTTTTGATTTATTTTCTACACAAAAATTTACAGTATTATACTTGTTTTCCATTTCGTTTAACTCTGGTTTTTCGAATGCCGAATTCATCAATACTATATTATTTGAGTAGCACCCAAGTGTGGTACTACTGCAAGGTTGAAATGAACGTAAATATACTTCAGGTTTCCTAATTGGGGTTTTAACAAAATGAACTTCTATCGCCTTTTTTTCAATTGTGGTACTCGAAATTTCCTGTAATTTCGACGTACCCTGAATATTGCATTTTTTATATATATTATTATAATTAGAACTACCATCTTTGGGTATACTTTTCTCCATATTAATTACTTCATATTCATTATCTATTTCATTATTACTACAAAATTGTTCATTATAATTTCTCAATGTTTTACTATTTTTATTTATTTATTTATTCACCATAACAAGGTATTTTTTTTATTTTACATATTATTATTATTACAAACTGAAATAAATTTAATTATTATTATTGATTTAGAATAATTTATATAATTAAAAAGATCCTTAATTATATACATTAATATAGTGACGACTTAATTGAATTAAATTTATGTTAAGTTTGTTGTGATGTGTTTTCTGAAGAGTGTTTTAGATATGGAAGGCGTATAGAACGAGCCGGATTTATTGAAAATTGTGCAACATTTGTTAATAGGCTCATTTCTGGCGTATTCAGTGGTGTATGTGATTTCCTTCAGTAAACTTGTGTGTCTGGTTTATCTTACGTCAGTGTTGAATTTTATTTTGTTTGTGATAAAATGTACACTAATATTTTTGTTCAAGACATGAAATGTGAAACAACAAGTTAACAGAGTATGCCTTGTGTCAAGAGAAGAAAGATTAAGTAAGGACAGTCTGGAAGAATAACTTGGCAAGTTTGAGTAGTCTCTTTGATCATACAGATTTCGTAATGCGAAAAGTAGAAATCTTTTTTGGATCGATTCTATTCTATCAATGTGAGTTTGATAGGCTGGATTCCAAATAATACTACCATACCATATTTGAATAAGGGACGTACTAATGCGCAATACAAAGTTTTTGTAACCCATACATTCTTAAATTCTTTGGCACGTCTTTTTATAAAGCCAAGCATCTTAGATGCTTGGCTTTATAATTAGAATTCCAAGATCATTAATTCTATCTACACGGTTTAGTTCCGTACCATTTAAATGGTACCCGTGCGTGATGACAGATCTTTTACGGGAAAAGCTAATAGCATGACAGTCAGCGTATTGGGTTCTTCCGCTAAGGTAGGATGTCAGCCAGCTTCAAAGAGGACCTTCTATACCAAATTTCAGCAATTTTTGTATAATAATCTTATGATCAACACGGTCAAATGCCTTACTGAAATCCGTGTAGATCGCATCAATCTGGTAACCCTTTTCCATATTACATAAGAGATCCGAAGCAAATACCATGAGATTGGTGGTGTTAGATCGCCCTTTTCTAAAGCCATGTTGTTGTTCGTTCAACAGAGGGTTAATTACAGGGTATATTTTGTCGCAGATAACCTTCTCAAAAAGTTTGGGAATAGAAGATAAAATATCAATACCCCTGTAATTTTCTATTTTAGATTTGTCACCGCTCTTATGAATAGGAACTAGGTATGAAGATTTCCAGGCTGATGGGAAGGTACCAATCCGTAGTGCTTTTTCGAAGAGAATTTGAAGAGGCATGTACAACTGATGAGCGCAATTACGCAAAAAGATAGGAGGTATGCGGTCGAAACCCACCCCTTTTTTTATATCCAGATTATTAAGTGCATTCAATATTTCATCAAATGTGACTGTTAATGAGCTTAAAATATCTGGTGGAGCGAGATGTGTCAATTCACTTGGGTCCACCTCTGATGGGGATCCATAACATTCCAAATAGATCGCAGATATTTTTTGCGGACGTGGAAGTCTGATTGTCCTTAAACATGGAAGATGGATAGCATGTTGATTTACGCTTAAGGTTCACGAAATCAAAGAATTGTTTAGGATCTGTGAGAAGATTTTGTCCTACTGTATTTATATAATTCTCATATGCAACTTTAGCTTTATTAGAAAACTCGATGGCAGCTGTTTTGTATGAGTTAACTAAATTTACGTCACTACCATTGTTGCGCTTGATTTTATATATAGTTTATTCCTATGATTTCGCAGTGACCTTAAACTTTTGTCAAGCCAAGGTTCAGTCAGTTTATCCTTTTGTTTTATTTTTGGCACATATTGTTCAAAAAGCTGAAAGATATGATTGTAAAATAAATATACTGAATTATCCAGGTCACTAGATGAAAGTAGATCAGACCAGTTCGTTGAAGAGAAAGCTTCATTTAACCTGACATAGTCTGCGTTTTTAAAATCAAATACAACTACATTGTTGTAAGAATTAGTAAAAGATTGAGCTGAGGTTGTATACTCCATAATGATTACATTATGATGAAGGGAGTTAGAGAAAAGATTCTCTAGATCATCAGCGGGAGTGACAACTACATTGTCATAAGCATTTGTGAATATCAGATCCAGCCATCTACCATTATTATTTGGTATTTTTACCATTTGTTGAAGGTCATTACTATAAAACGTGTCGATTAGATTAAAATCTATATCGTCCACGAAATTTATTGGTAATAGATGGTTGTCTGAGTTGTCAGTGATGAACGATAGTTTTGGACGATTGAAATCGTCAAAAACAAAAATATTATCGTATTCACTGCTTTCTGAGAGGACAGAAATGAAAGTGTCGGAAAATTCACTGTATACAGTTTCGTTTAATTGAGGGGGAATATAAACAGCGCCAACTACTAATGTTTTCGTGCCCAATTTTATATTTATAAATTGATGCTCAAAGATCTTTGAAATATTAGTTTTTATAGAACCATGTGAGAGAGTTACGTACGGCTATCAATACGCCTCCGCCCCTAGTGAGACCAGTTGAATTATAGTCACGGTCGTTTCTGTACACTGTCCATTCATTGCCGAGAATTTCGGTGTTATGGTAAGAGTCGTTTAACCATGTTTCGGTAAAGATAATGACGTCATAGTGGGAGGAGTTAGCTTTTACGTAGAAATCATTTAATTTACCTCTAATACCACTACAATTATGGTAAAAAAAACGGAGAGGTGGTGTGGACTTTGGTTTATAGGAATGGAAAGTAGGTTTTCTTTTGTTGTTGCGTTGGTAGGGGATGAAAAAACTTGTTTTCATTTTCCCTAATTTTTTGGAGATAGCATGTATATTTAGTACTTACATATGTGACTAGCATAAGATTCCAGATCGTTAAAAAGGTCAGATTTGGTCATATTCATGCTACCATAAAACTTTTCAAGCAATGTTCTTAGAGCTGTGTATTCAGTTGGTAAGCCCTCCATTTGAAGGGACAGCATTACGCTAGTTTTAGTCTTGCCTTCATAGCATACAGTGTCACCTTTCTTATAGAGATATGCTAGGTAAAGCCTTACATTGTCGAGAATTTTTTGGTCTCTGAGGCGAGACAATGCGTAACGTCCTTCGCTGTCTGTTGAAGATAGTGCTGTTAATTTAACTGAATTGGGTATGAGAGGATCTAAGTTCGTTTGGGGAAGAGGGATTGGTATAGTTTTAGAAGGATTAGATGGAGCTAGACTGGTATTAGCAGGTGCTGCTGCATCATCAGTATATACAGAGTCGTCTGCAGAACTGGATGGTATGACGATACCATTACAGCTTATTGAGGCTGCTTTGTTTAGTATTTCGCCTTGAACAAAATTAGAGTACTTTCTATTTGAAATTTCATGTGTGTCATTGATATTTTCATGTTGAGAATATTTATTCAAGTTAGTGTTATTAGATGTAGGAAAGTGTACTGAGGGTGTATTAGATGTAGAAAAATGTACTAAGGGTGTATTTTTAGGGGTAGGAAAGTGTACAGAAGGTGTGTCGTCTATAATAACAACATTTTTTTGTCCTTAATTTTATAAGCCCTACCACTAAAATGTTTACCATTACTTCTTATTTTATTAACTTTTTGATTACATTTAGTTCTATATTTATTATTACTATTGTTTTTATTTGTGTTTTTATTGTTAATATCACTATTATTAATATCATTATTATTAATATATTTAGTTTTAATTTTAATGCTACTATTAGTGGTTTTACTTAAATTACTCTTAATTGTATTATTATTATTTTTTTTGGTTTGTTTTTTACTTATCTTAGGTCCATTTATATAACTTCATATTGTTCCATTCAAAAACATCATTTTCGTCACTAAGAAATATCCATTCGTATTTCTTTGGCATTGTAAATTTGAAATTACTGGATTTACTTTTCGTTTTACGTAGAGCTTTGCATGTGCAATCCAGTATGGAAAAATGAGTTTCAAATAAGTTACATATCCAGGTTGAATCTGCGTGCGGTGGAGCGTTCTTAATATAATAATCAGTGTTTAAATCAGTTTCTGTCCGCTGTTTATTAGTTTTGTCCTTATATTATGCCCTTGTGGCGTATTATATGCAATATTTTCACTACTTTTTTCTTCAATTTTAAATGAATTTCTACTCATTATGATAACCTGAGCTCCATTGTCATTTGAAAACTTTGCTTCTTCTATTTTTGATGTATTCAGTGGTAATTGAATATTTTTCTGTAAATTTTGTCTTCTTAATAACATAATGTTGGGGGATGAATCAGGACGTTTTGATTCATCCTTTATTAAAGCACGCGATTTGTATTTTTGCTTAGCAGGGCAGTACAATATACTGTGTCCTGGGCAGTCGCACCATTCACAATTTGGCGCCACTACATTTTCTCTATATGTTGTACAAAAACGGCTAGAATGACCTAGTTCTCCACAACTATAACATTTTAAATTATTTTTATTTGTTCCATAATTATTTTTATTTGTTGTTCTAAAATTACTATTATAGCTATTGTAGCTATTTATATTATTTCCTTGGTTAGGTACTGAGTGCCTTTGGAAATATTGTTGTCCAGCAGAATAATTTTCGTTATTATAATTATTATTATTTTCATTTTTATGATAACCTGTGTTTTCATTATACATTTTAATTAATAATTTCTTTAATAATGTGGAAATATCATTTTCACTTGACAGATTTTCTCTTGAATTGTTTTCCCTGGCGTATTCGATCGCCTTTTTTACTGCTATGTTTAAATTTGAGCAATTTTGTGATCTCACGTAAAATTTTAATTGTTCCGAAAGTAACCCTCTTATAAAAGTTCTTTTCGCTACTTTCATCATTTCCTCTTTTAGAACCCTACCCTCACCTGGGTAAGTGTTTTCTACCATAATTGTATAGGCCTCCAGCTTTTGCAAAAGCCTATTTCCAAAATTTTCTACTGTCTCATCCTGTCCCTGATAACATTCCTCCAAATCCCTGGCTAATTGAGGAAGGTCCTTATAAGATACAAAGTATCAAAATATTTTTAAATTCTTCAAAATCTGTAATATTTTTATGTTGGAAAAGAGCATTCGCTTTTCCTTTTAATTTACTTCTTATAAGATTGTTTAGGACAAAAATTCTTCCTCTAAATTCAGTTACATAATAAGCTTCTTCAGCCAGATATAGAAAATTTTGTAAATCCAGAGTCGGATTATCCCCTGACCCTGGAAATACTGGTACATGTACTAAAAAAGTTTCAAATGTCTCCGTGACGGACAGCATTCCGTCGCTACAAGACATTTTTTATGTAAATAACGAAAGCTACATACAACACCTTAAATTTTTGAAAAACCCCATATTACCAAATTAAGAAAAAAATTATACAGAGAAATTTCTTTAAAAAAAACGCAAGACTCTAAGATACAATAAATATTCCTATTTACTAACATTTTTTGATATTTTTTTTTATTAGCTAGCCAAAAAAACATATTTAAGAAATTTATTTTCTCAATACAAAAATACTTTCAATAAACAATAACTAAAAAAACCTTTCAAAAATAAATACTTTTAATATATACATAATTCAACTAATAATTTTAATTCAACTTTATATTAAATAAAAATACATATTGAAATTTCTATTTATATCAAATTTACTTTAATCAATCTACATAATTATATTAAAAGAAAACAAGTATTTTTACTTTTTGAACCATAAAAGAGTTTTATTGCAGATTATGCAATAAGGTTTCTTTTCGAATTTCATATAAAAAGCTGCCAATTTGGAAGAGTGCTTCATATACCCTTTTGATCTACCTAGGATTTAGTGAAAACGAAGAATTAAATAAAAATTATGATTTTTACTAAACTCCCAATGCTGTACAATTTAAAATTACAATCAAGTTTTTATAAATAAGTACTCGAATTTGTAATACTATATTTGTACTAAATACTCGAAATGTAATATACATATGTTTTTATTCTATAAATTTCGAAATTTTTGCCCCTGTAAAATGAGGAGGGTTAAATGTACGTGTCCCAATTTTGTATACAATGTGTAGGTGTGTATTTTTAAGAAAATGATTTCTCATTTTTTCAATCCAGTCCCTCGCCGAGGTGTTGCAGCCTGTTTAATAGATATAAATAGATATACCCCCTCACCCATATGAAAAGGGAAACGGGTGAAAATTTTGAATGATTTCGAA
Source organism: Empis stercorea (assembly GCA_949752835.1). Lineage (NCBI taxonomy): Eukaryota > Metazoa > Arthropoda > Insecta > Diptera > Empididae > Empis > Empis stercorea. Next base: position 39,681,607 of record OX457086.1, on the reverse strand, counting down.
AGACACCAACCTATTATACCTAACTTACAAGATATAGGACCCTATCTGAAATGCGGCTTATTTTATAGTCATTTTAAGTTCCAAATATTAAATTTTCATAAACTATATAATAAATTTTGAAATGTAACATTTCTAAGTGATATAGCTTAGAGGGGGTTGCAGGTAGGGAAATAAATTTTTGGCACAAGTTGTAAGATAGTATTTTTAAGAAAATAATTTCTCATTTTTTCAATCCAGTCCCCCGCTCAGGTGCTGCAGCCTCTTTCATAAAATTACCCCCTCACCCATAATAAAAGAGAAAGGGGTAAAATTTTTGAATGGTTTCGAAAGATACCAATCTATTATACCAAACCTACAAGATATAACACCCTATCTGAAATGCGGCTTATTTTATAGTCATTTTAATTTCAAAAAATTCAATTTCATAAACTATATAATAAATTGTGAAATGTAACATTTCTAAGTGATATAGCTTAGAGGGGGTTGCAGGTAGGGAAATAAATTTTTGGCACAAGTTGTAAGATAGTATTTTTAAGAAAACAATTTCTCATTTTTTCAATCCAGTCCCCCGCTCAGGTGCTGCAGCCTCTTTCATAAAATTACCCCCTCACCCATAATAAAAGGGAAAGGGGTAAATTTTTTGAATGGTTTCGAAAGATACCAATCTATTATACCAAACCTACAAGATATAAGACCCTATCTGAAATGCGGCTTATTTTATAGTCATTTTAAATACCAAAAATTCAATTTTAGTAGTCCCCTAAAAATTCTTTCACCTGTAAAATCCAGGGGGGTAAAGGTACGAAGCTGATTTTTATGCACAATATGTAACATAGTATATTTAAGAACATAGTTTCTCATTTTTTCAATTAATTTCCCCCCTCAAGGTATGTAGCTTATTTCATACATAAGCCCCCTCACCCACTTAAAGAAGGTGGGGGGTAAATTTTTGATATGAAATCGAAATGCACTTACCTGCTGCATCTATGTTAGAAGTAACAATGTTTTATATGAAATCAAACCGGTTTTATAGGCATTTCAAATTTCAAAATTTTTGTTTTAATATTACTATAAAATAGGGGGGCGAGGACCTAGGGCTCCAAATTTTTACAATCTTCTTTATATGGCGTCTATACATATATCTGTGAAACAATGTAAAGATCCGACTATATTTAGGGGTATTTTTTTGAAGTGCACAAAATTGTGCATTTTCAACGTTCCGCTAGGGGGGTTGCAGGGAAACGATTTAAAAAAGGATACCATACACATAAATTTCCATCCTTACTTTATATATGTTGCAATTTTTGTACAAATCGCACGAGTGCTTATACTATTTCTAAGCGTTTAAAAAAGTGTATTTTTACTTTGCGTACGGCGTACAGCGTACGGCGTACGGCGGACACGGATTTTTTTTTTGCTGATTCTGATTCCCTGACATCTAAAACGTCCAGAAAAATCAAAATCTCGAAAAAAAAATTTTCGAAATTTAGACCGCGCCACAAAGCTTCATATATTTTCAATATATGAAGCAAAAAAATTAATTTTCGCCAAATACGAAAAAATAATATATTTTGATAAACAAAATATATACAAAATATTTTTGATCCTTTGCATTATTAAATTTTCGTCAAATACCGAATACTATATTTTATATTAAAAATATTATACAAAACAATTTTGTCCTATACATTAAAAATATGTTAAACACGAGAAATCAGGACAAAAAAATTTCTAAAAAAAAATACACAGAAATAATAAAAAAATAATAATTATGTATAACAAATTTTTTTTTTTTAATTTAAACTTCATAACTTTATTCTATTTGTATAAAATGAATATATAAAAAAATCCCTTACAAAAAAGAATATCTAATTGTATAAAAAAATGAACTTAAAAAATTTTTTTTTTTTCAAAAAAAAAAAACTAAATATACGTCAAAAAATTTCAAAAAAAAAAAACTATTTATAAATAAAATTTAAACAATATTTTTTTTTCAAAAAAATATTTTTTTCAATAATACATCTACTTATTAAAAAAAATAAAATGTACAATGAAAATCCAAAAAAAACAACAAAAATTCTGCTATTTTCAACAAAAGCTACGCAAAATTTGCGCGTTGCTTATCCCCTTTTAGCTTCACGCAATGTCAGGGTGTTTTTAACCAAATTTTTGTGTATCACGTACTTTACTGCTGTACTGTTGATGTCATCTTTTTCTTATAAGTTGTTGTTTTCCACTTGATTGAGACTCGTATCGTACTCCTAGTTGATGTTGTTTTCTGAAAAAAATCCTGGTTTTTTTTTTTGGTCTTCCCCAAAAAAATTCATATGCTGGTCCAAAAAAAATTACAATGGTTCTACCAAGAAACGTAGTACTTGGTTAACCGGCTGCGCCAATGTTATGTTTAATATATTCGAATGTTATAATTATATGGCTCTTGTGCCAATATATTATACAATTTCCGAATATAAAAACTGGAAGCGTTGATAATTGTTATTTGGACGATATTATTTTTGGCTTTGCCAGTTAAATAATATCCTGTTTAAATAAAACTCCAAATTTAATAATTTAAAACTTTTATTTGTTCAGAATAGCTTTATTGTTAAACATTAACTCTGTACAAAACTTTATTGTTTCGAGAGTTGTTTAAACAAAGCTGAACAAATTTCAACTCCCCGAATTACCAGAAAACCCGCATTATTTATTACACACTTTTTTACTTCTCAGCTTTTTGTTTACATAAGAATGTTATTTACAACTTTTAATTCAATAATAATACAATTAATTATATTACGAAATCGTATTCAATAATAATTATTATTATTTGTATTTGTTATTACCCAAAATTGCATACATTGCATAAATGCGCACTAAGCATTATTTATTATTTGCTAAGTTTATTAACTTTATGACATAGTTAATTAATATAAATAATATATTTAATATTATTGCGCAATGCGTAATGCAAAATATTTTGGGTTCATATAACAAATATAACAAAAAATACAGGGGCGGCATGTTTTATTCCACATAACGGCGCTGGACACCGGCGTTAAAAATATTTTAAATACGCGGAGAAATTTTTAGTTGTTTTTTTTTTAAAAAAATTTGGGAATTCAAATTTAAAATTTGAAATAAAAGTTGAAAATCAACTTGACAAATTTTGTGGACAAAAATAAATAAAAATAATTGAGTGTAATTAAGAAATATTTGTTGAGAAAAAATAATAAAAGGCAAAGGAATTCTTTAAAAATAAAAAGAAAAAAAAACAAATCACAAGAAAATTTTGTTGTTGTTAAAATAAATGATACTAAAATAAAAAAAAAGAAATATAAAAAAACTGGTAACATAAATTGGTGTCCAGCGCGCGCGTAATTTGGAAGTTTGGCCAATAATTAATTTGTTCCTGTGGTGTCCTGTTTATGAGTTTCTGTGTTGAGTCATGTAATCCGGAGCGAAGTGGTCTGTGCCCTCGTCGGCAGTCCTCTTCCTATGAACATCTCGTCATCGTGGGAGTCCTGTTGTTTTTTTTTGTTCAATTTTTTTTGTTAATGAATTCTTTTGTAAATTTTTTTTATATATAATTATGGTAAAGTAGTTGGTTTTCTAATGTAATTTGTATCTAAATTTAATTTGTATTTATTTAGAAAAAAAAATTATATATAATTTTTGTTAGTACCATATTTAGGTGTTACTGATCCAGACATGTCCGGAGCAGTATCATAAACCGGAAAAAAAGGTACGTGTAAGAAAAATTGTTTATATAAAAAAATTGAGTTGCAATTCCATAAAAAAAACCAGGTTAAATCCATAGTCACATTAAAAAAAAAACAAAACTATAAATTCAATTAAATTCAATTACATATTTTTGTTAAATTTATTAATACAATTATTCATTTTATAAATCTTGAGTAAAACATAAAATAAAACATAGATATTGTAACAACAATTGATTGATGGACGCAAATTTTTGGTGTTATTTTTTTTGAATTCCTTAGGGTAGTTGGTGCATCATTGGGGTATGTGTCCATGGTGTAAATTCCGGTATTCCTAATTTCTTTTGTTCTGTTTCCATGACGGAATAACTCGGAACATTGAGTGGTCCGGAATATGCAGAATTTTTCCTTTTCGTTATTTTCTTCAATCCATCGTTGGTTATGAGGTAACCAATGTAATGGATTGAAGAGAATAGTTGTTGGTGATATGATGGTTAGTAGGATCATTGGTCGACCCACACCCCACAGACTCTGCTAAGCCGGCAATAAGGAGGAAATCCCAATGATCCTGGTAGCTGAAAGAGGAAAAAATTGGTCTTGTTTTTTTTAGTGATTGAGGATAGGTCACTCAGACCTGGCGCCCAACGCTTTCAGCTCCCGAACCCTTCTCCTCCGAACTTATCTTCAGATAACGAATCATTAAAAATTTGATTTCGTTACATCAGGGGGTAACCTATACTAAAATCAGTTTCAGAGTTCCGGGTGGCCCCGTTTCTCGCTAGTTCATCCGCTTTTTTCATTACCTTCAATCATACTATGCCCCGGAGACCATAGTAATCTAACCCTATTATACCTTGCTGCCAAGTTAAGATTTGATTTACATGTTTTAATAAGCTTGGAGTGTACCGAATTTTTATCTCATGCTTTCAAGGCAGCTTGGCTGTCCGACCATATAAAAATAATTTTCCCAGTTATGTTCCTTTCAATAACAATTTCTGCAGCTTTGTTTATGGCAGCCACCTCCGCTTGAAAGATTGAAATATACCTTTTCTAGAGTCAGACTTATCGATAAATCAAAATCTATCGATCCTATACCTGCACCGCAATCCGTTTCCATTTTGGAGCCGTCAGTGAAAATCGTCATCCCATTATGCGGGATGGGATTTCCGTTTTCCCATTCCCTTTTCGTGGGTATTCTAATACTGCATCTTTTCCTAAATTCCATAGTTGCCACATGGTAATCGCATTCACCTACCAGATCGACGCCTGCTTCACTGATCTGGCTTAAGATACGACCATGCGGCAACTGAGGGTAGAAATTATTTAGAAGACCGTTCAAATTAAGGCGTATGGCAGAGTTTGCCGCCAATTTTTTCACATGAAGATCTATCGGTTGCATGAATAAAATATTTTCAAGAGCTCTGGTAGGTGTGCTTCTCAGAGCTCCCGAAATACCTAGGCAGCATTGTCGCTGCACCTTTTCAAGGATTTTTAAATTTGTACCCACATCCACAGACTTCCACCAGACCACAGCACCATGAGTAAGAATGGGTCTTAAATCTTGTAGCGGCCTAGCTACAGACCACAGCACCATGAGTAAGAATGGCTACTATACATCCAGTAGATCATCTTTGCAGTGAGACCCCACCTTTCACCGATCGCGCTCCTGCAGATCCAAAAGGCTTTGATGGCTTTGCCTGCCTTTTGGTCCAGGTGTTGCCGCCAACGCAATTTCTTATCCAGAACGACCCCTAAAAACTTCACCTCGTTAACCAGGGTTAAAGAGGTGTCACCAATTTTTGGAAGGATTAAACTGGGTGCGATCCTTCTACGGGAGAAAAGACAAAGCTCTGTTTGTGCCGGGTTAACTCTAAGCCCGTTTCTTGTCGCCCAGTGTACAACAAGACTTATCGCACCTTGCATTAACGAGGTTAGCGTTGTCTCGAATTTCCCAGTAACCAGAATAGCCAAGTCATCTGCGTAGCAGACGATATGGTAACCTGCTTCCGATAACTCCTTCAGCAGATCATCCATGACCAATAGCCTCTTCTAAATCCGCGCTCGCGAATTCGCATCTGTGGGAGTTACCGAAGTTTGCCTGTAGTTTCCTATTTCTTAACATAGACGCTATCCATTAACAATTTTACTGTCAGCCCCTTTGTTTCTAAGACATTCTAATATTGAATCCGTTTTGACATTGTTGAAAGCTCCCTCAATATCAATGAACATACCCAGGGTGGTGTCCTTGTTAAGGAACGCCTTTTCGATTATAGCCACCGCGCTATGTAGGGCTGAGTCAACTGATCTTCCCTTACAATAAGCGTGCTGATACCGTGATAGTACCGAGATTGGTATGGATTGTCTCAGTTCTAATTCTAAAATTCTTTCCAATGTCTTCAAGAGAAACGAGGTCAAGCTTATGGGCCTATACGCGCTACCGATTCGATGATAGGTGCCTTCGAAACTGCTTGTCCGTTAACGGTAAGGTGTGTGACCTCTGATTCTATTACCTAGATACTATTTATTGTAATGGGCTTTGGGCACAAAGCTAACCTACTATCTAAACTTTCTTTGTAAAGCTGCCAATTAGTTTTTAAGGGTTTTCTAAAACTATTCCCTACACTAATTCTTGATTCTAGTTGAAAGCATATCCACGTGTGATCGGTAAAGGATGGCTCGTCAGAGACGTGCCAGTTTAGGATACAATCGTGGATATGCTTTGTGGCCAAGGTTATATCAATTACTTGTTTCCTAATTTTATTTCTAAAGGTTTGTGTGTTAAATAAAAAGAGTTCACTACCTAGATATTCTAGAAGTGACTTAACCCTTGTTAAATAAAAAGAGTTCACTACCTAGATATTCTAGAAGTGACTTACCCCTTTCGTTCGTATCAGTGCTTCCCCAAACTGTGTGATGGGCATTGGAGGCGCATCGAATTATTAATTCTTTGCCCACATCCTTGGAATATTCTACGATTTTCTTCATATCCATTGCGGGTGGTGGATATGAGGAATCATACGGTAAGTAGCATGATTCCAGAATCGTATCCGAGGAATTTGTCCCGATATTGAGGTTCCCCAGGACAGCAATACTGTCACTACTACTTATCTGCGGGATAAAAATTTATTTAATCGTTTTCATAGAGACTATACACGATCTAGGCCTACCTGAACCATTGTGGTAAAATACTTGAAATGCTCCATCCCAGAACCTTGTTATCCTTAGTCATAGGTTCTCGTATCAGCGCTACATCCGCATTTCCTCGAAGTAGGTGTTCTTTTAGTTTGTTTGTAGCGGCCCAGCTACGATGAAGATTAGCTTGCACTGGCAGGTAATTCTGAAGATGTCACCAGAAAATCGACTCCACTCAAAGTGGGGTATAAGACCTTCTGGATCTGTCAACAGAGTGTTTATCTGCCAGGATTCAAAGCTATCCTTCAGGATCTTCTGGTTTCCCAAAAGAATTTTTCCCTCCGCGTCCTATCAATGATGGCTATTTTCAATACGTCATCGGCTTTGCTGGTACCATCATCTCCCGATATTGGTAACCTGACACCTTTGACTTTACCCCTTTTGGCAGTTGGGTGTTGTTCTTCCTCCGACCAATTACGTTTTTTACTCAAGCTTCCTGCTTGAGCACCAACGTTACCAGAGGTAGAAGGCGCAGCCAACGCCTGTTCCTTTCCTTTAATAAGGAGTAAGCCTCTTCTTTACTCTTACCTTCTTTCATCCATCTGGTAAGCCACTTCCGGTCGGTGCCATTAAGATTCATGCGAATCTTTCTATTACCTTCCGGATTGAAGACTACACCAGATGGGTCAGCACATATACCTTTTTCAATTTCCGCGGTCTGGTTTTCCAATACTTCCAAAACTGCTGGCGACCTATCCCTTAAGGGGAGTGGCCCGCCGGCAGGCCCAGTAACTGGTGTAATAAATTGGATGCGCCTCCAATCCCTACCCGACTTTCTTCTTTATGTTCTTCCATCGTTCATAAAAAAAGCGTTTTATACCTGCCGCCCGGTAAAGTAAAGGCCGCCCCTAACATGGGGAAACAGACGCCTACCTGTATGCTGAACGGCTGCCAGTTTAGGATACAGGATTTGCTCCCTCTTTCGTTTGTTGATCTGACCTAGCTTCCCCTTTGGCATCAAAACCAACCGGTCGACTAGATATACCAGGCTTCCAGGAGGCACCACGTGGAGGTGAGAGTAGGAATTGAGGAAAAATTGTTTGCACCGCTACATTAAGCCGCCCCTAACCTGGTAACAGACGCTTAACTTCACGATGCCGACAATCCTTCCCCCGTAGCCCCCCTTGGGAAAGGGTATAATAAAAGCATTGAAATATTTTTCTACTGCAAAATTTGGTAAATATACTACGAAAATTAAAAGATTATTTCTGATTATTACATTATTTTTTATATACGGTTGTAATATTATATGTATTGATTTCTTCGTTCGTGAAAATATCGTGTGCTAAAATATCTAATCGACTTAATAAAATTATGTCTTGTAATTTTTCTATGTGTCTATTGATTGTATTTATATCAGCGTATAAGTATAGGAAGAATTTTATGTAATTACTTGTAGAAATTAATTTATTGGTTTCTAATGTAATATTATTTAAAAATTGATTGACTTTTATTTGCTGGGAATTTGTTTGATTCGTGATTTCTGAAAGACCTTTTATTAAATTGTTATTTATTATAACTTGCTTATTGTTTTGCTCAGTCAGCTGTTTGCTGTTAATATCCAGATTTTGTAAATGGTTATATATTTCTTTAGAATCTTCGCTGTCCACAGTTCCCGCTATAATTTTCATTGCGTTGCCGATTATATTTATTAAACCACGTCGAGAACGACGATTATTGATTAAATTTGGTGTTATTTTGTTAAAATTATGTTGCAAGTTTAAAAATTCTCTATATAATAGTGGATATTCATTATCATGATTTTTCAACCCTAATAATTGTAAGTTATAGTCCAAAGTTTTTACTATTTCAATATATTCCGTCAAGTTAACTATATGTAGTAGTTTCGTATAATTTTCAATAATTGGTTTTTCGTTTAACCTCTGTTAGAATAAAACAATTTTATATTTCATAGATATTGGTGTGGTTAATATAGCCAATAAGAATTTGAATTCCATTTCCTAAAAAGATGTGTAATTTAGTTTTGATATTTATATTTTCTTTTCTTTTGTTTTTTGTGATATTTTGTAAATCTATTATTACTGGTGTCTATAACATAATTTCCTTCGACTTTGCATTTAACCAACTTTCTATATTTTGGTTGATTTTTTCCTATTTTCCTATTTACTACAATATTGTCATTTAAATTTTGGTTGTTTTCTCTTTTCTTGTTTAAGTTTTCAGTACGTTTTATCTTTTCTTTTTCAAATTTGTTTGCTAAATTTTGTATTTCGTTTTTATTGTAATTTTTATTTAATATATCAATCGGTTTTAGTTGAGTAGTAGAATGAACCGTTGTATTATAAATTGTCATAATTTAGAAAATTTTGTCGTCGAGTTCGTCTAAATTATTGTTTAGACGAACGTCGAGTTCGTCTAAATTAAGCTTATTATCTATTTCTATTATTCTTAGGTGTTCATTTAATGTCCCGTGTAATCGTTCCACGTCAGAATTACCTGTTTTATTACCCGCAGTTGTTAAATGAAGTTGTATTTCATTTTCTTTCAAAAATTGTGCAAATGCACTATGTATTATTCCTTTTTCGTTATTTGATATTAATTTGTGCATTTTACCTAAATAAATTATTCTTTCTTTTATTCCCTTTAGTAAAGTATGCTGTTAGTACGCACTTAAAAAAAACGCGATTTTCCATACAAAAGCATAAAAAATTTTACCAGCGGCAAAAATTTTGCTTACATTTTTTTTTGTAGTATGCTCTTAGTACGCACTTCAAAAAAAATTGAGAATTTAGTTATTCTTTATTTGACACACAGATGGCGTTGCTAGAAAAAAATGTCAAATTTTTACTGCTGCAATAGGCTAGGGTATTTACTGCAATAGGCTAGGGTATAAAAAAGCGAGTAAAATTTTTTTTACTCGGTTATGGTCAACGGAATTACCGGGCTTTTTCGATCATTCAGTTTTAACTTAGTTCTAAGAAAGCAGTATGTTCGATAATTCAATTTTCATCTGGGATTTTCTCAGGTACCTCTGGACGGATTGGGCTGATATTTGGTAAACAAACTCATTATAGTGATCTGGATGAAATTATGAGAAGCCATATTTTTATCTGGGAATTTCTCTAGCAACCCCTGGATAGATTGGGCTGATATTTGGTAAAAATCCCAGATGAAAATATGGTCATTCATCATTTCATCCAGACCACTATAAGGAATGCGTTTACCAAATATCAGCCCAATCCATCCAGGGGTGCCAGAGAAAATCCCAGGGGTGCCAGAGAAAAGTTACCTTTTATAATTGTTTTTCTTCCAAATAAGACACTTTCTTAACTCCAAATTAACTTTTTTATTTATTAATTATTTTTAATTATTTAATTATTTATTAATTTTTATTTATCTTTTACAATGTTAATTTTATTTTATGTTATTTAAATTCTTATTAAAATATTTACTACTTTGAATTATTTTTAAAAACTTATATAAAAAACTTTATTTACTTTAAATAATCAAAACTATTAATTTTAATAAAACTTTTACTACTTTTAAAATATAATCTTTATTGTTTAGTGTAGAATTTTAATTTAATTAGTTAGTGTCTTCTTGACACTTCCGAAAAAACTTCATTTTAATTAGTTAGTGTCTTCTTGACACTTCCAAAAAAACTTCATTTTAATTAGTTAGTGTCTTCTTGACTCTTCCAAAAAAACTTCATTTTAATTAGTTAGTGTCTTCTTGACACTTCCAAAAAAACTTATTTTGGTTAGCCAATCAGCTCTTCAAAATAATGTTCTAGTTTAATTTTTAATTATTTAGCAAATTCAATTAATAATTTTATATTATTTCAAAATAATTTAGTTAGCTGTTTTTTGGTTGTGAATTGAAGTACTGGGTGCTTCAATTCACAACACCTTCTCTCTTTAGAAAAAATATAGGGATCGAAGTTTTTACTTCGAACACTATATTTTTAAAAATAATATTATTTTGAATTTTTCCATTTTAAAAAAAAAAATTATTTACTTATAGATAATAGATAATATAATAGATTTTTTCTTAATTGTATATTATATAATTAAAATTTTTTTTTTTTTTTAAATTTATTTAAATATATTTTTTTATTTATGTATAAGATTTAATAATTTTTTTTTTGTAATGATAAATATTTTACTTTACTATCATTTTAATAAATTTTCTCTTAATTTAAAATAATATGAAATTTTTAATTTTATTCTTTATTTATTTGTTTCTTCAAAAATTATTGATTCAGAATTTTCTTAAAAAAAAATTTTATTTTATTATATTAAAAAATTAAATTCCTTTTTTCTCTTTTTTTTTATTTTATTTTTTTTTTTTTTTTAAATTTGTAAAATTTATTTTGTATATTAAAAATCAAATTTTAATTTAATATTTAATTGTATATAAATTTTTTTCTTCAGATTTTTGAATAGAATTATGATTTAGGGAGATTGAAATTAAGGTTTTTATTTAAATTATTGGACATAGGTACTGTTAGTGGGAAATTAATAGGTAAATTTTAAAATATATTTGTAAATAAAAACTAGTGAGTTTAATATACTAAAAATTTATTAAAAAATCGTTTTTTTATATGAATTTTGTGTAGGGATCCCTCCCCTTTTTTTTGTGGAACTCTATATACGTATACAATATATATTGTTTTTTTAAATTTCTTAAAGTCATTTTTATAAACCAAAACTAATGGTTTTCTTTCGTTTTTTAAAATTAAAATTAACTCTTTCTTTTATTTTGCTTCATATATTGAAAATATATGAAGCTTTGTGGCGCGGTCTAAATTTCGAAAAAATTTTTTTCGAGATTTTGATTTTTCTGGACGTTTTAGATGTCAGGGAATCAGAATCAGCAAAAAAAAAATCCGTGTCCGCCGTACGCCGTACGCCGTACGCAAAGTAAAAATACACTTTTTTAAACGCTTAGAAATAGTATAAGCACTCGTGCGATTTGTACAAAAATTGCAACATATATAAAGTAAGGATGGAAATTTATGTGTATGGTATCCTTTTTTAAATCATTTCCCTGCAAGCCCCCCTAGCGGAGCGTTGAAAATGCACAATTTTGTGCACTTCAAAAAAATACCCCTAAATATAGTCGGATCTTTACATTGTTTCACAGATATATGTATAGACGCCATATAAAGAAGATTGTAAAAATTTGGAGCCCTAGGTCCTCGCCCCCCTATTTTATAGTAATATTAAAACAAAAATTTTGAAATTTGAAATGCCTGTAGAACCGGTTTGATTTTATATAAAACATTGTTACTTCTAACATAGATGCAGCAGGTAAGTGCATTTCGATTTCATATAAAAAATTTACCCACCACCTTCTTTAAGTGGGTGAGGGGGCTTATGTATGAAATAAGCTACATACATTGAGGGGGGAAATTAATAGAAAAAATGAGAAACTATATTCTTAAAAATACTATGTTACACATTGTGCATAAAAATCAGCTTCGTACCTTTACCCCCCTGGATTTTACAGGTGAAAGAATTTTTATGGGACTACTAAAATTGAATTTTTGGTATTTAAAATGACAATAAAATAAGCCGCATTTCAGATAGGGTCTTATATCTTGTAGGTTTGGTATAATAGATTGGTATCTTTCGAAACCATTCAAAAAATTTACCTCTTTCCCTTTTATTATGGGTGAGCGGGTAATTTTATGAAAGAGGCTGCAGCACCTCAGCGGGGGACTGGATTGAAAAAATGAGAAATTGTTTTCTTAAAAATACTATCTTACAAGTTGTGCCAAAAATTTATTTCCCTACCTGCAACCCCCTCTAAGTTACATCACTTAGAAATGTTACATTTCAAAATTTATTATATAGTTTATGAAATTGAATTTTTGGAACTTAAAATGACTATAAAATAAGCCGCATTTCAGATAGGGTCTATATCTTGTAAGTTAGGTGTAATAGGTTGGTGTCTTTCGAAATCATTCAAAATTTTCACCCGTTTCCCTTTTCATATGGGTGAGGGGGTATATCTATTAAATAGGCTGCAACACCTCGGCGGGGGACTGGATTGAAAAAATGAGAAATTATTTTCTCAAAAATACACACCTACACCCTGTATACAAAATTGAGACACGTACCTTCAACCCTCTTCATTTTACAGGGGCAAAAATTTCGAAATTTATAGAATAAAAACATATGTATATTACATTTCGAGTATTTAGTATAAATATAGTATTACAAATTCGAGTACTTATTTATAAAAACTTGATTGTAATTTTAAATTGTACAACATTGGGAGTTTTGTAAAAATCGTAATTTTTATTTAATTCTTCGTTTTCACTAAATCCTAGGTAGATCAAAAGGGTATATGAAGCACTCTTCCAAATTGGCAGCTTTTTTGGTATGTTTTGGGGGTCATTTTTTAGGGGTTTTATTTCAAAATTTTGAATAGGGTTCAATTTTACTTTTACGTTTTCAATTTCTACATTTTCCGTGGTTACATTAACTACACAAACAGTTACAGTATTATTTTTACTTTTTACCAAACAATTTCCTAAAAACACGCCTGGTTTTATTTGTTGCGCTTCACAAAAGAATTCTCCCTCTTCCGTTGTAGGGAGACTGATTGCCTTTTCCATGCGTGCTGGTACTATAATTTTCGTTGATTTTATTATTCCATTAATTTCCATTTTTTCACATTTAACATTATTAGATTCAGATACTTCTTTATTTTTAATTTCCATTGCATTGTCCATTTTATACACTTTAATTTCGTCTGCTATTTCATTATTATTTAAACCAATTATTACATCATTATTCATTACTTCTTCATTGATACTTTCAATATTCTCCAAATTTTTATTTTCTATGTCATAACTATTATTATATTCCTCATTATTTACGTCATCATTTACTACTTCCTCTCCTTCTACGTCATAATTATTATTATATTCCTCATTACTAACTTCATCATTTACTTTCATAACTTCCGCATTCACTACAATAATATCCTCCTCCTTTAATTTACTACTATTTTCACTTAATACCTCCTTAGTTTCTTCAATAACTTCTTTATTTTCTTTTACTCCCATAACTTCATTATCTACCTTAAAACTCTCCTGTACTTTTTCATAATTTTCTCGTAATTGCTGTATCTTCACCGCGTTTAATTTATTTGAATCTTTAATACAATGCATATTTATTTTTTCATTTTGTGTTTGTGAAAATGGAATATAAAACTCTGAATTATTTGTTTTTGTTTTTGGAAATTGTAATTGCTTTTGGGGTCCTAAAATATTACAATTAGAGGACAACAAATTGTTCCCTAAAATACCATCAACTGGTAACTTAATATCATTATCTGTAACTTGGAAATCGCATTTAAAATTTTGCCCTAATAAAAATTTACCCTCACAGGAACCTAAAGTGGAGCTCACATTGTTTATTGAACTTATTTGTACCTTAATATCTGTACATATTTGTGTTCCTTTTTTCAATGTTGAATTTTTTATTAAACTAACCTGAGCTCCTGTGTCTACTAATAACTTTACTTTGTCTGTTTTGGCTATATCTAAAGCCAATTAAACTATAGGCTCCTGTAAGGTGGTTGTTGTGCCCTCGGTATGGAATGAGCTGGGCTTTTTTAGTTCACTCCATTCTCGTTTCCCGAAACTAACGTCATTCGAGATTCATATGATTGACGTGCTTCACAATTTAACATTTTGTGCCCTTCCCTTGCACACCATTCACAAGTCGTTTCCGTGTTGGTTACTGTTAAAATTCTTTGTGGGCTTGGCCGTTATTCCCTGCACGTGGTTTTAAACAATTAGCGGATTCGTGTCCGTTAATTCCGCAGTTGTTACAACGTTTTATTTCATTATGTGAGCGAAATTGCATCGTGCAATCTCTACTTATGTGGCCTGGTTTACCACATTTGAAACATTTTATAAGAGGATTTGAATTTGGTCCTCTGTTAGCAATATTTGTATTCCTAATATTATTATGATTATTATTATTACTATTATAATTGGATTGATAGTTATTTCCGTTAAACACACTACCATTATTATTGTTCAATCTATTAGGGGTCTTATTGTAATAATTGAACGGGGTCTTTTTGTTATTAAAATTATTATTATTATTATTATTAGAAAATTGTTTATCATTATTACTAAAATTGTTGTTGTTGTTATTATTTAGATTTCTACTCCCAGCGTTGAAATTATTGCGCACATTATTATTATGCTGTTGGTTATTCCTAAAATTATTATTATTGTTAAAACTTCTCTGATTATTCCCATTACCAAATTTGTTGTAGTTGGGTTGTTCCGCTTGTAGCCCATTTTCGTTTAATTTTTTCATCAATGTCGTAATTAATGTCAGCATTTGATCCCCTACGACTGCTTGATTGTTGCTTGATGTATTAGAACTTCCAATGCCGCCTAAATTTCGAGTTTCATTCCGATATTATCGAGCTGCTCCTATAGAGACTCGTAAATTTTCCGGATTTTTAAATAATAGATATTGTTTAAACTCTGCTTATCGCAGTCCTCCTAAAAACACTCTCTTTGCTGTGATCTCCATCTCGTTTATCAATGCTCGTCCCTCGTTGTTATATCTCTCATTTACCCTGTTCCGATACGCGGCCAATTTTTCGGATATTCGTTCTCCAAAAAGTTCTACAGTTTCCGTTTCATATTGGTACATTCTCATAATTTTTGAGGCTAAAGTAGCCATATCTTTACTTTCTATGAAACGGTTTCTTAAAATATCCTTGTATTGTGTAAAATTTTCGACGTTGGCATATCTAAAGAGAGCGTTGGCCGCACCTGTTAATTTACTGCTAATTAAAATCCGTAAAAGTATGCCTTTTTGCTCATCCCTCGTTAACTCGTATGATTGGTGAGCCAATTCCAGAAAATTGTTTAGTTCGTTTTCAATGTCCAACCCTACACCTGAAAATGTTGGAACGTATACCAAAAATGTCTTAATAATTTTTCCAACCGGTAAGAGCGTTGGTTCCAAATGGTAAGAGTTGTCATTAGTGAAATTTTCCGCGTTGTATTCATGTTGTACGGGTAACTGACTTGGTGGTGGAGGCGGAATAGGGGTCGAATTTAACCCTGATGGTCCTGGCCTATTCATTGTTCCGTTGCTAAAGAAATGAGAGTCATTTACTGGATTCATTTCGTTGGATTTTTTAATATTTAAACTTCTTCTTTCCGTTTTAGTAATAATCACTTTATGTTTCCTTGCTTTTTTAGGTCTTCTTATTGGACCAATTCTATTATATTTTACCCCGGATCTTAATGTTCTAAAGCTTTTCCTGTTTTCCGACACTCTATCTTCCTGCACTTGGTGTAAAAAATCAGAAAAATTGTTTTTATTTAAAACTTCTAAATTTGGTTCTTCTTCTATATTTTCGATGTTTGTTTTAGTTTTTTCGTCCGAATCTTTAAATTCTGGACTTGAATTTAGAAATGAAAAAGTAGAAATTCGCTTCGAAAATTTTAAAATAGATTGCGCTAAAGTTGGGGTTTTTGATTTTTGCGACATTAGTTTCCTTATTAAAAAAAATTACAACAACAATGTAAATACGCCCCTTTTTTTATTATGATTTAGGGGTCATAATTTTATTAAATTTCAGTAAAAGTGAAAAAAAATTTGTATACTTATTTTTTTAGGGGTCGAATTTTGTTATAAAAAGAATATTTTAAAGCTCGAAAAATTGTGTTTGTATTTTTCCTAAAAATTATTTTTAATTTAATTTTAATCTTATTTAACGAAAATCATTCCAATTTAATAAAATTATTTAAAATAAAATACTCATTTTTATTTATTTTATTTTTATTCCTGAATATATGCAACAAAAAAATTTTTTCGACATAAAAAAATATAAATACCCTAACTCCTAAAATTATGCAATAAAATTTTTATTCAAAAAAATTGTTAATAAATTTTCATAATATGAATGCTTTAAAAAAAAAACGCGCTTTGTTCTAATGAAACTTACGTACGTCATTTAAAATATTTATATTAATATCAATTAAGTTGACAACAAACATTTTATATAAAAATGATCAAACGTATTTTGAAAATATATATATATATATCCCTTTATAGATATGTATATATAATTTTCGTCATTACGAACAAAAAATTAATGAAATTTTGATATAAAATGTAAATTTAAAAAGAAAATTTGCTAATTTTAATTATAAGTATGTATGTACATATATATTTTGTCATAAGCGGACAAAAAAAATTTTTTAAAGTTATATAGGGTGAAAAGAAAAATATTGGGTAACAAAGAAAATTTGTATCCCAATTTTTTATTATTACATAGAAAAAAAACTTTATACCAGGTTACTTGATTTTATACAGCCCTGAGTTAACTTAATACAAACTGTGCATTTGTATTTTCTTTACACAGTTTTAGTATAAAATCAACGAACCCTAGTATTTTTGTAATTAAATTCAACACTGCCTTTCATTGTTTTTATTACCTTATATATTTGTTATACACTACCAAGTATAAAATTTCAATGCTAATAAAAATTTAGGCAACAGAGAAAAAAAAACTTTATATAATTGCTGAAAACGCACAATTATTATAATGCAACGAAAAAAGAAATATGTATATACATATATATGATCGACTTATAGTAAAAAAAAAACTTATATAATTGCACCATATGTATTAATGTGTGCTTGTTGATATGCATTTATGTATAATATTTATTATATTTGTATCTACTGTATAATATTTATTATATTTGTATCTAAAAAATTAGGGTCACTATTGGGAAAGGTTAGGAAATTTGTTTAAAAAAAGTTTATATACAATTTATATTTATCCATAAAACTTTGTATATAAGTTTTGTTGGATTTTACTTTAAAAGAAAATTATGATTTTTTTATAATTATATATGTATATAGGAATTTGATTTTTTTTATGACTTTTTTTGAATAAATTTTGAGAAAAAAAATTTTTTTTTCATTAACGTTTAATTTGAATTTGATTTTTTAAATGATTTTACTTTAACTTAATTTTTATTAAATTTTTGATTTTGATTTTATTAAAGATAATTTAACGATCAATTTGAATTTTAGAAATTTAATTTGAAAAAAATTTTTTTCTATGATTTTAAAAACTTCCTTCTTTTTTATTAATAAATATAATAATTTTCCTTAAGATTTTTTGACTTACATAGTAAATTTGTTGATTTTATTCTTCTGTTGTTTTTTTTTGTTTTTCACTACCATCGTTGATACTGCTACTATTGTTTGTTGATACTGCTACTGTTGTTTGTTGATACTGCTACTGTTGTTTGTTGATACTGCTACTGTTGTTTGTTGACACTGCTACTGTTGTTTGCTCTGTTGTTATTTGATCTGATTTTTTTTTTACTTCACTTTTAATAATTTATATACAATTAAATATTAAATTAAAATTTAATTTTTAATATACAAAATAAATTTTACAAATTTAAAAAAAAAAAAAAAATAAAATAAAAAAAAGAGAAAAAAGGAATTTGATTTTTTAATATAATAAAATAATTTTTTTTAAAAAAATTCTGAATCAATAATTTTTGAAGAAACAAATAAAAAAAGAATAAAATTAAAAATTTCATATTATTTTAAATTAAGAGAAAATTTATTAAAATGATAGTAAAGTAAAATATTTATCATTACAAAAAAAAAATTATTAAATCTTATACATAAATAAAAAAATATATTTAAAAAAATTTAAAAAAAAAAAAAAAATTTTAATTATATAATATACAATTAAGAAAAAATCTATTATATTATCTATTATCTATAAGTAAATAAAATTTTTTTTTAAAATGGAAAAATTCAAAATAATATTATTTTTAAAAATATAGTGTTCGAAGTAAAAACTTCGATCCCTATATTTTTTCTAAAGATAGAAGGTGTTGTGAATTGAAGCACCCAGTACTTCAATTCACAACCAAAAAACAGCTAACTAAATTATTTTGAAATAATATAAAATTATTAATTGAATTTGCTAAATAATTAAAAATTAAACTAGAACATTATTTTGAAGAGCTGATTGGCTAACCAAAATATCGCATGCGATATTTTGGAAAACCAAAAAGCTCTTCAACCAAATAAAATAGCTGTTTTTTGGTAACCAAATTAAGTTTTTTTGGAAGTGTCAAGAAGACACTAACTAATTAAAATGAAGTTTTTTTGGAAGTGTCAAGAAGACACTAACTAATTAAAATTAAGTTTTTTTGGAAGTGTCAAGAAGACACTAACTAATCAAAATGAAGTTTTTTCGGAAGTGTCAAGAAGACACTAACTAATTAAATTAAAATTCTACACTAAACAATAAAGATCGATATCCATGTCCTATCTTGTAGTGTATGAATAGTCGCGTGTTTTGAAAATTTATCTATCATATTTAAGTACATAATGTTTATATATGGAAACCATATATCCATGTGTACGATATTATTAAAGTATTTAGATGATTCTGTGTGTTCGTAAGGTAATTTTGGATATTTTCGGTCATGCTTAGATTTCAATTCCGCGAATATTTCAGATATACCTCTGTGGTTTGATTTTATGTGTTTTTCTTCAATAATATTTAATAATTTGTTTTTATCACATAAATCTACTAATTCTATACCTGATTTTAACATTTTTAAATCTTTGTTGTTAGCAAAGTTTTCAATATAAAGATTTTGAAATTTAATATATAACGGAATATCATCGTAATATATACACATTAAACCCTTATCGATAATACAGCGTTTCATCATTTCTAATAAATTACTATCTTTAGTAACATAGATGATGTTTTGACATTTTTTGTTAATAATTTTAGTCAAAAAATTTTCTTTATCACCAGTATAAAGATAGATTTGATTTTTATAAATATTAATTGCCTTTTCTGTAATATGAATAAAATGTGAATCGTCTTCAGGTGCGCTGTGGATAGTTGCACTGTTGGACATGATTTCTTTATCATTACCATTGTCGCAAACTAAGTTATTATTAATTTCAGGTTCTTTAAAAATATTTAATAAGTTTATATTATTTTCAGTATAGGGAAATCGGCTCAAACCTTAATTGTCCTTCCCTTTTAAATAATTTGCACTAAAATTATATTCATTGAGTTGGATTTTCTAACGTTTAAATTTCATGTTTGGCTCTCGTAAATTGTTTAACCAAACAAGAGGTTTGTGGTCGGTTTGTATAATAAATTCTCTTCCATAAAGATACGTATGAGAATATTTAACGGACCAAACGATAGCAGGGAGTTCCTTTTCTATCGTTGAATATCTTTTTTCGTGATCGTTTAATGTACGCGAAGCAAAACAAACTGGATAGTTAGTGTGGCTTAGCACTGCACCTATTGCATGATTAGATGCATCAGTCGTCAATGGAAATTTTTTATTAAAATCTGGATTTGAAAGTATAGGATCAGATTTTAATAATTTTTTAATTTTATTAAAAGAATTGATATATTCATTATCACTTTTAGTTATTTTTGAATTCTTTTTTAAGTACTTCACCATTGGGTACACAACTTTTGAATAAACTTTAATATACTTGCGGTAATAGCCAGTAATACCTAAAAATGATTTTATTTCCTTTTGTGAAGTAGGCAAAGATATTTTTTGAATACATTCAATTTTTTTCGGGTCTGGTTTAATACCGTTACCAGTTATTACATGGCCTAAATAATTAGTTAAATTTTCAGCAAAACTACATTTATCGATTTGTATTTTTTAATTACAATCTCTTAACCGTTGTAAAATCTTTTTTATTGACCAAATATGTTCATCTAATGAGGTAGAGAAAATTAAAATGTCGTCTAAATATACGACACAAAGTTTGTTAATAAAATCTTTTAACACGTTATTCATGAGGCGTTGAAATGTTGATGGTGTATTTTCAAGCCAAATGACATACGGGTGAATTCGTAATGACCAGTTCTAGTAGAAAAGGCCGTTTTGCATCTATCTTCTAGCTGGACTTCAATCTGATGAAATCCCTTTGCCAGATCAATAGTGGAAAAATATTGGCATTTACCTAATTTATCGAACAGTTCGTCAATATTAGGTATAGGGAATTTATTGTCTATAGTATTATCGTTTAGTTTCCGATAATCTTTAACGATTCTCCAATTTTGTTTTTGGGATTTGTCCATTTTTTTTGGGACAACCCAAATTGGAGCATTGTAAGGTGATGCACTATTGGTTATTATTCCCTGCTTCAACATTTCTTTTATTTGTTGATCGACCTCATTTCTGTGGATTTTAGGATATCGATCGATAACTCTTTGTATAAATTGGTGCATTATTTTTTGTCTTGATTTTGTGCTTTATTTCGTTTGTGAAGGTTAAATTATTATTTTCATGGTAGAAAATGTCGTTATAACTGCTTAATACTTGTTTTATAGCACTCACATCTTCTGGCTGTAAATGTGCAGCGAAATTTATTTCATAACGATGTGGATTTAAAACTTCAACTTTGTTTGTGGAAAATAAGGGATCATTATTATTAGTACTATCGAAATAAAATTCTTCGTCGTTATTTAGGAAAAAAGGTGTTTTTGCATTTTGTGTAATAAGTAATCGTTGTTCATAGTCAATAATTGAATTTAATGGCAATAAAATATTATTTCCAATAATTCCATCAAAATAATTATGGAATGGAAATTCTACAACATCTACTTCTTCTTTTTTCATTAAAAATCACGAATAATGGAAATCTACATTTACATTTTGACTGAATAACTCTATTTAATTTAATACTTTTCAAGTTTGTGGAAGGATATTTATTTTCCATTTTGGATGACATAGATGAGTATTTATTATGCTTAATTCAGCACCAGTATCTAGTATGAATTTAAGCTTTTTTATTCGAGTATTAACTACTATATAGGGTTGTTGTTTAATGTAGTGTGGTGAAAATTTTAGTTTTCTGGAATTTGCGTATTTACAGAAATATCGATTGGTTCTATTCTTGTATTATTTTTATTATAATATTTTGGGTGTATGGTCTCGTCATTGCTGTTACTAGTATAATTTGTACGCTGTGTTTGTCTGCTACTTGAAAAAATTCTTTAATTCGGATTTAAATTACAATGACTTTGCCTATTATTATTGTTATTTCTATAATTTGATCTTTGAGTCTGTGCACTAGGTACATAATTTCTTTGATTAGAATTTTAATAGTTATTATGAGAAACATTTGTGTTATTTTAATTATAATAATTTGGATGTTATTATTACGATATTTTTCGAAATTATTACGATTAGAATTATGTGATTTTTGGTACGAGTTATTTCTTGAAGGTAATCCCGTAAATTTTAGATATCCATTAGATGCTATAATTTCATAAGCATCTGCCAAGGTATTTGGGTTTCTATTTATAATAATACCACCTTACATTATAAAACCAGGATATGCAATAAGATATAAAATTCCGTCAAAAAAATTTAGGCGGGGGAACGAGAATTTTTTTTTATCTGACGGCTTCAGAAATGCAGCCCGAAGCAAAAAAGCTCTTTTTTTAAAAAAAGCAATTTTGTTATTTAAAAATCTATTGAATATGAATTAATTTTTCTTCATTTTATATAAAAAAATAAATGTTTAAATTAAATGTTTACGTTTATTGTATACAATGTTTTTTGTATTTACAATGTTTATTGTATTTTGTTAGTTTAATTTTAACAAATTAGTACCTTTTGTATTTTTAAATAATTAAAACTTTGTTTTAGAGATCGGTTAAAAATTGTTATTTTATATTCTGGAATATGAGGCTGTTTCCACATCACCTTTGAGCTAAACCTATCAATGCGTTTTTTTATAGAGCTGT
Organism: Empis stercorea; assembly: GCA_949752835.1. Classification (NCBI taxonomy): domain Eukaryota; kingdom Metazoa; phylum Arthropoda; class Insecta; order Diptera; family Empididae; genus Empis; species Empis stercorea. The sequence goes on along the minus strand of OX457086.1, from coordinate 39,658,895 downwards.
CCCCATTAGGCATAGTGCTCTTAGTGCTCAAGAAATATGAATTTTTTATGTACGTTACGAAAATTTTTACGTTACCAAACTTTTTACATGTCCAAAAATAAAATTATTTTTTGAAATTTATTTCTAATTGATACCTTCTCAGATTTTTTTTTCGCTATAAAATGGTATCTAGTATTAAGATAAATTTCAATTATTGATTTTGTCAGTAGCGAATAGTGATTATTTTCAAACATATGACGATATTGTGTGTGAAATAAATTTTTGTCAATTAATAATTGCCGAGTTTCAATTTTAATTTTTTGAAAATATTTATCACATAAAATAGTACTATTTGTTGCTTCTAATAAATGTTGATAGTATCGCAAAATTTTTTCAACAGTATTACAAATTAATATCACATCTTTTGAAGCAGTATGCAAAAAACCCTTATTTTTATACGCTACTAATGACTGCGTATCATATTCTCCTTCTAAAACTGATATACAGTGCTGTTTAGAGTATTGCATGCATTATTGCTTGTAAATTGTAATATTTTTATGTTTTCTAATGGCATGCAATTACCAATTCCACTATCCCTTAATTGGCATCTAACCAAAAGCCGTTTGTATATACCTGTAAATAATTAATATTTTTACTTTAATTAAATATTAAATATTTTAATAACGTACTTTGAAATTGGCGAACAGTAGGATTATTATTATAACCAAGATTAGTTCTTACTGAACCAAAAAATAGCTCAATATGATCTTGGTTTAATTTATAGAAAGGTATAAATTTTAATATACCTGTTACAACAAATCTGAAATGGATATGAATAATATCGAGTTACTAACATTATTAAATATTTTACCTTTCATATAGTGGTTTAATTGTCTTAAGAGCAGTTATAAGTCCAACAAATCCTGTCTTTCTTCTATGCTCTATCATCATTATATTATCATCGGTTTTCAATTTTTTTAAATAAATTATTGTTATATCAACAAAATTCATTAAATTAATATAATTTCATTCCGAAATGGATTCTGTAAATCCAAAACCACCATATTTACGCGAATTTAAGACATCGAAGGTATTATTCATAATTCGAATAAAATTAGCTGTAGGTCCACTGTCTTGAAACTGTGGCAATTTTAAAATATTACGACAGAAATCTAGTGCATCAGCAACTGATTTGCTTAACAACGGTACAGCTAATTTAACCTTCATTTTTTGGTTTTGGTAATACACATGTGCGCTGCGTGATCTACAAAAATTATAAATTACTATTTATTTAGTTTTCAATATTTTATATTACTTATTTCCAGCATGAAGTTGCTCTTTATCTTGTAAATCCAACAGATTTACAATATATTTCCAATTAATTATTTGATTGGATTCATTTTTTAATATTTTGATATCACCAAAAGTATTACGAATTAATTTTAGCATGTGCACCGGATCGGGAATTACTAAATTTTTTTTGTTATTTAATACGAATTCTGTCTGGCTTTCAATATTTAAAATGTTACAGCCTAAGAGTTGAATTGTATTTAAATTTGTTGATGTACCATCAAACGTGACACCCACCAATTCTGCTCCAGTAGCTAATATATTTTCAATGCATAGAATGACCATATTTTGTTTTTGAGCACTATTTAACGAAACTATTGGAAAATAACCTAATGGTATTTTCCAGCTCCGATTCACACACACAGCCATAAAAACTAGCACTTGATTAGCCATAGTGTCGCTTTGGCCTCCGTCTCCAATGTCTACACAGCCAACTAATTTATTGCCATTCCATTCCTGTTGCTTTCGAATAGCCATTTCGTCGAACACTACATTAATAATTAATTTTTCACCCAAAATTCTAGCATTTTCAACATTGGTAGTAATGCTTTCAAATGCCTCAGCTGTAAAGCCTGGCTCGCAATCGAAACATTTGTACCAACGTTCTTATATGAGGAAGACTACAATGAAATGTGCTTCTTACATATTCATACGCTTTTGGAGACAAAAAATTTAAATTTAGTGCAAAAGCTCTTAATTCAGGAGAATATTGCCTTTTTACAGTTTTATCACTGCATTTTAAGTATTGTCTTTGGAATAGTTGCGCATTTAAATTCCCAATGCTATTTAAAAGATTTGAATCTTCAAAATTTATAAAAATTTTATTTTCTAAATCTTTTAATATAGACGTCAACGAATTAATTTTTTTTGACTGTCGTACCACCTTTTGCTGCAATGCATTGATTTTCCTATTGCGTTTATGCAATAATTTTCGCAGCAATTGAATTTTTTTGATTTTTTTTGTTGGAGATGTTATAATTTCGTCATCAGAAATCATTGCATCTTTTACACCAACTTTGTAGCATTTTGGGGCATTGCCCTCTCTCGGATCTCTTTCACGAGAAACTTTAGATTTTTAGTCATGCGACTCAATCTCGGGTGCCGGCCTTTTTTTTGTAGGTGATGGTACAATTTTTACATCATTTACGTTAATGATTTCGTTTAGAGCCGATCTATCCTGCGAAATAGTCGGTATATCTTTATCATCTACATTAGATAATACATTTTCTTTTTCTTCCTGTATTTTCGTAAGTTTTGATAAAAATAGAGGTAAAAGAATAAGAAAATAATAGAAAAAGAATAAGAAAATAATAGAAATAAAATAGAATGCAATAAAATAAGACAAAGAATAAGAAAGAATTAGGAAAAGAATAAGAAAAATAAAGAGAATAAGCATATAAGGCTTATTAAATTATATAATTAATAGAAATAAGATAAGAAAGTAATTAGAATAAAATTAAATTGAAATATATTTCCTAATCGATTTCCTAAAAATATTTTAAAATATGTTAATATTTTCTTCTCATAAAATTTAAAGACAGTAAACTTACCAAATGTTGAGAAGCAATTGTAGTGCTATTAAGCCTTTTACATTTATTTGCATTTTTAAAATCTTGTGGCAAAAAATGCAACGCACACACTCTATCATTGACACGATAATCTTCAGGAATAACATTCACTGCCAAAAACCACTTTTCTCTTATACCCCCATCTTTAGGAAAACTAAAATATGTATATATAAAATAATATAATAAAAAATAGTAACTACGCCTCATTATAACATTTTCCTGACTACAACTCTGTCACTTTAATAACGTCATGTAAAAGCTCTTTTGAAATATTGGCGCTATTTTTATTTCAAATATAAATTAAATTTTACACCTTATTCTGAATAAACTATATTTTTTTTTTAATTTAGATTAAAACAAAACGATTTTAAAAATTAAACACACCATTCAAATATAATGCTTAACTTATAATATTTACTATAATTACCTGAAACGCAACCTTTTCATATTCACTTAATTTGTTATACAAATTAAATTTGCAACTTCCCACAATACAATTAATCATGTTTATATAGTTTTTTTTACACCACTTTAATAAATAACACCTTTTTATATAACTTTACACAATTTTTCACTGATAAAAATAATAAAATAATTACTTTTTATTGCACTTTTCTACCATTTGTAAAAGCTATAAACGTTTGACAACAGAAAAAAACTTTTGACAACTAAAGAGCTTTAAATTTATTTTTTTTAGTTTGTAGGGGCATTAATATCTTATTGCATATCCTGTTTACTTAATCTTAGAATACCACGGACAGGTTCTGGTAAGTTTTCTTTCAAAACATTTAAAACTATTCTATTGTTACTTTCAATTTGTTCTATAGTTGCGGTATTTTTTAATAAATATATATTATTTAGTGTGCACAAAAGATGTGCACACTAAATAATATATATTTATCTATGAAATTGGCTAACATTTTTTTTCGCCATTATTTTGGTTTATACCAGTTATACATGTTATTAATAAATTAAACTGATCCATCTCAATAGTTTCATTCATTTTCTTTTATTTAATTAGTAATTTATTTAATTAGTAAAAAAAAAATTGTGTGTACAAAATAACTTAATCAAAATTACAAATATGTATTTTATTTATTACTTTTGCTTATTTCTCTCCTTTTTTCACAATTTATTATATCTGCACTTGTAATATAATTAACTTTAACTAAAGGTATAATATTGTAACTAATATTTTTATAAATTTTGTTTCTTAACTAAAATTGATTTACTTTCTTTTTCTTCTAAGTACCTTTGATGTTCTTGTTTTGAATGTTGAAGCTGTTATAAGTGTTGTCGGGTGGATATGCTGCTGTGACGTTCACTGTTGTAGCACTTATGATTTAATTTTAATTTTTTTTTATTATTGTCACTTCGAGCAATCGAAATATTACTTTTCAATATAAATTTAAAATTTAATTTATTTATTATTATATAAATATATTTTTTGTGTTTATATAATAATGTGTGTGCTTTGTTGTTTTTGGTTATTAGATAGTTATCAATCACTAATTTTATTTTGAAGTAATTAACTTAATATAGCACTATCATTTAACTCTTGTTAAATGACATTAATTAAAATGAGTTCTAAGCACCTTTATCAAATTTATTTTCGTATTTTAATTATATCTCTAATTAAAAATGATTTTTTTTATATTTTAAACCGTAACTATAATTTCAATATTCAAAGCTATTGATTATTGACTTTCGCTTTTTCCGACTGCGCCAGTTATATGTCTTATAGAAATAATAACAATATTTATTTTTTCGGAAGCGATTTTATTTATGCGAAAGATTTGATGTTACAATTACAGTGTCTTGCTTAAAACTAAACTTAATTAAAAATTGAAATTTAATTGTACTATTAAAAGAAACAAAAAATGCAGTTGATTTTAGGAGGTTGATATTTCACATAATGTGTGAATTGTCGTTAAGCTTTATTTTGAACATGAGATTTATAATTTATGTTCTTTTAGATTTTTCTAACGAAAAATCATTTATTGTAATTATGTTACATTTTGACTGTGTGAATTGTCGAATAAGTGTTTATTCGACAATATATTTGTTTGAACCGTGTGAAACTTTATTTTAAATCTCATAAATAATATTAAATGTAATATTATATAACAATATATATAAATATGTTAACAAAAAAAAATATTTAATTTTTCATATGACAAAAAATATTCTATTTTTTCATATGACAAAAATATTCCTTTTTCGTTCTTTCAATCGAGTGTGTTTGGAATATTATGCAATGACGTCTTCAATATTCTATTCCTTCTACAGAATGAAAAAAAGAAAAAACGCTCTTAATAAATCATTTCAATTATTATATTTAAAATCATCAATTAAATATTAATTGCAAATTGTATAATTACAAAATGAATTGTAAAAAAATTTATATTCACAAAATTTATATTGAATCGTATATAAATATTAATAAATAATTAAAATTTAATATGTTGTAGTTTGAAAAATGTTAAATAATTTACTATATATACTATTATTATTTTTTTTATTTATTTATTTATTCAGTCTACCAATTAAATTAAAGACTATTATTTTTATATATTTTATTTATTTATTTTCACTATAACTTATAATTAATTAACAAAAAAAAATCAACTTAAAGCTAAAGATTAGAAATTTTTTTCTTTACAACTAATGATTTAATATTAATCAACAGATTTAAGTGTATGTATTATATAATGAAAAATGATTTGTAGGAAAATTTATTATAAAAACCTTTCTTGAATATAAACCTAAAACTAAGACTAAAACTAAACTAAAAAACTAAAAACATTACTAGCCCCAAACCTAAAGCCGTAGACCCCTTAAAATATTTAAAGGTGCCAGTTTGAAACACGAATGTGTTAATAAGCTACCAGCTGATTAATTAAATCATTATCAATCATAGTACATGAATAATGAAAAGTTTCGTTAGAGGATTGGGTTTTTCCAAAGATTGTGTTTACACCAGTGCTTTCGTGTAGAGTAGAGGTAGAAAAAAAACCAAGGTAAATCCAGCATCATCTTAAGGATTTTGTTTTTCTTTACCTGTAGTTTTTTTATATGAGATATAGCGCAGCTACTCCATACCGGAGACGCGTATAACAAAACACTTTGGAAAATGACTTTATAAATTATAATTTTATTTTCGGATAAAAGTTTTGATTTTCGATTAATTATTGGATACAATAGCTTGATAATATTGTCACATTTTTTAATGGTTAAATCGATGTGTGTTTTAAAGATTAGTTTTTTATCAAGGTGTGTTCTCTACTAGGTAAAAATTCAGTTTTTCTTTTTCTAGTAAAAAATATAGCCTGAGTTTTTATAGCGTTAATATTTATTTTCCATTTATTAAAATATTCCGAGATTTCGTTGAAGGAATTGTTCAAATTACAAGATATGATATCAGCTGAATCATGAGATGCTAAAATGGCAGTATCATCCGCAAATAGTCCTAAATCACTGTGTTGTGGGATTTGGATATCTGATACAAATACATTGTACAGATCCGGACTAAGTGTTGATCCTTGGGGAACACCTGCTGGAATATCAACAAGATTTGATTTTGAATCCTTAATACAAACTCTAAATTTCCTGTTTTTAAGAAAGCTTTGTATTACTTTGACTAAATATATTGGGAAGCCAAACGTAAACAATTTGTGGATTAAACCATCATGCCATTCCGAATTAAAGCGCTATCAAAATACCTTAAAGAAGCTTTACACATAGAAATAATCTCATGTTCTCAACTACGTCCAAAATCAAAGAAGTTAAGGTCTAGAATTACTAATCGATCGTTCAAAATTCAGCTTCCTGCTAAATATTCGTGGTTATTCAGTGATCCGGATGGGAATTATGTTAAAATAGGTAATTGGTACTTTAAACCTTGGATTAATTTTAAGATAAATAATAACAAATTAATTGCCAATAATAAAGATAATATTAATAATTCTAATAATATTATAATAAAAAAATTTAATTCAAATATTAATTCTGATAATACTATTAAGGCAAAGATAGCTAAGAATAGGAATTATACTGGTATTAATAATGTCACAATTAATACTAATCATAATAACACCACATATAATAACTTAATCAAAAATAATGACATAATTATTATTAAAGATAGTAATGATGTTAATAATAATATTAATAAAAACAATGATAGTAATAGTAATAATAATTTTACGAATGACAATACTAATACTAGCAACAATAATAATAATATCAATAAGCTTAATATGAAACATACTTACAATTATAATAACAATAACAATAGTACCAATAATAATAATAATATTAATAATAATAATATTATTAACAATAATAACAATAATGATAATATTAATAATAATGATTATAATAATATCAATAATATCAATAATAATAATAATAATAATAATGAGAATATCGAAAAAAACAACAACAACAATATTAATTATCACAAGATTGGAAATAGTAACTTTAAGACTAAGATTTATAGTAATAGTAATAGAATTAGAAATTGTAATAGTAGTAACTCCTTCAGAAAATCACTTTCGAAAAATTTAAAAAAATTTCAAACATTTATTCAGGGTCCAACTCTTAATCCTCTTACTCCAGTCAATGAGATAGCTCTTTCTTTTCCAGATACAAACATCCCTATTCATCTAACTCCAACTTCCCACACTTTTAATGCGGTCTCCAAAAGCGTAGAAATATCTTTCTTAGATCCTTTATTACCTCCTAATGTTAAATTGACAATGAACTCAGCAGATAACACCGAAAATCGTTATCTTTTATCTCGTTTTAGAGATACGAGAATCTTTAATAATGTACGAATATATCTTGCCTATTTACATGATAAACCTAATTCTGTCTGTGTGGATGGTAAAACTAAAACGAATGCCATAGTATCAATTCAGCAAGAAGGGTTACCAACCGATCTTAGTACTTGAAGACAATTGTATGATAAATTTCATGAGAATTTTTGTGTTTCCCCAGAGGAAGTCACATGTGATCTCTCATCATATGCTGATCATCTGAGCTCGAAGAGAATATCATATCTTCAGTTGTAAATCCCACCTCCTCCTCTTCAGGTATCAATCAAGTTAAATTGCAATGCCTATCCATTTATTATATGAACGTCAGGGGGCTACGAACTAAAACCAGCGAAATATTTCTAAATTCACAAAAGCTCTCGTATGATATCTTCGCCCTAACTGAAACCAATCTAACGTCCGATTTCCATAATAACGATTTATTTGATTCCAACTTCAGTGTGTTTCGCAAAGACGCTTTGACAGACGACGAAGTGACAATGGGCCGGGGAGTTCTCTTATTTCTTTCGGAGATATCTAACGATTTGGATATATCTATATCAAAATTTTACTCCCTTGTATTCAATTGCTTTATTCAATCGGTTCCATACCTACCCCGTAAAAACGTTAATTCATCTCTACCTTGGTACTCAAAGGAATTACGTTCACTTAGAAATAAATTATGGAAAAAATATCTAATATCCAGAGCTGAGTCTGACCTATCATCTTATCTATTAGCATTCACTAACTTCTCTGAACTATGCAACAGTCTCTATTCCTCTTATCTCGTCCAAATGCAGTATGACATAATTTCTGAGCCTAAACGATTCTACCAATTTATTAATTCTAAAAGGAAATCAGATGGTTACCCAGCCATTTTAAATTTTGCTGATCACTCTTCTGCGGAACCAGAAATAGTCGCTAATTTATTTGCAAATTTCTTTAATCAGGCGTTTTCGGATAATAATATTGAACCCGATGTAAATTACTTTAATTATATGGAATCATGACCTCAGACTTCTTTAGTGTCAGTCGACATAAATCTTGCTTCAGTTATTGATAAAATTAATAAACTTAAGGATGACTTTTCTGCTGGTCCTGATGGTATTCCACCTGTCTTTTTAAAAAAATGTTTTTACAATCTGGCCCAACCACTTACCTCTCTTTTTCAGATATCTATCTTAAATGGAAGGTTTCCCAAATTATGGAAGGACTCGTATATTATTCCTATCCATAAAAAGGTTTGTAAAGGAGAAGTCTCCAACTATAGACCTGTAGCTAAACTTTCATGTATCCCGAAACTTTTTGAGAGTATCGTATACGACTCCATGTACTTCCACTGCAAACACATCTTCTCCGATACACAACATGGGTTTCTCAAGGGAAGGTCTACAACAACCAACTTGTCAGTCTTTGTATCAAACGCCTTATGTGCCTTGGAAAGTGGAAATGAGATTGATGTAGTCGCAACCGACTTCAGTAAAGCTTTCGACAAAATCTCCCACAAAATTCTCCTTTTCAAACTAAAAGCTCTTGGTTTTCAAACAAAATTTATACAATGAATGGAATCCTATTTGAGTGATCGACAATATAGTGTCCTATTTAGATCCTCTATTTCTAAACCTATAAACGCGACCTCTGGGGTTCCACAGGGTAGCCATTTGAGGCCCTTAATATTTATTCTATGTGTTAATGACGTGGATCAAATAATCAAAATTAGTGATCTGTTAGTTTTCGCGGACGATATGAAAATTTATAGACAAATCACAGCTCCTGCAGATTCTCACCATCTATAAAACGATCTCAATAACTTTTCCATCTGGTGCCAAAAAAACTTTCTAGAGCTTAACGTAGATAAATGTCAAATTATCACCTACTCCCGGAGACGTATACCTACAACTCCACGGAATTATTACATCAATAACGAACTGGTCAGCAGAGTTGAATCAATTCGTGATCTCGGCGTCATATGCGATAGGGAGCTCAGCTTTCGTCGTCACATGGACAGCATTATCAGGAGAGCTAACTCTATGCTAGGTTATATTAAGCGATGGTCAAAAGAATTTTCTAATCCTTATGTGACAAAGACTCTCTATATGACGTTCGTTAGACCCCTTCTAGAGTACGCTGGTCAGGTATGGTCACCCCATCATACTGTTCATATCCAAAGGATCGAAGCAATTCAGCGTAGATTCCTCCGCTTTGCTCTACGTGGCCTTCGTTGGGCTGATATTTATAATCTGCCACCTTACGAGGATCGTTTACAGCTTATTAATCTACAACCACTATATAAAAGACGAGAAATTGCTGATACGATATTCATTCATGAGTTGGTCTCAGGGAACATTGACTGCCAAATATTATTGGGGAAAGCTTCTTTTAACATCAATTATCGTAATTTAAGGTCGATCCCTTTATTTAACTTAACTGCACACCGTACTGACTATGGTCAAAATGAGCCAATAACCAGAATCCTTCGAACTGCAAACTACAACTCTGAATACTTTGTATTATATTTTTAATTCTATACAGCTGATGGCAAGTAGAGTGCCCTTTCCGGAACCCAAATTGTTCATTGGGAATTATCCGAGCAATTTCCATGAACTCATTCATTCTTGATTTGATACATTTTTCGAAACATTTACCTAGGCAATCAAGTAAACTAATAGGTCTGTACCCATCCAAACTACCAGAATTCTTGTTTGGCTTGGGGATACATATAACTGATGCTTCTTTCCAAGCGTCAGGAAAAGAACAGCTTTAAGCATCCGTTCAATATATAAGTAATATATATTAGCGCTTTATTTGGCAATTTTTTCAACAGAAAATTGTTGATTCCATTTGGACCAGGAGCTTTATTATTTTTACTATTCCGAAGAATACTTTTTAGTTCAGAAGGGCTAATTAGTTTAAAATTTTCGAAATTAGATGCATTTAAATTATTAATACTGTTTGTTACTAAGTTTTCTAATGCTACATCATTTGAAGGATTAGTTTGATGCTGCGAAGCAAAAAACCTAACAAACTCATCAGCCTGATTCGTAAAGACTACACCATTAACAGTTCTGATAGTTGGAATATTATTTCTTTTCTTTTTTAAAATTTTGGTTAAGTTCCAGAACGGTTTACTACCTTTTTCAAGTGTTTGTAGTTTATTAGACCAATTATCATTAGATAAACTAATAATTTGATCAGATATAAGTTTATTAATGCAGTTAATATCCCGTTTTAATAAAGGGTTCTGCGAACGTTGCCAGCGTTGTCTGATTGAATTTCTCGTCTGAATTAGCTGTTTAATAGAAGATGGTAAAGAGTTCTTGTTCTGTGGACAATTCTCAATTACTCTTTTAGGGATAGCAAATTCTTTTGCCTGTTCAATAATAGCAGTGACATTTTTAATATGCTGGTCAATATCCAGCGGAGTACTGAAATTATTTATGGATAAATTGCGCAATTTTATTAATTCATTAATTTTTTTACCATAAGCTAACCAGTTGCTTTTCTTATACATAAAACGGTACATTACAGGCTTAAGATCACACTTCTTTTTAATTTCCAACATAATTGGCAAGTGATCAGAATTTAGTTTTTGTATGACATTCAAAGTACTAACGTTTGATGAATAATTGGTTAAAACTAGATCAATAGTGGATGGTACCCGTCCCAATTCGTGGGGGAAATGAGTTGGTGAGGGTGGTGAAATATGTTCATAATTACTATTAATAAGTTTATCATGAAGCAATTTGCCCCATGAATTATTACTTGTGCAATTCCAGAAAAAATGTCTAGAGTTAAAATCACCAGCAATGATGTAGTTATAAGGCAGTCTATGAAATAAACCAAGATCATATAAGAAATTTTCTTTCAATAATTGGTTCGGATTTCCACCAGGGAAATACGCACCAATTACTACAATCTCTACACCATGTAACTAATTTTCACTGATAAAGTTTCAAAACGGGCATTAATTGGTGTTGAATATTTTTCTTTACTACTAACGCAATACCTCCATGTAACCCATCCACACGATCAGCACGGTGACAAACACAATTTTCATTGTAAAATTTATTTTTATTTTTTACCCATGATTAAGTTACTCTGCCAATATCAATACCATCATCAATTAATAAATCAAAAAACTCTACGGATTTATTTTTGGGACAAATGCTTTGAGCATTCCAAAACAAAACTTTAACATTATTAGAACTAGCACCATAAATATATTTGAAAGTTAATTGAGCTAGTGCTGTAATTTGATCTTTTGTTTTGCAGTGCTTTAAGCTAATCAACATTTCATTAAACAAACTAAATAACTCATTAGCCGAAAATAAATTAGTTGAATTTACATTAGAAAAATTACTATTATTTTTAATAACTAATTGGATACTAATTATTATTGTTATTAAAATTTGGATAATTTTTGGCGCTTTCATTAATACGACTATTTTTATTAAGTATATTAGAATTAATTGAATTTACATTTTGATTAAAATAACTTGATAGTATCGGAAAATTGATGTTGTTTAGGTCAGCATTTCTCTGTAGAGATTGCACGTTGTTACGAACCCGTTGTTTTCCTACGAAGTGCTGCTTGTAATTCTAGGTACCCAGCTCACGCTGGACAGTTAGTATCGCTGGAGGGATGATTTTCTTGACAGTTCGCACATTTTGAAATTATAGTTTTGTCCGCTGACTTAAATTTATTAAAATCTGGACAATCATTAAATTTGTGATTACCCGCTAAATTTGTGATTCATTAAATTTGTGATTCATTAAATTTGTGATTAAGTTTGGCAATTAAAACAGCGGGTGGGACCTTTAGTGGACTGACGATAAAAATCCCATTTTACCATGGTGTGAAAAAGTACCTTACAGTTCCTTCTTTAGATCACTCAATTGTACCGAACCACGATCAAAATGCAGTAGATATGTTGCATAATCGGCATATCTTTGATTTTTAATTTTCATTTTTTTTTGCCTCTATACAATTGGTAATGTTATTAGTCTTTAATTCATTTAATAGTTCACTGATTTCAACGTTATGTAAACCATATAAAACGATCTTAATTGGTTTAGTGGTGCAATTGTCATGACCAAAGAAGTTTTTATTAGACTTTTTTAGAAATTCAAATAGTTTTTCATAATCGTCACGTTCAACACAAAAAAATTTGAGTGCCGATACTAGTGTTTTTGATATGATACTTTATAATTTTAACTGATTTAAGTATCTCATGAATATTATCATTATTTTGACCAACAATGTTAATTGGTGGAAGCTTTTTAATTTTATTTTTTTCAGTGCTTGCGATTTCTCTTGATACATCCTCAGTAAGTTGACTTAATGGTAAGAAACGATTACTATTTACCAAAGTTGGATTTGAACGTGATCCACCGGGCATGATATTAAGTTTATTAAAATTAACTTTTTTTTTATTAACTTTTTTAGGGTTATTAACTAAGAACAGGTCGTCATCATCAGATGATGAGTTACTTTGTCTTTTATTAAGCACTATAACACTGTTTCATTGTTGAATTGTTTAATTGTTTATTGTTTACACAATTAGAAATTGCTTTTATATTTAATTTAATATTGGTGACGAATATATAATATATAATTGATATTATGAAATAATAACTCAAAAATTTACGAAATTAAAAATTAAACACGTCTTTGTTTGAACAGAGTCAGACAAGAACTGTAAAGACTATTATATGTACAAATTACAATCATATTAATTTTTAAATTATTTACATGTATTTAAAAAATATAAAAAGAATAATGTAATAAATTTATAATCAAGAATAATTTATCATTAATAATTATAATAAAAATGAAGTTTAAGACTTTTTAAACAGAACTCCCTTTCGTGGTGAAAATCAAAAAACCGAGGTCCGAGCTGTTTAATTATATTCTAATATCGCACTAGTAAGAGGTTCAAAACGACCATAATTAGTCCTATGAAAGGGAACAAATAAAAACCGATTAACACGAAAAACTCTAGATTGATCCCAATCAGACCTAATAATTATAAACTATTACTTCTGCCACCTTAAATATCATTTATAAACATAATCTTGGTAATTTTCCCTTTAAGAATTCTAGACCTAAAAGTTTGCATCTAATACTATATGATAGCAAAGCCTCATAACGAAATCCATATTTGCTTAACGCATACCTAGAATAAGATTTTTGTATTTTTTCCAATCGGTCTATATGAACTAGATAATTAGGAGACCAATTTGTACTGCCATATTCAAGTATACTACTCACTAAAGATAAATTTAAATTATTTAAGGTACCAAATCATTGAAATGTTTAGAATTTCTCTTTAGAAAGCCTAACATCGAAAATTCTATAGATAGAACATATATAATCAAAATGACAAGAAAAAGATAATTTAGTATCTAAAATTATTCCCAAGTCTATGATTTTATGAACTCCCACAAGAGACGAAGGACCTAACCCTAAAGTATCTATAAAAAAAATAACTGAACATTTAGATATATTTAAGGAAAACCCATTACAGTGACACCAATCAAGGAGGATATTACTATCCATTTTCAGTTTCAGACAATCTTCAATTGAATTAATTCTAGTCAATAAAGTATGAAACAAAATAAAGAAATTGGGGCAAGTCGTTGATCATCAAAATAAATAAGAGAGGGCCAAGATAAGTCCCCTGTATAACTGCAGATAAAACTTTAAATATTTTAGACTTATAAGCACCAATCTGGACATATCTATCATTGAAATCTATCATTGAGTTAAACCAACTGAGAAGCGTTGAATGAAAATCAAGCATTCCAAGTTTTACAACTAACAATTCAACCTTTTCAAAAGCTTTAGAAAACTCATTGAGTTAAACCAACTGAGAAGCGTTGAATGAAAATCAAGCATTCTAAGTTTTACAACTAACAATTCAACCTTGTCAAAAGCTTTAGAAAACTCGGTATAAATAGCACCAACTTAAAATCCTTCTTCTATAAAATGAATGATTCAACATCAGTGTTAAGTTTGTGGTAGGGGATCTACCAGCCAAAAAACCATGTTGAAATGGACTAATAGAGTTTTTACAATTTCATATATTTTCACTTTTACGATTGATTCGAATAGTTTTGGAATAACTAATAATTTTGATATATCACGATAATTCTCTATTATATGCTTAGGACCAGATTTGAAAATTGGTTAAATAGATGATAATTTCCACCTAGCTAAAAAAATGCGTGAACTTACAGATTTATTAAATATAATATGTCCCGGTTGAACGAAGGAGGTCAAGCAATTTTTTAAAAATGTATTACAAATATTATCAGTGTCCGGTATATGATTGTTACCCAATAAATTTATAACACTAACAAAAACAACATCGGCTTCTGAGATTAATAATTTACCTAAATTAGTTATTTGATCAATTTTAAAAGACGGTGAATTCAATGGATAATCAACTTTACAATAAATATATTTGAAATAATCTGCAAAAAGATTAACTGACGATTGCATGTCATTAGAAACTTTATCTTTGTAATTCATTTGTTTAGGAAATGCAGAAGATTTTCTTGCCATTTCGTTTGATTGTAATAATTGTGGACATGGCTTTATACTTTAATTGTAATTACTGCTTTATGATAGCATGTTTCATTGTTTAGGTTACCCTGAAAACTTTAAACGATGTTCGCCTAAAAAGATTCGTAAATGATTTAAAAACGAGGAAGAAAACGATGTTTTACTAATACACTGACATAATTTTCATATAATATAACTCTTCGCTTCAGACGGCCTAAGTACGATGTAATTTCGATTCTTAAAAATTATGTTGCGTATATAATGTAGTTGTAGTAAATAAAAATGTATGAGGCATCAAAAATTGATAATAAAGGTTTACAATAAAAAAATTGATAGATGGAATTTCGTTTATTTTAAAACAAGGATCGTTTAAGATTTCCATTGCGAATCATTTCTAAATCGAAAACGATTTACCAGTCACCTGATAATGGAAATCCTAAACGATGTATTGTGCATGTAGTAGTAGTCCGTTTTTCGGCCGCTTTAGTGAATTGTTTGTGATTTAATTTTTACGAATCTTTTCTAAATCAGTTTAAACGAATCATTTGTAAATCGTTTTTAACGAATCGTTTATAAATCTTTATCAACGAATCGTTTCTAAATCTTTATCAACGAATCGTTTCTAAATCCTGTTGACAAATTTGTGGTTTTTTAAATAAATAAAAGAAAATGTTTTATAAATTATTATTTTTATATTTTATTTAAATATAAATTTTTTTTGTAACAAATCCGTAATTTTCTTATTATAATAGTATTTTTCTCATTTCAAGTTTTGTATTTATTACATATATTTTTAGATCATTAATTTTTTTCTACATATCCCATTAATTAGTAATTTTTGTGGTATATAAATAATACTTAAGCCATAATAAAATTTAACCATAAAATAATAATACAAAAATAATTTCTTGATATAAAAAAGAAATGATGAGGATTTTTCTTCTACCTCTTTTATAACTACTAGTTTTTTAGATTTATTGATTACATATATCTTTGGAATAGTGAAACCATTTCTTCATTGTTGAGCTGATTTCTGGAGATCTAGTTATTGAAAATTTTGTTATGCCACATTCTACTAAAAAGTATTTTTAATTAATTGTAAATAAATTATATAAATAAGTCGTACCTTTAAAAATATTCATAATGCGATATTGCTCTACCGCAATATTACCGTGCCTTCCAAACCATGAAAAGCTGGTGGCAGATTCATCAGCAATAACTGCTCTGAGGCATTCTCTGATAAATTTTGCATTCTCTGATAAATTTTGCAAACATTGATTCGTATAATTATTTTATCATGCTGGTATTATTTATTTTATCATATATTTGTATTTGTACATATATATTTTATTATTATTGTTTTGGTGGTTTTATATATTTTTGGGTTTTTTTGATGTATTATTCACCCCACTTACATTTAAAATTTTAATTTATTTTCTAAGCTAGTTTTTCTTAGAAAACCACATTCGACACTGAAACTGGCTTTTCATAGAATGTGGTAATTTATTCCAATAATGCTTGGATATTTTGGAAAACATTTTATACATTTCATTAGTTATTTAAAGTAATTCTTAATTTTTTCATAATTTGGTCATTTAGTATTGAAGTAAAATAATTGCATATTGTATTTTTAACTTAAGTATTCTTTTATTTATTATTTGATTTTTGAATTATTATATTATATATTATGTTTTTCGAAATTTATTGGATTTATAATTGAATTTTGTATAAATTGTATAATAAAAAAAAAAAAATCTATCAATTTTTTTATTGTAAACCTTTATTATCAATTTTTGATGCCTCATACATTTTTATTTACTACAACTACATATGTATATACGCAACATAATTTTTAAGAATCGAAATTACATCGTACTTAGGCCGTCTGAAGCGAAGAGTTATATTTTATGAAAATTATGTCAGTGTATTAGTAAAACATCGTTTTCTTCCTCGTTTTTAAATCATTTACGAATCTTTTTAGGCGAACATCGTTTAAATGTTTTCAGGGTACGTTATATTAAATGTCAAATGTATATTTCAGTTGTGTCTTTACCCTAAAGAGAACAATAGGGATGTTCCAATTTAAGAAATGTATCGATATTTCGTACCGATACGTATCGGCCGTCGTAGTATCGATACGTCAAAATATCGAGACCAAAAGTATTGATACATCAAATATCGATACAAAATATTGAAGAAAATTGTAATTCAAAAAGTCAAAAATATCCCGTTACATTTTTCTAAATAAAATAGTACATACAAACAACTAACCTAACTAAATTAGTTGTAGTCAGTACGAAAATTTTTTTATTTCCAAATTTAAATACATATAAAATATAAATATTATGGATTCATCAGATTCAAATTCTACAGAAGCAGCAGCAGATTCAAAAAAAGGTGTGATTGAATAATATAGATAAATTGATTTTCATTAACTTTTAAAACACCATAATTTTCAGAGCTACAGAAGCAGATTTTGCTAAACCAAATTGAACTCGAGGAAGAGTATGAGTATGACAGTGATGAAACTTTTTGCTACGAGTACGAAATTCAAATAGGTATACTACAACATTTAATTTTAATTTTAAACAAAAAAATCAAAATATAATTAGAAAATTATTTATTCTCAGATATGGCTATAGATATAGATTACAGCAGCAGTCGGGATAGCGATGTACAGTCGGGATAGTAGATTTGAGTTGCTATAATTATATTTAAATTAATAATTTTTAGACAGTCTTATCTCTAAATATAAAGTAAGAATAAGAATGTCTAAAAATTATGAATTTAAATAAAATTATATCAACTAAAATCTATATAATATGGAGATTTATATATATATATATATATATTTGTCGGTCACTGTTACTTACAGTATATATATACTGTAAGTATAATATATAAATCTATATATATTTATATATATATATATATATATATATATATATATATATATATATATATATATATATACATATATATATATATATATATATATATATTTAAATATATATATATAAATCTCCATATTATATAGATTTTAGTTGATATAATTTTATTTAAATTAATAATTTTTAGACATTCTTATTATTACTTTATATTTAGAAACTTAATTTTTATATATTATGTACTCAAGTAATTGTTATATATTATGTACTTACTGAAAAATTGCTGAGTGGCACTGGCATTTGTTGAAGTTTCATCATTACCAGTTGGTGTTGATATTAAACTATCATCATCTGTTGTTGAGATTATAGATGTGTTGTGTTCAAATGTGTATGGAAATATTATTATATTCTGGCTATAGCCAATCTATATAATATATTTTCCTGTTGAACTGGAAGCGTTGATGTTTATTTGGACGATACTATTTTGGCCTTTGCCAGTTAAATAATATCCTGTTTTAATAAATAAAACTCCAAATTTATTTAATAATTTAAACTTTATTTGTTCTGAATAGCCTTATTATTAAACATTAACTCTGTACAAAACTTTACTGTTTCGAGAGTTGTTTAACGAAAGCTGAACAAATTTCAACTCTCTGAATTACCAAAAAACCAACGTATTTATAGGCAAATATTAATTTGCCGGCCTTTGTTTACATAAAAATGTAAACGAACTTTGTTTTATTAATAACATAATTAATTTATGATTGAGTAATTGCACTCAATATTAATTATTATTAATTGTTTGTTTTCATACCCAAAATTGCATAGTCGACAAAATTGCGTATTAAGCATTATTAAATTATTGACACAATTTAATAATACAAATTTAACTAGAACAATATTTTATATTTGAATAAATATTGTTCTTGTTACGCAATGCGAAAAGCAAATATTTTATGGTACAAACAATTAGTTATCGTTTATTACAAAGACGCTGTTTTTATTCCACAACAGATGCTTCATTAATAATAATTGAGGCAGTTCTGCTCATAACTCTTCTGGTGGTCTTGATCCTGATCTTGATCTCGATCTTGGTTGATCCTCTAATTGAAAAACTTCCTTATGTTTCCTTTTCAAATGAAACATTAAATTTGTGGTGTTTCCTAATGTTTTGACTGATGTTTTACATAATTTGCATGAAGCAGAATCATTGTTTTTAATAAAATAATTCCATGCAAATGATTTTTTGTTTTTCTTTCCATTTCCACCACTTTCCCCTGGAACAGGTGATGTGCATTTTGACATTTAATTAAATGAAATCAAAATCTAAATTTTATATATGAATCATTTAATCATTTACTTAAAATAAAAAAAATATAATTTGCGATTACCTTTTTATAAATTATCCGCTATATTTACAAAACTATTTTTTTCTTATTCACTATCACTATTCAGTACACTACAGATTCCCTTTTTATTTCGAACTTTCAGCTTTTTTTTATTCATTAAGGACTGCTATGTTCAGATTAACAAAAATATCATCATGATCTGTTGACTTGTTAACACAAAGTGTTCCTGTAATGATGTTCTTTAAACACGGTCTAGAAGAAGAAAAATTCTAAGTTAATTTTTTTAATTTTCATCCTAACTAAATTAATTTATAAATTTAATATTTTTTTTATATCACGACATTATTATTGGAAGCTATTTGAAATTAAATAGCTGATGTGCATTTTGACATTTAATTAAATGAAATCAAAATCTAAATTTTATATATGAATCATTTAATCATTTACTTAATATAAAAAAAAATATAATTTGCGATTACCTTTTTATAAATTATTCGCTATATTCACAAAAATTATTTTTTCTTAATCACTATCACTATTCAGTACACTACAGATTCACTTTTTATTTTCAACTTTCAGCTTTTTTTTACTATAACAATGAATGGCTGCAAACAAAATGGATGGTTGAGCGTTGAGGATGGAAAAAGAAAAAGTAAGAGAAGTGTGCGTTCCGTTTCGTTTACACAAAATAAGAAATAAGAGTGCGTTCAGAGGCATGTGTTCATTGCCATCTGGTGTTTATTTTTAAAAAAAATTCGATATTTTTTATCCGATATTGGAACTTTTGTATTGATACAGCGTATCAATACAGGTGTCTCGTATCGATATGAAATATCGATATATTGCATTGAAAATATCGATATTCCAAAATATCGATATATATCGAACATCCCTAGAGAACAACATCTTATTGAGTCGTGAAATAAAATAACATAAAAAGCACATTGTTTGCTTATTTTAATATTGCTTTTTTACATAGTGTCAGGTCAGGTGTGAAATTTATTGAGGTTAAATATGGCTAACGCATTAAATTTACGATTATCACAATCATTAGATTGTTCGGTTTTAGCAAAAGAATGGCCAAAATGGAAACAATCATGGCTGAATCTGAACAAAATAAAATTGCAACATTTTTGTGGTTAATTGGTCAACAAGGTATGGAAATGTTTAACAGATTATTTCCAAATAATGGAAGTTGCGAAAGCATGTTCGGATCAAATGTTATTGTTGAAGTAAACAATATAGAATGAGTTTGCTGATGCAACAGGTGTTGTTGCCGCAAATACTTATAATGAAAATCCAGTTGTTCAAAGAACATTACAAGACGTTCTCAAAGCTTTTGATGAATATTGTTTGCCAAGAAAAAACACGGCAATGGAAGCATTCAAATTCAATATGGTTATTCAAAGAGAAAAGCAGTCTTTTGTTGAATTTGAAACTGCATTACGTACACAAATACATATGCTGAACGAATGTTACATGATCGAATTGTTATTGGTATCTCTGATAAGATGGAAGAGAACAAAAGTTGGATGGAAAAGAACAGCCATTGTCAAAAATTGTTGATATATTTAAAATTTGCTGTTGGAACAGAACATTATGTCAATTACAGTAATTAAAACAGTAACTGAAGCAAATCAACTTCAATCAACTAATGTTGCTGTAATTAAACAGAATTGTTACAATTGTGGTCAGGTTTACAATGGAAGACATCGTCGTTATTGTCCAGCTCTTAAGGTTAAATGTAACGTATGTTCAAAAGTGGGCCATTTTGCAAAATTTTGTAAACAGAAGGATGAAGGTATTGGCCTATTGAATTTAAAATAGATACTGGTTCGGATGCTAATTGTATACCGACCCCCTTGGGCTCTACCTTGTCGTGGTTAGGGGGCTTGTAGTAGGATGCAGAGACCATGAGAGCGAAGGCGACGGGAATGGAAACATTTCTGGCAGGTTCAACCATGTCGTCAAGGTCAACTGGTCAATGATGCAACCGAAACTAACAGAGCACATCGAAGCAATGAGTCAAAACAAAGGATTGACTACCCCAGGTGGTAAGCTCACTTCGGTGACAAATCCACCCTTCTCTACGGAGGAGGTCGGCCCCTCGGATTCTGGGGAGGGCCAACCATTGCTAGTGGACCTGAGGGAGAGGGAGCACTATCTGCCCGAGTATTCGGATACAGATAGTGAATCTTCTTCTTCGGGGGAGGTGGAAGGAGGAACCGAAGCTTTGGAGGGGGAAAGAATGGGGAAACCTGGAGTCTTTCAATCTCTTAATGCTGAGGTGAAGAGGCTAAGTAAGCGACTTAGGGGTGTTAAAACTTCGGAATCTACGACTCCGGAGCAAACACCTTTAAAGAAGCCAAAGGCCAAGAACCGCATGCCCCCAAGGGAGGAGCAGCGACCGCTGAGCTTGCTAACGGAGGAGGCTAGGAGTGAAAACTCAGAGCCATTGAAGGAAGTAGGCGAGGTGATTGCTGCTTTGAACGAGGGAGCGAGCGGATTAAAAGAACCTAGCCCTGCTAGCGAGGAACAACAGCGACTTGCTAGGAAGGCTAGGAAGCAGCGTCAGAGGAAGGCGGTTAAAGGCGTCCCAAAAGGATGCCGAGACTGCTTCTTCTAAACCCAAATCGGAAGTCGCTTTAGAAAGGAAGAGGAGACAGAAGAAGGCGAGGAAGGAGCGGTTGAAAGCCGCTTCCTCCAAGCAATCATCTGAAACCCCTTCCAGTGCCCCCCAGAGGAAGGGGGATGAACTGAAGGATGTGAGGCAGAAGAAGCACGCGAAAACCCAGTTTTCGTATGCTGAAGCTGCCACAGCAGGTCTTCAGGTGGGCGTCATCGATGAGGCCGAAGAGGGTGAGCTGACAGAGCAGAAGGTAGAAATGCTTAAAGTATCTCTACTAGATGCGATAGATGCTCTGCCCTTAGACAGCAACGTCGATGTCGGCATTTTGAGAGCACGTTTGGATGCGGGGATCGCAGTGATTAGTTGCGTGAACAAAGAAACCAGAACGTGGCTCTTGAATACCCTGAAGGGTCTATGGCCTGGGGTTAAGCTAAGGGGAGGTGATCTTGATGCCATTAAGAGCATCAGGAGCACCATCAAAATGACAATCTGGGTGACTGAGTCCTTAAACCAGACAAAGGCGGCACCAGAGGTCATTTTGAACAGACTCCAGCGACAGAATGCGTGTGTGAAGGATGTCAGTAAATGGCAGCTTTACACAGCCAAGTCAATGGAGGGAGATTCGGCTGGAATGCTCCTAACCATTGGGGTTCCCAAGGATGAGGCAGTAGCTATTGAGGCTGCGTAGGCAACTCTTCTCTGCGGCCTTGGTAGACTACTAGTCAAAATCCAAGGAGGCCCTAGTGGTTCGCAAGTTCCAGCTGGGTGTGTGGCACCGGAGAAATGAGGTAGCTGATGGCTACTTCAATATCCGGTGGGCCTACACATCCAACAACTGAATTTGCATCACAGTAAGGTGGCATCTGCGATGCTATGCCGGCACTGGGATGAAAAACAGATTGATGTTGCACTGATACAGGAGCCATGGTTCTTTAAAAATAGGATCGTGGGCCTATCGGTTAAGAATGGATCTTTGTACTTTGACAGATCGGGAGACAAGCCTCGTGCATGCATCTTGATCAGGAAAGGTATAAAGTGTCTGTTCCTTCATCAACTGAGTTCACCTGATCTTACGGTGCTACGCGTGGGGGCGGGTGGAGGCAGTTTCACACTGTGTTCCGCCTACCTCCCCTATGATGCTCCAGAGGGACCAGTCTCTCAAAAGCTGAATGGGTTAGTGGAGCACTGTGAATCAAAAGGTGAGAAACTTGTACTGGGCTGTGATGCCAACGCACACAACACGGTATGGGGCAGTAGCGATACAAATTCGAGGGGCGAAAAGCTTTTAGAATTTATCGCTGGTAGACGTCTAGAAATCCTAAACAGAGGTGATACACCAACTTTCTTCAATAACAGAAGGAAGGAGGTGATAGATATCACGCTATGTAGTATGGATATCCGGGACAGAGTAGTAGACTGGAAGGTTAACCCTGACATTACTATGTCAGACCACAACGCGTTAACCTTCACAGTCGAATACAATAGAACAGTGATGGCGAACCTTTTTTGGCGGTGGGTCAAAATTAAATTTAAAAAAAAAAAATTAACTTTGCGGGTCTCACATATTTCAATTAAGTAAATTTAATATTAGAACAATTTTTATATTCACTTCTTTGTATTAAAAAAAATTACAAAATGTTCAGTAAATAATTTTCGGACAGCATATGTGTTATTTAATAACACAAATCTACACATTGTACTTTGAGGCAACCTTATTATTTTTAAAGGCTTTCTCGAATTATGGATAATTATCGACATTGTACTTACTTTGAATCAATGCCCCATCTATCAATAAGTAAATATTTAAAACTTATTTTATGACCTTTTTTTCCGTGGAGACATCTAGTTTTTAGTAATAGATATTTTTATTTTACATATATTTTGAGATTGCATTTTCTATTAGAAAAAAATATTTTAGTAAACCGATTCTAGTTTATTCCAATATTTTAGGATTGGTTTGTGTTTTGTAAAAATTCAGAATCTACAATTTTAGAGAGACTTTCTGAACATTCTCGCGGGTAACTAAAAATTATCCATCGGGTCACTCCTTGACCCACGGGTCATAGGTTCGCCATCACTGCAATAGAAGAAAGATCGCTTCCGTGACCGTTAGGAATATTCGGAACACTAATGTGTCCAGATACAGATCAGTGTTGGAGGAGAAACTAACGGGCCTGGGAGAATGGCGCCCCATAAGAAATTGTGGGGAAGTGGAAATTGCAGTAAATGCTGTTTCCAAAGCTATTAAAGATTCCTACTTACTGGCCTGTCCTGAAGTGCAAGTAGTAGAGGGCAACTCCACACCATGGTGGGGGGATGACCTTGAACGCTGCAGGTCAGAGGTCAGGACGGCCTTTAACAGAGCGATGCGTGGAGATGATCCTAATGCATGGCTCCATTATAAGGCCTAAAGAGACAGTTCAAGAGTATCCTGCGAAAGCGGAAACGTGAATCGTGGAGGAACTTCTGTACTAGTATGACGGATATTCCGGAAATCTGTAAATTACAGAGAACCATATCCAAGGATCCTCAAGCTATTCTAGGGTTGGTGAAAAATGCCTCGGGGGAGCTTACAGAGGACCTGCAGGAAACTGCGAAGGAGATGCTAAAGACTCACTTTCCTGGAAGCTATGTATGCGCGTCCAGCTGGGCAACCCTGGAAAAAAGGGTAAGAAGGCGGGACAGATACATGGCTTCTAGCATAGTGACGAGGGAAAGGCTGAAATGGGCAGTATTCTCTTTTCAGCCGTTCAAATCTCCCGGACCAGACAGAATCTCTCCCGCCTTACTTCAATGGGGCTACGATCTAATTGAGGGAAGACTAAGAGAGATACTTATCGGTTGCCTTGCAACTGGTTATAATCCCATGGCATGGAGGGAGGGAAGGGTAGCCTTCCTACCCAAGCCTGGGAAAACTGACTACACTGTGTGCAAGTCTTTCAGACCAATTAGCCTAACCTCTTTCATGCTTAAAACCATGGAAAAGGTCTGTGCTGGCTGGATAGAGAGAGTTACACTTAGTGAGACACCACTCCAGGATAGTCAACACGCCTATAGGGCGGGTCGATCGACGGAGTCCGCGCTTCACGATCTAACTAGACACGTGGAGAGTTCGCTGGATGCGAAGGAACTAATGATGTCCATCTTTATGGATATCGAAGGGGCCTTCGACAAAGTGAATTTTAGTATGTTAGACGATGCTTTGGTTCGCAGGGGAGTTAATCCACTTATTCGTAAGTGGATTAACTTCATGCTGCGAAACAGAGCCGTTACAGTACAGTTTGGCCAACAGTCTGTTAGGAGCAGGGTTGAAGGAAAACGGCATAACTACTATTGGTTATGCTGATGACATAGTAATTATTGTGAGAGGACCGTATCTAAGCACTATAGAGAGGGCTCCGTGTGGTTGAAGCATGGTTCTTAGAAATGGCCTTACAGTGAATGCTAGCAAGACGGACATGATGATTTTCACTAGGAAAAAGACTCTGGGGCCGTACAATGCTCCTACACTTTTCGGTCAGGAGCTTCAGGTGTCTAGCGAGGTCAAATATCTAGGAGTTATCCTAGATAGTACCCTCACGTGGAAAGCACACCTTGAGCAAAAGATTGAGAAGGCTAGGAGAATCTTCTGGCTATGTAGAAGAGTATTCGGCCTTAACTGGGGTATATCCCCAAAGGGCTTATACTGGATCTACACCATGATGGTAAGACCTGTACTGACTCATGCCGCAGTTGTCTGGTGGACCCGTGTAGACCATAACACGACGAAGTATAAGTTAGGAAAGCTGCAAAGGATGGTGTGACACCTGTTATCTCTGGGTGCTGTTATGTCAAGAAGGTGGCGGGTGTAACGGCGCTGCGAATGGAACGTGACGGCACATGGTGTCGCACGGGGAACATTACAGGGCATAGGAGGATCCTCATTCAGATGAAAAATCAGATTAGGGAACTGAATATGCCAGGTGATGGGAAGACGAAAAGTAGGCTTGTGGATAGATTTCACAAGACACTTATTTGCAATGGGGAGCATCCAGATATGAGTGATATTGAGATCACTATGTATGTGGATGGCTCTCGCAAAGATGAACTCTCTGGTGCCGGCGTCTTCTCAGAAGAATTGGCAGTAGAGGAGTCCATACCCCTGGGCAAGTATACAACCGTCTTTCAGGCGGAATTGCTTGCTCTTTCAAGAGCTCGTGATATGCTGGCTGAGCGACGAGTGCGACATAAGAATATTCTTATCGCACTTGATAATCAGGCGGTTATCAAGATGATGAGAAGTACGGACGTATCGTCGCGTCTGGGTGAGGAGTGTATTCGGAAACTGAATGCATGTGCTGAGATTAACAATCTCACTATTGCATGGGTTAAAGGACACACTGGAATACAGGGTAATGAGAGGGCAGTCCAGCTGGCGAGAAGCGCGGCCGGAATGCCTTTCTCAGGACCTTAGCCGTATGTTGGATTTGCGCACTCATCTATTAGGAAACTGATAGATGAGTGGAGCAATAACCAACATTGGAGAAGGTGGCATGTCACTGGGGGATGCAGACAGTCGAAAATGGCAGTCAAAAATCCTTCAGCGAGAGGACCCGGATGGTTGCTTGATTGCTCTAGGAGCAAACTTCGCAGACTTACCTGGGTCGTCACGGGACATGGTCACTTCGAGTACCATTTGCGCAAAATGGGTATCATGGAGGATGATACATGCAGCCTATGCTTGGAAGATGTTGGAGATGCCGCACATATACTGTGTGAGTGTCCCGCACTTACAGGGACTAGGAAAAGAGTTCTTGGTCGGGAATGCGGGGTCATTGAGGATTTAAGAAACATGCCCTACAAAAGCATGCTGGAGATCGCGCATTACCTAGCGGTAGTGGGATAACGATTTCCTATTCTTAAAGTTACTACCTCCCTATTAAATAGGATGAGGTTATTGACTCCGAAGTCGGGGATGCCAAATGATGAGGATAGTTGCGGGTCTCGTGTGTTGCTTATGGTTATCCAGGGAACTGGACAATACTAATGAGTGGTGCACTGGACCTATGACTATCAGCATATTAAATAGGATGAGGTTATTGACTCTGATGTATGGGGTGCCAAATGATGAGGATGGTTGCGGGTCTTGTGTGATGCTTATGGTTATCCAGGAAACTGGACACTACTAATGAGTAGTGCACTGGACCTATGACTATCAGCTGTTTTTGGTGGTATCCAGATGGTGCGGACTCCTATGACCTTATCCTACTACTGGATAATATCATTATCTCCGATGTCCAGGGTACCAGGTGGATGTTGTGGGTCTGACGGTCCGCTTGCTGTATATGGGAAACCATTGATCGGCGAGTGGTCGATTGGGGAAAAACACAGCCTCATGCTTGGTGGAACCTGGATGGAGCGGAACAAATGAGTTATCCTCTTACCCGATCGTTATTAAATCAAATTAAAAAAGTGTATTTTACACCAATTAAAATAAATATATATATATACCTATATATATATTTATATATTATATTATATATACTTATGTATTTTGAAAAATAAAAATTAAATATTTAAAATTATCAACTTACATCTTTTCAAATACAATTCTCACAAAAGAATAAATAGTGAGTAAAATCACACTCTAAGTTAGAGTAAAAATTCATTAGTGAATAGCTCTTTCATTCTAAGTTAGAAAGGAACTAGTACTAAACTAGTACAAAAAAAATACTTTCCAATAATGCAATAGATGGCGCGCGCACTAAAATTCTTTCTAAGTTAGAGTTGTCAGATTAACTCTAACTTAGAGAATTTTTCGTTACAGAATTCCAAAATGCTCTAAAATTAGAATTTAGAGTCTAAACTCTAACTCTAAATCGTTAGAGAATCCCACTACTGATGGAATAGATTATAGTTCAAATAAAATTAAAGTTTATGGTCAAGTAAAATTAGCATGTTTTGATGGTGAAACGAATAAATACTATACTAGCACATTTCTTGTTGTTGATAACACATTTGAGTCTATCTTCTAGTGTTGCATTTGGATTAATTAAACGCATAAATGATATTAAATTAGAGTTTCCTTCTGATTCAAAAAAAATTTATAGAAAATAACTTGGAATTGTTTGATGGACTTGGTAAAATTCCTGGTAAATGTTCAATTAGTTTAAAAGAAAATTCTATTCCAGTACTTCACTATAAAAAACGTATTCCATTAAGTTTACATAATAAACTTAAAACCAAACTAGATCTAATGGTCAAAGAAAATATTTTCCGTTTCGTTAATTATTCAACTGATTGGATAAATAATGTACAGTTGGTTGAAAAAACAGATGGAGATATTCGCATTTGTCTTAAGTGTATTAAACGTGAACATTTTTTAATTCCAACATTTGATGATATCATGAGTCGGTTGTCAGGTAAACGTGTTTTTACCAACGAACTATATATTATAGAAGGCTTAAGAGGTTAGAATTCGTGTTCCAAGATGTGACAGTGACGCTGGGGTAAAATGACAGTTGGCGGATATAAATTTAATAATTAAGGCATGTACTGTTTGGTGTAAAAATATAAGTCGTGACGTCACTCGTTATTCTCAAATTTTTTATTGCATAATTTATTATTTTTATTGCATAATTTATCATTTTTATTGCATAATTTATTTATTTATTGATAATTTATAATTAATTATAATTTAAATAATTTTTAATTTTGTCTTAGAAAGCAATAACAAAATTGACAAACCGAAATGACGTCACGACTTATATTTTTACACCAATCAGTACATGCCTTCATTATTAAATTTATATCCGCCAACTGTCATTTTACCCCAGCGTCACTGTCAGATGTTGGGACCAATCATTTATATGAAAACATAACCTCTTTAGGCTTCTATAATATATAGTTCGTTGCTTTTTACTGTATTAGATCTTTGTAATGGATTTTGGCATATGGAGTTAGATAAAAATAGTTCTGATTTAACTGCGTTTATGGCTCCATTTAGTAGATATCGTTGGAATCGTGCTCCATTTGGATTTACTAGTGCAGCAGAAATATTTCAGAAACGGATGGTTCAATTATTTGGTGATGAGGTTTATTTGGATGTTATTGCTATTGCTGGTGCTACAGAGCATGACAAAGCATTAGATTTGGTTTTAAAACGTGCTAAAGAAAATAATGTAAAATTTAATAGTAAAAAGATTCAATTTCGTACTAATCGAATTAAATATATGGGTCATATTATTGAAGATGGACAAGTTTTACCTAGTAATAAATATATTGAAGCAATTACTGATATGAAAAAACCACAAAATAAAAATGATGTATTACGTTTGCTTGGATTGTTCAAATATCTTGCAAAATGTATTCCTAATCTGTCGCAAAGAACTGCTGCTTTACGTGAATTAACAAAAAATAATGTCGAATGGCATTGGGATGAAAACCATGATAATGAAATAAAAGATCTTCTAAGTTCTATTTCTAATACACCCGTGCTTGCCATTTATGATCATACTCAACCTGTTGTTATACAAACAGATAGTTCAAAAGATGGTTTGGGTAGTGTTGTAACATGATGGTAAGGTTTGTATTAACACAAAAAATTACCACCTGCTAAGTGTAAGATAAGTCGGAGGAGGTAACTTCAGAGTTCTAGAAGAGTGGCCGCCAGGTCTAGGGTGACCAACAGCGCATCACAACAATAACGCTAGACCAAAATTTTTAGTTCTAGAACTCATTGGACTACTGGGATTTCCTCATAGGTTTTGCCAGCTATTCTCAGTCTATGGGGCGTGAGTCGACCAGTGATCCAAACGGCAATCAATACAACAACATGGTGATACTTCCACAAAAAGTTTTCCAACAACGGAAAATTTTCAACAAATTTTTATGAAGTATCACCATAAGGAAGAGGACAAGAAAAGAACAGAAATCCAGGCCATCCTTCCTGAGGAATTATGGTAAAATCAGCCCTCCATTTTCACCAGCCAGAAAAGAAATCAAACCAACGCAGCGAACTACTCTCCAACAAAATAATTAAAAAAAAAAAAAATCCACATAAATTATAATAAATAACACGATATGATTTTTACGTTTTTTTTATAATAATATAATTTCAAAAAAATATATCGGTGGTGAGAAAAAAAATGTTATTTCATAAATTTTTAGATTATTATGGTGTCCATCAAACTTTAATAATTAACGATTTATACTTTACTAACGAGCAATAAATAATTGTAAATAAATAAATAAATGAAAAAAAATTATAAATAACAACAACTATAAAAAATTAATAATTCAAAAAAACAACGAAGCAAAGGATACTAATAATTTACTCTACTCGACACCCATAATAAATATTTAAATAACAAAAACAAATTGTACAGAACCTGGTTAATTACTGCTTCCTGGTCCAGACATGTCAGGACGGGAACCAGCAACCTGTACCTACACTACAATAAATATTTTAACACAAAAAAAACACCCAAAACAACAACAAAAAAAACGCTGCTGCCTTTTAAAAAAAATTGGAACTGGTTGCTGGTGCCATACACCAGAATTCAGTGGAATCAATATGACTCCCCTGAAACTTGCACACACAATTATTTTCCGAAATTATTAATGTTTTTTTCTTCTTAATTTTCCCGTGCCGGACGGGACGAATCTAACACAAAAAATTTTAACTACCAATATTTTAACTTAGACTAATAAATTTACCTACTAATAAATACTCCTAACCAAATAAATAAATAAATACTCAATATATAATTCCAAAATAAATAAAAACATTTTTTAGTTAAACTTATAACTTGCTTATTCTAATAAATGTACTAATAATAACTAATAATACCTAAAAAATGTGGCAACTATTTAAATTTAATTTAGAGACCCACGGGGTAAAGGTGGGCCATGTAATATGGATTATGATAACTATTACCTCATTAATAAATAACAAAAACTAACCTACTTACATAAGTGTAAATTAACTAATACTAATACTATTACTACACTTAACATAAAAGTGTAAATAAACTACTCACTATTTAATAATAATTAATACCTAAAATTAACTAATGAAATTATGATATTATAAATAACAAAAAAAATTAACTGAATAATACTAAATAAATAACAAATACCTGTAAATGAAAAAAAATCTAACGAAGAACTAAATAAATAACACTTATCTGAAAATATCACAGGTGGTATATTTTTTTTCTTCTGTCAACGTGGGGCTATCCCACACCCTGACTATCTCATGCTCAACTTCCGTGCTAGCCGGGCCATAATTTATATTTTTCAAACCAATGTTTTTTTTTTCAGGACCAATATAATCTTAAATAATTTTTTTTTTCGTTTCAGGTTTTTAAATCTTTGGCGTGGACAACGTAGTGTTTCAAGGTGTCGCGATCTTCTACTACGTAGCACACTTGTCCTTTTTCGGTGACAATGGTCCTATTGGGACCTATTGTTGCTTGACGCTAAGGTTTGAGCAAAACAAATTTAGGGAATTGGTCAAGAACTATTAATATACATGTATTTCCTTTTTTAGAGCTAGGATAGGGCCAAGAAGATCAATATTAATATATTGCCACGGACGGACCGGAGGACTTTGAACAAACAGAGGTGGTCTTAAACAGATATTAGGTGCTTTTGCTTCTTTACAAGCCTCGCAAAAAGAAATGTAATTTTTTATTTCCATTCTCATTCTTAGCCAAAATTACATTCGTTGAATTTTCTCCACAGTTTTGTCCATCCTCGAGTGTGCTGACTAGGGTCATTATGGAAGTGTTGGATCACGCCGGCTCGTAACGCAGGAGGCACCCACAATTTCCAAACGGGAACATCGGTAAGTTGATGTTCTCGAAAATGTTGCCGTTTGAAAATGTCCCCATCCACGATTTTAATGTGTGGGAATTTACCATGATTATAGGCGAAAATGTTCACGTGGCGTTGATACTCAGTGTCCTGAAATGCCAGATCCTTGGCGTCGACAATATTGATATCTTTCAACTGGACGGTCATCTTATCGATTTAAAGCATCCGCCACAATATTGTCGCTGCCCTTCCGGTGTTCAATTTTGATATCAAAACCCTGAAGTTTCAAACTCAAACGCGCCAACCGACCAGCCAAATCCTTTTGGTTCATCAACCATTTTAGGCTGGCATGGTCGGTAATCACAGTAAATTCTGTCCCCTCAACGTAAGGTCGGAATTTATTTATGCTAAGTACCGCTGCGAGGCATTCTAATTCCGTCACGCTATAATTTTTCTGAGCGCAATTTACTTTTTAAAAGGTTCATGTCCCGCTTCATCGGTTTGGAATAGAACACCTCCGACACCGGTGTTGTGAATTGAGGCACCCTGTGCTTCAATTCACAACGGAAATCAATAATATTTAAAATTAATAAAATTATTTAATTTAATTAAAAAACAAAAGTTTCAAATTACGCGTTGCTCGTGCACAGAGAAATAATTTAATTTAATTAATAATAATTTCTCTGTGCTGACAACGCGTAAAATCAATCAGCCAATTAAATTAAAATTGATTTTAAATATTTTGTTGGAGAAGCTGATTGGTTTTCCAAAATCTTATTGGAAAGATTTTGGAAAGCCAAAAAAGCTCTCCAACAAAATAAAAAAGAAAGAAAAATTTAAATCAAGGCGAGTTGATAAAAAAAATTAAGTTTGAAATTTGAAAATCGGAAATATTATGCGAGTTGATCGAAAAAAGGTCTTGATTAAAAATTTAAAATTAAATTTATAAAGTGAGTTTTTTAATTAATAGTAAAAAAAAATCAGTTCAGTCAATCGATCCGGGAAAATTTAAATTTGTTTTCCAATTTTAAAAATCAAATGTTAATTCGAAAGTTTTTTTTGTAAGTATTTAAAAGGAAATTAATTATTAATTGGACAAAAGAAAAATTTGTGAATCAGTTTAGAAAATTATTAATAAATGAATTGAAATAAAATAAATAAATTGTGTATAAAAAATAACCAAATAAATAGTAATTAATAAAACTAAGAAACATTTAATGTAAAATAAAATTATAGTGAATTTAATACATAAAATTTGAATTAATTTATTTAGAAAAAAAAGTTATTTTATTTTTAAAAGAAGAAAATTTTACATAAAAAAGGTGAGATAAAACAATTAAAATAAAGATAACAATTTATGATTGTAAAACTAATTTTACAACAAATGGCGCTGCGGACAGGATGAGGAGTACGTTTCTCATCCAAAAGAATTTAGTGTTCGGTAAAACGGGATAAATGAAAGTAAAAATAAAAAATTTTATCGCAAATCAAAGTGGACATTAATATAAAAAATCAAAAAAAAAAAATTTTTTAATAAAGTTAATAATATAAAAAAAAAATATATCAAAAATTTTTTTTAAAAAAAGAAATAGTAGCAGAATTTTAATAAAATTAAAATAAAAACAGTGATAGCAGAAAAGTTGCAGTTTAAAAGTGGTAGCAGATTAAATAAAGGTAGCAGTTAAAAGTTGCAGTAGAATAGCAGAAATTTTTTAACAAAATAGCAGAAGAAGAAGCTGGTAGCGGAAAAAGAAAAAACACAAAAAAAAAAAAAGGGAAAATTTTTGTTTGAAAAATTTTTTTGTAAAGTAGGAAGTAATTTTTTTTTCTAATATAAAAATATATAAAAACACGGGTTGCTAAATATTTTAAAAATATATATATATATATAATAGAAAATATATATAACAAAATATAAAATCAATTTTTTTTGTAAAAATAATTTTTTTTTAAAATGAATAAATCGAAATCTTTAGGAAGATACGGATCTTCATTATTTTTTATAATTATTATTACTCCAAATCTAATAGTCTTAATAATGGAGAATAATAAAATTTATTTTTTGGCAAAATATTAAAAAATTTAAATTTTTGAATCTAATTAAATGACAAAAAATTGTGTGAAAAAAATTTTTTTTTTTAAAATAAATTAAAAGGATAAAAAATTGAAAAATAAAATAAAAGAATTTGTTAATTTAGAAAGAACATTTTATGAAAAATTTAAATTAATGGCCAAAAAGTAAAATTAAATTTTTAAATATATAAAATATATAAAATAAAAAATATATAAAATCCTTAATGAAATTATATAAAAAATATATATATAAAAAATCCTTTTTTACTTGAAATTCCTAGTGAATAAAAATATTATAAAAATAAATCAATCAAAATATGAATCAAAATATTACTTTATATACAAAGTTAATACAAAATAAAATAAAATGCATATACATATGAAAGAACCCCCTAAAATAATATATGTATAAATATACATATACAAAAAAATGATATATTTTTTTATATACTACCATCTACCAAAAACCTTAACCTATCCTAATAGTTAACCTAATTTCAATATTTCTCTTCCATAAAATTAAAAAAAAAAAAAAAAAAAATGGGTATATAATAAATAAAATTGGAGTACATATATATCCGTATAAAAAATAATAAGTAAAAGTTTTAAATAAGAGTCATATATGTACAAATACCAATACAATGAAAAATCATAAATTATTAAACATTATTATCACATATTATAATTTTTATTTGTATACATAAAATTTTTATTCTCCAAGTACAAATTGCAAATTGTGCGTTTTTGATCAATTTGAATTTAAAAGTTTATAATAAAGTTTTGTTTACGTGAAATATAATATACATAGAAGTGTATTATTATCAAAGAAAAATCGACATAAAAATAGGGTAACAAAACTAATTACGGTGAAAAAGGTTAAGTTTATTTAATTTAACACAAAACTGTATACAGAAAGTGCAAAATAAAATTGTGCACTAAGTTGACACAGGGCTGTGTAAAAATAAAGAACTTAATAAAAAAAATTTTTACATAAGTGTTAAAATTTTTAATAAAAATTGGTTTTAATAATCAACATTTTTTTTCGTTACCCTATATTTTCATTTTATATTAAAAAATTTCATTTATTTTTTGTTCGTAATGACGAAAATTATATATACATATATATAAAATGATATATATACATATTTTCAATTTACGTTTGATCATTTTTATATAAAATATTATTGTCAACTTAAATTGATATTAATATTAATATTTTAAATGACGTACGTAAGTTTCATTAGAGCAAAGCGCGTTTTTTTTGTAAAATCATTTAAGGATTATATTATGAACATTTATAAAACATAATTTTTTTTGGAAATGAATAAAATATTTTTTGCATAATTTTAGGAGATAAGAAACTTATATTTTTTTGAGATAAACATTTTAGTCAACAAACAAATAATATTTTTTATTATGCATACTTTTAGGGAATGAATAAAATAAAAATAAAAGAGTATTTATTTTAAATAATTTTATTTTAAAATGATTTTCGTTAAATAAAATAATATAAATAAATGAAATTACATAAAATTTTTAGAAAAAATTAAAATAAATTTTTTCGACCCCTAAAAATGTTGCCGTTTGAAAATGTCCCCATCCACGATTTTAATGTGTGGGAATTTACCATGATTATAGGCGAAAATGTTCACGTGGCGTTGATACTCAGTGTCCTGAAATGCCAGATCCTTGGCGTCGACAATATTGATATCTTTCAACTGGACGGTCATCTTATCGATTTAAAGCATCCGCCACAATATTGTCGCTGCCCTTCCGGTGTTCAATTTTGATATCAAAACCCTGAAGTTTCAAATTCAAACGCGCCAAACGACCAGCCAAATCCTTTTGGTTCATCAACAATTTAAGGCTGGCATGGTCGGTAATCACAGTAAATTCCGTCCCCTCAACGTAAGGTCGGAATTTTTTTATGCTAAGTACCGCTGCGAGGCATTCTAATTCCGTCACGCTATAATTTTTCTGAGCGCAATTTACTTTTTAAAAGGTTCATGTCCCGCTTCATCGGTTTGGAATAGAACACCTCCGACACCGGTGTTGTGAATTGAGGCACCCTGTGCTTCAATTCACAACGGAAATCAATAATATTTAAAATTAATAAAATTATTTAATTTAATTAATAAAAAACAAAAGTTTCAAATTACGCGTTGCTCGTGCACAGAGAAATAATTTAATTTAATTAATAATAATTTCTCTGTGCTGACAACGCGTAAAATCAATCAGCCAATTAAATTAAAATTGATTTTAAATATTTTGTTGGAGAAGCTGATTGGTTTTCCAAAATCTTATTGGAAAGATTTTGGAAAGCCAACAAAGCTCTCCAACAAAATAAAAAAGAAAGAAAAATTAAAATCAAGGCGAGTTGATAAAAAAAATTAAGTTTGAAATTTGAAAATCGGAATTATTATGCGAGTTGATCGAAAAAAGGTCTTGATTAAAAATTTAAAATTAAATTTATAAAGTGAGTTTTTTAATTAATAGTAAAAAAAAATCAGTTCAGTCAATCGATCCGGGAAAATTTAAATTTGTTTTCCAATTTTAAAAATCAAATGTTAATTCGAAAGTTTTTTTTGTAAATATTTAAAAGGAAATTAATTATTAATTGGACAAAAGAAAAATTTGTGAATCAGTTTAGAAAATTACTAATAAATGAATTGCAATAAAATAAATAAATTGTGTATAAAAAATAACCAAATAAATAGTAATTAATAAAACTAAGAAACATTTAATGTAAAATCAAATTATAGTGAATTTAATACATTAAATTTGAATTAATTTATTTAGAAAAAAAAGGTATTTTATTTTTAAAAGAAGAAAATTTTACATAAAAAAGGTGAGATAAAACAATTAAAATAAAGATAAAAATTTATGATTGGATGAGGAGTACGTTTCTCATCCAAAAGAATATAGTGTTCGGTAAAACGGGATAAATGAAAGTAAAAATAAAAAATTTTATCGCAAATCAAAGTGGACATTAATATAAAAAATCAAAAAAAAAAAATTTTTTAATAAAGTTAATAGTTTAAAAAAAAATATATCAAAAATTTTTTTTAAAAAAAGAAATAGTAGCAGAATTTTTTTTTTTGTTTGAAAAATTTTTTTGTAAAGTAGTAAGTCATTTTTTTTTCTAATATAAAAATATATAAAAACACGGGTTGCTAAATATTTTAAAAATATATATATATATAATAGAAAATATATATAACAAAATATAAACACAATTTTGTTTGTAAAAATAATTTTTTTTAAAAATGAATAAATCGAAATCTTTAGGAAGATACGGATCTTCATTATTTTTTATAATTATTATTACTCCAAATCTAATAGTCTTAATAATGGAGAATAAAAAAATTTATTTTTTGGCAAAATATTAAAAAATTTAAATTTTTGAATCTAATTAAATGACAAAAAATTGTGTGAAAAAAAAAAAATTTTTTAAAATAAATTAAAAGGATAAAAAATTGAAAATAAAATAAAAGAATTTGTTAATTTAGAAAGAACATTTTATGAAAAATTTAAATTAATGGCCAAAAAGTAAAATTAAATTTTTAAATATATAAAATATATAAAATAAAAAATATATAAAATCCTTAATGAAATTATATAAAAAATATATATATAAAAAATCCTTTGAATTTAAAAGTTTATAATAAAGTTTTGTATAATAAATCCTTTTTTACTTGAAATTCCTAGTGAATAAAAATATTATCAAAATAAATCAATCAAAATATGAATCAAAATATTACTTTATATACAAAGTTAATACAAAATAAAATAAAATGCATATACATATGAAAGAACCCCCTAAAATAATATATGTATAAATATACATATACAAAAAAATGATATATTTTCTTATATACTACCATCTACCAAAAACCTTAACCTATCCTAATAGTTAACCTAATTTCAATATTTCTCTTCCATAAAATTAAAAAACAAAAAAAAAAAAAAATGGGTATATAATAAATAAAATTGGAGTACATATATATCCGTATAAAAAATAATAAGTAAAAGTTTTAAATAAGAGTCATATATGTACAAATACCAATACAATGAAAAATCATAAATTATTAAACATTATTATCACATATTATAATTTTTATTTGTATACATAAAATTTTTATTCTCCAAGTACAAATTGCAAATTGTGCGTTTTTGATCAATTTGAATTTAAAAGTTTATAATAAAGTTTTGTTTACGTGAAATATAATATACATAGAAGTGTATTATTATCAAAGAAAAATCGACATAAAAATAGGGTAACAAAACTAATTACGGTGAAAAAGGTTAAGTTTATTTAATTTAACACAAAACTGTATACAGAAAGTGCAAAATAAAATTGTGCACTAAGTTGACACAGGGCTGTGTAAAAATAAAGAACTTAATAAAAAAATTTTTTACATAAGTGTTAAAAATTTTTAATAAAAATTGGTTTTAATAACCAACATTTTTTTTCGTTACCCTATATTTTCATTTTATATTAAAAAATTTCATTTATTTTTTGTTCGTAATGACGAAAATTATATATACATATATATAAAATGATATATATACATATTTTCAATTTACGTTTGATCATTTTTATATAAAATATTATTGTCA
This sequence comes from Empis stercorea, assembly GCA_949752835.1. Classification (NCBI taxonomy): domain Eukaryota; kingdom Metazoa; phylum Arthropoda; class Insecta; order Diptera; family Empididae; genus Empis; species Empis stercorea. Next base: position 39,620,257 of record OX457086.1, on the reverse strand, counting down.
ACTTAAATTGATATTAATATTAATATTTTAAATGACGTACGTAAGTTTCATTAGAGCAAAGCGCGTTTTTTTTGTAAAATCATTTAAGGATTATATTATGAACATTTATAAAACATAATTTTTTTTGGAAATGAATAAAATATTTTTTGCATAATTTTAGGAGTTAAGAAACTTATATTTTTTTGAGATAAACATTTTAGTCAACAAACAAATACTATTTTTTATTATGCATACTTTTAGGGAATGAATAAAATAAAAATAAAAGAGTATTTATTTTAAATAATTTTATTTTAAAATGATTTTCGTTAAATAAAATAATATAAATAAATGAAATTACATAAAATTTTTAGAAAAAATTAAAATAAATTTTTTCGACCCCTAAAATATATTTTTTCAGAACTTTTTACATAAAATGACCCCTAAAATAATTTTTTTATTTAAATTTATTAAAATATGACCCCTAAATCACGAAATAAAAAAAGATACATATATATTGTTGTTGTTGTTTAAAATTTATTTTATTAACTAATGTCGCAAAATTCAAAACCCCCAACGTTGGCGCAATCAATTTTAAAATTTTCAAAGAGAATATCAACATTTTCATTTTTATATTCAAGTCCGGAATTTGAAAATTCGGACGAACAAACTAAAACAAACGTAGGAAGTATAGAAGCGGAACCAAATTTAGAAGTATTGGATAGAAATAACTTTGTTGATTTTTTACATCAAGTACAAGGAGAACGAATATCAGAAAATAGAAAAAGTTTTAGAACATTGAGGTCAGCAGCACAATACAACAGAATTGGCCCAATACGGAAAACAAGGAAAACTAGAAGAAATAAAGTTATAATTGCCAAAACGGAAAGAAAAAGTTTGAATATAAAAACAAGTGACAAAATGAATCCAATAAACGACCCCCATTATTTTAATTTCCAAAAATCAAATAACACAAATAGAACAATCAATAAACCGGGACCATCAGGATTAAACTCGACCCCTATTCCACCACCACCACCAATTGCACATCGAGATGAATACGTTGCGGAAAACTTTACAAACGACAACTCGTATCATTTGGAACCAACATTGTTACCAGTTGAAAAAATAATCAAAACATTTTTAGTACAAGTTCCAACATTTTCGAGTGTAGGGTTGGATATTGAGAATGAGTTGAACAATTTTCTCGAATTGGCTCATCAAGCATACGAATTGACAAGAGACGAACAAAAGGGAATATTATTGAGAATTTTAATTACAAGTAAATTGACCGGTGCAGCCAACGCACTTTTCAGATATGCCAACGTCGAAAACTTTACCCAATCTAAAGATATTTTGAGAAATCGTGTCATAGAGAGCAAAGATATGGCTACATTAGCATCTGAAATGATGGGAATGTATCAGTATGAAAACGAATCAGTGGAACTATTTGGGGAAAGAATAGCAGAAAAATTGGCGGCGTATAGAAACAGAGTGAATGAAAGATAGCACAACTAGGGACGAGCTTTAATCAATGAAATGGAGATAAAATCAAAAAGAATATTCTTGGGAGGACTGGTTCATCAGAATTGAAACAGGTATTTAATTTTCAAAAACCCCGGAAAGTTAAGAGTGTCCATAGGAGCGGCTCGACAGTATTTGAATGAAACAAGGAACTTAGGAAATATAGGGAGTTCGGATAAAAATAGTAGTAATAATCAAGGGGACCAAATGATGAATTTATTAACCACTATGATGAAAAAATTAAAGGAAAATGGCGGGCATGGGCAACAACCAAATAATAACCGGTTAAATCATGGAAACAATTTTAGAAATAATAGTAATAATAATTATTTCCGGGGAACAACAGGGAATTTTAAATACAACAACAACAACAACAATAATGCGCAATCTACAAATAATAATAATTATAATAATAATAATAAACAATTCTCAAACAGTAGTAGCAACAATAATTTTAATAACAACAATAAGACTCCTAACAGAAATTACAATATGGTTAGTGGTAATAATTTTCCAAACAACAATAAAAATAATACAAGTAATTATAATAATAATTATAATAATAATTACAATAATAATAATAACAATAGGAACAATAATAATGGTAATAACAAGGTTCCATTTAAAGGAACAACTGCAAATACGACGATTAAATGTTTTAAGTGTGGTGAACCAAGTCACCTTAGTAGAGATTGTACATGGCAAAGCCAGTTAACACCAGTGCAATGCACTAATTGTGGAATGAATGGACATGAATACACTCATTGTTTTAAACTACGTTCGGGAAATAATAATTTTGCAAATCAAAGGATACTCGCATTAAATAACGAAGAAAGTTTAGAAACTAATTGCGAATGGTGCGCAAGGAAAGGACATACAATTTTAAATTGTGAAGCTCGTAAATGCTATGAATCCAAAATGACAATGGTTTCGGGAAACGAGGACGGAGTGAACTAAAAGAGCCCAGCTCATTCCTTTCAGAGGGCAAAATAACTTTACAAGAGCCAATAATTAATTTAGAAAAATATTATTGGATAGATCCTGAATTATGTAATAATTTAACAAAAGATAAAGAAGAAAATAATAAAATTAATAAAAATAATGAAATGGAAATAAATTTTGTTAGCTCTAATATAGGCTCTTGTGAAGGAAAATTAATAAAAAAATCAGAACACGAGAATAAGAAAATTGAGTTACCAAATAATGGTATTTTAGGAAACATTGAACCCCTACACATGAAGAAAATAAATCGAAAAAAAATTACAAAGAAATAACAGGAGATAAAATACAAATGATTAAAGGGATTTTTAATAACGTGCATATAGTAAACTATAAAAATTATTTATTTTCTAAGGCAAAAAATCTTTTAGACAAAGAGTCTCAAATCTGGAAAGCAACTAAAAATTGTACAGATGATTTTAAAACAGAACAAATAATTATGAATTTAAAAGAAGATATTAACACAGGAATTGTTAAATTAAATAAGGAAAAAAAGGCGAATATTATTATAGAAAACAATGTAGGAGTAATTGTGGAATAATTTTATTTTGAAGAATATATAGAAGTAAAATGTTTTAATAAAAATGTAGTAGAAGTAGTAGTTATAGAAGTTATAGAAGTTGTAGTAGAAGAAAATGATTTAAGTACAAAAGTTTGTACTGGTATATTGATAGAAGACGAAATTGTTGGAGATAATAATATTAATGAAAATATAAATAAAGAAATGGAATTTTTTAATAAAGAATTTTGTTTAAATAGTACTAATGTTAATATTGAAAAAGAAGAAAAAATGGAAATAATTTTTAAAACAGCAGACAAAAATAAGGAAATAAAAAATATAGAAGAATTCAAAATAACTGCACGGAAAATAATAATAAATCAAAATAATTATTTAATTAAAAATAATAATACTTTTATCATTGTATTTAAAATAAATGTTAATACTACGGGTATTAAAAATAAAAATTTTAAACCAAAATTGACCCCTAATCTTAATGTTATTATTTTATCATTAAGAAAATTAAATAATAAAATACTAAAATTAAATCATAGGTATAAAAAACATAGGTGGAAGCGTAAAAATAAAGTATATTAATAAACAAAAATATATTAAAATATTAAATTTTAATATTAATAAATAAAAAAAATTAATAAAAAAAATTTAAAAAAAAAAACTTTTTGGATAAAATAGAAAGGGGGGCGTGAACGCTCAAAAACAAATAATAGGGATAATATACAAAAATCTTATCCTTAATCCTTAAATCCATATTCATTTTCTTAAAATCTTAAATTTTAATATATATATGCATTGTATTTGACTATATTTAAAAAAAAAAAAAACATAAATTTTATTAAAAATAAAATAACAAAAGGATTTTTTTTATAAAAGTTTATAAATAAAACAAAAGGATTTTTTTTTAATATAAAATATTTTTTTTATAGAATTTGATAAAATAAAATATTATATAAAATCAATAAAATTGTAATTGTATTAAAATAAAAATACAAAAAAAACCAATTTGTAAGAAAAAATAAATGTTAAAATAAATATAATTACAAAAATATAAAAATATCAAATAAAATAATTTTTTTTTTTAAATAATAATAAACATATATAAATAAAATTAAAAGAAATTTATTATTTATAAAAGAAATTTATAAATTAAGTATCAATTAAAATTAAAGAAAGGAAATTTATTATTTATAAATGTATAAAAAAAATCTAGTTAAATCTAGATATAAAAATTTTTAGTAAAAAAAAAATATTTAACAATATTTACAAAAAAAAATGTTTAGAAAATATATATATATAAAGTAAATAAAAAAAATTTTAAATACAAAATATATATTAATAAAAGAAATTTTTAGTAAATATATACAAATATACATGTTTTTATAAAGTTAAAAAAAAAAAAATATATATATATAAAAATATATATAAAATTGATTTTAAAATATAAGAGTCGAAGAAAATCTTCGACCCTTATATTTTTTCTAAGAGGGAAGGTGTTGTGAATTGAGGCACCCTGTGCTTAAAATCAATCAGCCAATTAAATTAAAATTGATTTTAAATATTTTGTTGGAGAAGCTGATTGGTTTTCCAAAATCTTATTGCAAAGATTTTGGAAAGCCAAAAAAGCTCTCCAACAAAATAAAAAAGAAAGAAAAATTAAAATCAAGGCGAGTTGATAAAAAAAATTAAGTTTGAAATTTGAAAATCGGAATTATTATGCGAGTTGATCGAAAAAAGGTCTTGATTAAAAATTTAAAATTAAATTTATAAAATGAGTTTTTTAATTAATAGTAAAAAAATTCAGTTCAGTCAATCGATCCGGGAAAATTTAAATTTGTTTTCCAATTTTAAAAATCAAATGTTAATTCGAAAGTTTTTTTTGTAAATAGTTTAATTGGAAAAATAATTAAATAGATTAAAAATTTTAAAATTAAAGTCGTCAAATAAAGAATTCAGTTCTATTTTAAAAAACATGTAATTAATAGTTATTTTTACCGTCGGGAAAAGAGTAAAAGGAAAATTTAAAAGGAAATTAATTATTAATTGGACAAAAGAAAAATTTGTGAATCAGTTTAGAAAATTATTAATAAATGAATTGAAATAAAATAAATAAATTGTGTATAAAAAATAACCAAATAAATAGTAATTAATAAAACTAAGAAACATTTTATGTAAAATAAAATTATAGTGAATTTAATACATTAAATTTGAATTTATTTTATTTAGAAAAAAAAAGGTATTTTATTTTTAAAAGAAGAAAATTTTACATAAAAAAGGTGAGATAAAACAATTAAAATAAAGATAAAAATTTATGATTGTAAAACTAATTTTACAACACCGGTCTTCGACGCATCACATTATACCGAGAACCGACGATTAAAATCGGGATTTACGAGTACGGGGGCCTGCGTTAAGGCCAATTTCAAAGCGAGGAATGCTGTCTCAGCGGCATCATTCCACTTGTCCGGATTTTTACCTTTCAACAAATCAGTAATAGGCGCCGCAACTTCCACGTAATTCTTTATAAACCGATTATACCATCCAGATTATACCATTTATAAACCGATTATACCCTGCATGGGCATCGCCCTTGGCGTTGGTGCAAAAAGCAATCATTCCACTTGTCCGGATTTTTACCTTTCAACAAATCAGTAATAGGCGCCGCAACTTCCACGTAATTCTTTATAAACCGATTATACCATCCAGTATGCCCAAAAACCGTTTGATCTGTCGCACAGTTTTTGGCCTCGGAAAGTTTTGGCTGGCGTCGATTTTTTCAGTGTCCATTTTAATGCCTTCGTGATCAATAATGTTACCTAAATATTTTATTTCGGTCTGGCAAAATCGGCTTTTCTCGATGTTTATGGTTAATCCAGCTTCCCTTAAACACCCTGCTACTTTACTCAAGAGCTCCATGTGGGAGTCAAAGTCGTCCGAGAGGATCAAAAGATCATCAAGGTAAACAAAGACATCCTCATGAAGCTCGTAAGGGATAATTTTATCCATAAGCTTGCAAACTGTTTTCGGGGAGTTGGACAAACCGAAAAGCAGTCTTTTGAAATGGTACAACCCACGACCGGGGACGATGAATGCGGTTTTGTCTCTGATTTCTCCTCCAGTTCAACCAGCCAAAACGCCATTTTAAGATCTAAACTAGTTATATATTTGGTTTTTTTGACTCTACTGAAAATGGAATTGATGTGAGGAAGTGGATAGGCATCACCCTTGGTGACGGCATTCACCTTGCGGGCGTCAAGACACAATCTTAGGGTGCCGTTTGCTTTTTGCACCAACGCCAAGGGCGATGCCCATGCACTTCGACTCTATTCAATAATCTCTCAAGGTCTCAATATTCAATTTATGCATTTTTTTATCATCATTAGTTAATTCAGATATTTCAAGATTTTTAAACGGAATGCGTCCCAAAAATCCATTCCCAAAATCATGGACCGTTGAATGGAGGGGATCAGAAAAAATTTGATGGTTTTGTAAATAATGTTCCGGAATACGTAACCGATGATGCCTTGAGGGTTACCATCGGCCGTATTCACAATGGACGTGATCGGAATATACGAAATGTTCAACTCCCGCAAGAAACTTTCCCCATCCTTCCCCAAACAACTGATATTGGCCCCACTGTCCAACAACGCAAAAAGGTTTTTATTTTCAATTTGTATCTTCATGAAAGGACGATTGTCTCCACCCGGCCTGAGGTACGTAGCTTTCAACGTTTTTCGGATTTGCTAAAATGTTTTTTGGATCTAATATTATTTTTATTTTTAACTAAACCTCATTCGTATATGCTACTTAATGGAGGATTTTTAGAAGCTACACCTAACTTATATTTATCACCGGACTCTACGCTGGAGGATTCGGACGAGGGCGGTAGCTTGGTTGCCTCCAGTTTCCCAAACCCGCTTTGGCGTTTCCCTGAAAGTTGCCGGGATGACACCTCGGACACTTATTGACGTAAGTATTTCTGAAACCACAACGATAGCAAAATACTTTTAATGGATGGGGACAATCTCGAAATAGATGTCCCAAATCATCGCAATTAAAACAAATAACATATGTATTTTTGTATTTTTGGCAGGTACGACAGTGGCGGACGGAACTCTCGGATGAAATTTATTATCTTGAACGGACAGGACTTCTATAATTGTAACGGACGGACTTGGCGGTTCTGGCAGATTGACTTTTGGACCGCCGGATTTGTAAGTATATAATTTGAGTCAACGTTCTCCTCCAACTCATGGACATACATTCTTCGGGGACGAACTTGGTCCTCGGCTGACTCACCAATTTCCCTCCACTTCCTTTCCAGTCTCTTACAAACTCTATCCAACTGATTCAGGGTTAAAATATTTTCCATAATCAGAGCTTTCTTGTAACCCGGGTATAGGTTATAAAAGAGCCTATTCAGAAAGTCATCGTCGGAAATTTCGTGCGTCAGACGAAGACGAAGTCCCTCCATGTCCATTCGGAAGTCCGTAAATTTTTCCTGAGAACGTTGCTTCCTAGCTTCCATCAACAGATATCCATCTCCCTTGGCCAAAGTTTCGATTCGGAAGATGAACTCCGTTAGCGACAGAGCTTTACCCGAACCATCAAATCGAACCCGCCAGTTAGAAACTGGATTACGACGCCTAAAATGTTCAGGGTGGCGGTCGTCAGGTTCATCGTCGCTATCGTCGAGTAAAAGGGAGTGACATTTGATGGTTCCCTCACTGGCCTGCCCCGGCTCAGTGGTGGCATTACAGACGGTGGATAGCTAGGAACAGGAGCAACAAACCGGGGCGCTGCAGCTGGGTTGCAGAGGCTATTAGAGATTTATTATGAGGTAAGTGGAAGCTTTGACGTTTTGATTGATTCTAAAACCGTTTTCCTCTTCTTCCAGATGAACCAGTTTCGTTAACGGCGCCTGTGGACAACCGAGTTGATGACCCGTGTATCGAAGTGTGGTCAGAATGCGGCGAATTGTTGGAGGAGCTCAGCTGACTAACTCCCTTTCGAGAGGTCATCACCGTCGCACCATGATCAGAAGAGGGGTGGCCCGCCAATATCATCGGAGTTGGAATCAGCGGTTGTTTCGGCAACACCCCCCCTATCACCAGTCGGATTGGCAACGGCGACCACAGGCGGCAGCGGATTTTTGTCAAGGGTGGACCTATAGCTCCCTCCCGTTCGTCGATTACCGTCCACATCCCATTCTCAGAATACGAATGGTCCGAGCCAAGCATCTGTGCGGTGATGACCTGTTGCTCTGAAATTCTAGTGAGCTCAGTTTTGAGTTCATTTATGATTCGCCGCACAGATGCCGAGTAATCTTTACGAGCCGATTTTAAGCGATATAGTCTATCTTTAACATGTCTATCTTAATTAAAGAATATTTTCCTTCCGAAAAGATATATGAATTTTAACACAAAAAAAAATTATAAAATAAATTAACAACTATGGTAATACTACTACTATTTAACACTACCATAACTAACTGTTGTGGAATAAATGTTTCCAAACATTTATCCCGCAACATAATCAAAAGTATATAATCAATATTATATGTACTTTTGATTATATATATAAAAAAACCTATAATAAATTCTTATATACTAATTCATATAAATATTCTTTTATATTGGAAATGCTGAAAATGCATAAAAATCAATAAATAAAAAACAATTGATTTTTTACAGGTAGAATATTTATATAGGCCAAATTTAATTAATATTAATATTAAAGAAAAAAAGTGCTAGTGTGGGCATTTTTCGGCTAATATAATAATTGAATAAAACCAATACCGATATTATGTTATTATTAGTATTATTCAAATAAATAATATTGATAATAACATTTTTAATTGTATTTGTGCCGGAAAATGCACCAAAAATCGTATAAATTAGCTCGATTTTGGGCAAATATTATCATTAATTTTTGATCAGTCAAACTTATTATCCTAAAATATTAAGCTACGCTTTAGCTATATAGCTTTTATTTTAGATATAAACAAACTGAGAATAAATATTAAATAAAAAGTAAATTTTAAATTAAATAAAATAATTATATCAAAATCGATAGTTTCCTTTTCGATATAATATCAAACGAAACCTGGTTAAATAGATAACCAAACATTGACAGGAATAAAAAATAAAAGGTAATTATTTATGTTTGTATAAAGTATTATACAACATATGGCGCAGCCGGTGACCAAGAGATTACTATCTCTTGTCAACGAACTACGTGCTCTTTTCTTTTATATAAAAAATAAACGCCCAACTGTAGGCTTAAGCCAAGGGTAAAAATTTATTGCAGTAATGCAACAAAGTTTATTTTTTTATAGAAAAAGAAACAAATAAATGGAAGAAATAAGAAAATTAGTAAAGAAGGATGACAAGATAGGCCCTAAACCAATAACAATAGAGCAATATAAAGAAAGACAACGAGCCAACAACAGAATAAATCAAGAAACGGAAAAAAAACCGGCTAAAACGAGAGGAGGAGTACAGCTCAGGATAAAACAAGAAATAAGGGAGCTGTATAAACAGAAGACACTAGCAACATCAAATGAACAAAGAATAGCCATCGTAAATAAAATTAAAGGCTTAAAGAAACAACAAAACAGCAGAAGAAAACAGAAAAAATTTGAACAACTGTTCAATAAATGCGTAGAAACAGCGGAAAACGCGATAAAAAAATTAGAGGAGATAGAAAATAAATAAATAAATAAAATAAAAATATATATACTAGAAAATAATGGGGATTGTTAACAATTATAAGATTATAAATAAAATTTTTTTTAAATTATAAGATAAAAAACAAAAAAACAGTAGAATAGTATTTTTTTTTAGACCATTTTTTTTGAAAAAGTAGAATTTTTTTTATTAAAAAAAAGAATAAAATTAAAATTAAAAAAAAAAAAAAATTCCGAAAATTTCTTTTTTTATATATCCATTTTTGTTTCTCTCTTCTCAAGTTGGAAATATTTCAATTGGATTTTTTTTTGTTTTTTTTGGTACTTACAGTATATAATTTTTTTTTAACAGTTAAAGTAGATTAAAATTTTTATTTTGTCGTAAAATAAATTCTGATAGGTAGCATTACTATAGTAAAGAAGCATTTTTTTTCTACATTTCAAAAAAAAGAGGGGTAGTAAAACGTTTTTTTTTGTAGATGCCAGTGGTATTTAGGACAGTAGGGCAAATCTTTAATACTGAGCACGGCCTAGTATGCGGAAATTGTATAAATAACTGGAGAACTGCCCAGGTACCAAAAGGGGAGAAAAAAGACTATAGATGTATAATTTGCGATAGAATCCTTATGTGGCTTAAAGAATAATTATTATGTAAAAAGAAATAAAAAAAAAAAAATAAATAAAAAAAAAAAAAATAAAAAAAAACAATTTTCTTTTTATATATATATAAAATATCCACTTGATAGCTAAGTTAATGTCGGAAATTAAGTCAAAATTTTACAAATTCATAGATTCTTTTTCTTTTGACAACGTAAGCCCAGAAATTTCGAAAAGTTCTGAAGAAAGTCAGATCATCGAAATTACAAACCCTATATCATCCACACCACAAGTACCGAGTGCTAGTGGTGCAATAAGAAAAAAACGAGTAACATTTGGCGAAACGGAAACAACGGGCCCTAAGAAAACACATATAGGGAAATTTTTAGTAAAACATAATTATAATACGAGAAGCAAAGGACTTGAAATTAATTCGGTAGGAAAAGGTACACCAGAATTAACAATGGCGGAAGGAGGCGAGGCAGCAGCACCAATAACAACGGAAGTTACCCCAGTAACTACAGTAAGACCCAATTCGGAACAAAATAATAACGAAAAAGATGACCCAATATATGATTTAATAGATGATGGATTTAGCGACAGAGAATCAGCAAAATATCAACGACTGGCAACAAATCTTACACGTAGAACATACATGAATACGGACAATTCATACAATTTTTGTACACGTAACATAACATTGCCATTGAGTACAACGTTCTCATTATATTTGAATGGAGTTCCAACATATACGGGGGAAGGAAACAGAACCGTATTAGAACTCCAGAGTTTTTTAGATTTAGCCCACGAGGCTTACTTTAAAACAGACATTATTGATCGGGAATCTGTATTAAAACAGTTATTAAGGGGAAAATTGAGAGGAAGAGCTGCGGAGCTATTCCAAGACAGAAATATAACTACGTACGAAGAATTTAAAGAAATTTTAGAAGAAAATTTCATTCCAAAAAAAAGCATAGCGCAGTTGAAGGCAGAATTGGAAGAGTGCTTCCAATCCATAGATGAATCAATTAACACATTTGGAGACAGAATAAAAAGAAAATGCTATTGCCTAAAAATGGGAATAAAAAAGAAATACGTCAGGGAAGCAGGTGCTATGCTTCAGGATGCTGAAGAGACAGCACAAAGAGTGTTCATCAGAGGATTACGGTCCGAATCCGTAAAACATTACGTTCTAGGACAAGACTATCAAGAGCTAGATAACTTATTAAAAGGAGCCAGACTGTTCGCGGAACAGTTGGATTCGATTGCAGTCAGGAAAACACCAAATATATCAGAGAATACAAATCTGGAGCAAATGCTTTCCAAATTGTTGTCAGCATTTGACCAAGTAAAAACTACCAATGATAACTCCAGACAACACCCAGTATCGAGAACCATAAATAGGAATCGCTTCGATCAAAATGCGATCAACAGCAGGAACCCCAACAGCAGGAATCCAAACTTCTATAATAACAACTTTAATAATAATGAACACTTTAATAGAAATAATAATAACATACATAATAATAACAATAATAGGGGTTTCAATAACAAAAATAATTTCAATGGAAATTATAATAATAACATTAGAAATAATAATAGAAATAATTTTGTAGATAATTTTCAAGGAAATGCCAACAATAGAGGAAATTTTAAACCAAATAACAACAGTCCACATAGAATTTACAATGGAAATAATAATAGTTTTAGGAATAATAATGACATGAATGGTAATTCTACCAATAATTTCCGTAACAATCAAAGAAATACAAACCAGGATGGAACACCTAGCCGGACAATAGTATGCTACAAATGCAACCAACCGGGACATATTAGTAGAGATTGCAGAATGGAGGTAACAAGGCCAATTAAACAAGAAATAAAATGCCGAATATGTGGTCAGGAAGGACATTATGCTGCAAATTGTAACGTAAAAAGAATACCTACAGTTAATATAACAAGAACAAACTGTTGCAACTGGTGTGGAAATCCAACCCATTTAGAAATCAACTGTCCAGAAAGACAAATATATCAAGCTAGAGAACAATTTGAGTCGGAAAACGAAGGAGGAATGACACAAAACCCCTCCTGTCATTCCTAAATCAACAAAAAGACGAGGTGGGTCCAAAAAGATACGAAATTGGACCAGATGCAATTGTAACGCTACCATTAGATATTAGCAAAAAGAAAGAAGTACAACTAATAGTGGATACGGGTGCCCAAATCAGCCTATTAAATAAGGATAGCGTTGCGGACATGAGCAAAATTAACAAAAACAATAAAATTAATATACAAACACTAAATAGCCAAAGTACTACAATGGGCACATGCAGAGGAAATTTTTTAACACCAAATAAGTTGGATTGTCATTTCCAAATTATAACCAATCATAATTTGCCAGTGGATGGAATTCTAGGAAATGATTTTTTATCAAAGAATTGTGATATACTAGGTCCAGAGAAAAAATTACGATTTCCAGTAACACAAGACAACTCGAGCGAATTTTCGATACCTTTTAACGAATCAGGAGAAATAATGAAAGAAGATAAGAATAATATAGAAGTAAATAAAATAAGAGTTAAAATTGAAGAAAAAATTGAAAATAAAATTGAGGATAAAATTGAAGAAAAAGTTGAATTTGAAAAAACGAAAGAAAAAATTGAAGATAAAATTGAAGAGAAAATTAAAAATGAAGTTAAAATAGAATTTGAAGAGAAAATTAAACAAAATATAGAAGAAGAAATGGAGGACATAGAAGAAGAAGAAATTAAGTTAGAAATATTGAATAAAGAAAATGAAGTTTTGAAGGACGAATACGAATTAAAAAAGAAAGAATTAAAAGAGGAATTCAAAATAGGAAGGGATAAAAAGGATAATTTTGTTGAAGAAGAAAACGATTATGAAGAAGAGATGAAAAAGTTAAGAAATATTGAGTTACAGGAGGACGATAGAAAAGAAAAGAGGGAGATTTTAAAGGACGATAAACAAATTACGTTAAACGGAAGATGCGAACAATTTATTAAGGTATCAAGTACAAAGAATGGAGAATTCTTATGCAAAAAAATGGAAATTGCACCAGGAGTATATATTGGAAATGGAATCGTAAAAGCTGAAAAAGGACATATATATTGTAGTATACTAAATATAAATCACGAAAAAATTAAGATAATGGAACCAAAACTGGAATTAGAACCACTAGACGGCTATAAAATAATGGAAATAAACACAGAAGAAAAACATATGAAAAGGAAACACACAAAAATAAAAAACGAACAACAAAAGGACGAAAAATTGGCGAGCGTTAGAAATATATTCACTAAAACTAAGAACGAAGCAGTAACAAATCACAGGACTAAAATAATAAAAGAAAAACTAGAATTGGATGAAAATTGGAATCCGGAAGAAAAAGGAGCTGTTGACGAAATTTGTGAAGAATTTAATGACATATTTCACTTACCAGAGGACAAATTAAGTTGCACCACAGCAATAGGGCATAAAATTCGAACGCCAGAAAATAATCCAGCAATAGCACAAGCTAATTACAGACTACCGGAAAGCCATCGCAAAGAAATACACGAACAAGTAGAAAAAATGTTGGACGACGATATAATACAACCCAGCAGAAGTGCATGGAACGCACCCCTGCTAGTAGTACCAAAAAAGGCGGGTCCTGATGGAAAAAGACGATTCAGAGTGGTAATAGATTACAGAAAATTGAACGCTATCACAATAAAGGATGCTTTTCCATTACCCAGAATAGAGGATATTCTACAACAATTGGGAAACTCGAGATATTTTACCACATTGGATTTAGCAAGTGGCTACCATCAAGTACTAATAGAAGAAACAGATAGAGAGAAGACAGCATTTAGTACTATATTTGGACATTATGAATTTAAAAGGATGCCATTTGGATTAACAGGAGCGCCCGCTACTTTCCAAAGACTTATGAATTACGTGTTGTCAGGACTACAAGGACTAAAATGTTTTGTGTACTTGGACGATATTGTCATATACGGACGAACGTTAGAGGATCATCAAACAAAACTAAAAGCAGTTTTAGAAAGGTTACGTGAAAACAATTTAAAGTTACAACCCGACAAATGCAAATTTTTAAGAAAGGAAGTAATATATTTAGGACATAAATGTACGGAAACAGGAGTACTTCCAGACCCAGAAAAAATAAAATGTGTAAAGGAATTTCCAATTCCAAAAAGTACGACCAAACTACAGTCATTTTTAGGATTGGTAAATTATTATAGATCAAGTACACCACATTTGGCAAAAATAGGGGAACCATTATATAAATTGGCTACGAAATCAAAAAAGTTCAACTGGAGTGAAATTTGTCAAAAAGCGTTTGAAGAAATTAAGGAGGTATTGACAAACCCACCATTACTACAATATCCTGATTTCAACAAGAAATTTATTTTAACTACGGATGCTTGTAACACAGCATTAGGAGCTGTACTATCACAAGGGGAAATAGACCAAGATCTTCCAATTGCATATGCAAGTAGGGTATTAAATTCAGCAGAACGAAACTATAGTACAATAGAGAAAGAAATGTTAGCCATCTATTGGGCTATAAAGAACTATAGATGTTACCTATTTGGACGAGATTTTGTAGTATACACCGACCATAAGCCATTAATAAGTGAATTTAACAAGCGAAATCCTGAAGGAAGGCTAAACCGATGGAAGATGAGATTATCCGAGTATACTTATGAAATAAAATATAAACCGGGTAAACGCAACTCAAACGCGGACGCACTTAGTAGGATACCTTACGAGGACATGGAAAATGCCGAAAATAATAAAAAACAAATAGAACTTTACGGCGCAGTACATGTAGTAACGAGAGCGAGTGCAAGAGCAGCAGAAGAAGAAGAAGAAATGGAGGAAGATTTGGATGATGAAAACAAACCAACTGAGCAACATAAGGACAAGGTAACATTGACAAATCCGGAAGAAATAAAACTTATATTAAAAGAGTATCATGACACCCCGCTTGGAGGTCACCTAGGAGTGAACCGAACATACAAAAGAATTAGCAGATTTTACTACTGGAAGAAAATGTTACAAACAATAACAAAGTACATCAAGGCTTGTCCACAATGTCAAAAAACAAAAAGAGGAAAAGTTACGAAAATGACTATGACAATAACGGACACTGCGCAAAAGCCATTTTTCAAGGTCTATTTAGACATAGTTGGACCTTTTCCAGTTACGCAACACGGAAATAAATACATTCTAACATTTCAAGACGACTTAACCAAAATATTAGACTGTATTCCGCTTCAAGATATGGCAGCCAAAACGGTAGCGGAACATTTTTATAAGAAAATTATCTTAAAATATTCAGTAATTCCAAGAAAGTTAATAACCGATCAAGGAACGAACTTCACAAGTGAATTGTTTAATAAACTATGTAAATTATTGGGAATTAAGAAAATTCAAACCACCGCGTACCATCCACAATCCAACGGATCATTGGAAAGACGACATGGGCCACTGGTGGAATATTTAAAAATGGTCACAAATAAGAATTCGCAAACATGGGATGACTGGTTGGAAGAAGCAGCTTTTTCCCATAACCACACCCCACATTCAGGTACGAAATATTCACCTATTTTCGCACTATACGGATTTTGCGATCCGTTACCAAGTCGTTTAGAACGGAAAGCCGACCCTGTATATAATTACGACGATTTATGCGCACAGGTAAAATTCAAATTACAATCTATACATCAGATTGCCAGACAAAACTTACAAAGTAGTAAGATAAAATCAAAAGAAAACTACGATATAAATTCAACGACTGAAAAATATAAAGTTGGGGATAAAGTATTGTTAATAAATCCCACTAAACTCCATAAGCTTAGTAGTAATTGGACAGGACCGTATCAGGTAATCGAAGTACCCAATATGAATAATACAGTTATAAAAATAGGGAAGAAAAATAGAAGGGTTCATAATAATCGAATTAAAAAATGGACAGAATAATAACTTAATAATGATACTTTAGCAAAAGCTGAAGGACTCTTTAGTAAGTTACAATAAAGGATCCACACAAGATTATGCAAATATTCATATATAAATACAATTTTATTAATAATTTTATTTTTTTTCAGGGTTCTCTTCTTACGCACAGAGCCTAACTCGAAAGAGTAGGTAAATTTTCTCAAATATGCTTGAGAAGTGTAACCATTGCTAAGCAGCAATAAAAAACTCTGTAAGAAGGAAAACCCTTAGAGATTTTTTTTCTCTATTACTTATGTTTAAATTAATTTTTTGGACTTTCCGAAATTCCACTTTAACAAATACTTTACGTTAACTTTAAAAAATACTTTACGTTAAATTTTTTTTGGACTTCTAAAAAAGATCCACTTTAGCAACGCAATCTCCTCAAATTTTGTTCTTAAACAAAAGAGAGGTAACCGAAAAAACATACATATAGTGACAGTACAATAATTATTAAGTAGAAGTATCATTATCAGGACTGTGAACGAAAAATGATACTAGGATAGAAAATAAGTATGAAAATTAGTAAAAAAAAAACCTAACATGTTACGAAATATTAGGTTTGCAGATAAAACCTAATACTTCAAGTTTATTATACCGAGGATACCGTGCATAATACAAAAAAAGTTTACATCATAAGCTACGTTAAATGCTACTGTATTAACTACTTTAATTACAATTTTTAAACAACAAACTCGGTTTATTTTTAGGTGTCTATTTATTTTATTTAATTAAGAAAAAAGAAGTAGGAAATCAGAAAAACAAAATTGACTCACAAATAAAACTGTCCCACGTTGTTAATTTATATTTTTTATATTGAAGATCGGATAATTGATATTGAAGATCTCTGAAGAGGATCCCACGATGCAAAGTTACCTAAAAAATCACAATTTTATTAGAAAAAATTTTAAATAAAGAAAATATAATAATATAAAATATTTTGTATTTTAACAAAAATTAATCCAACAAACTTAGTAAAGAAATTTCCGGGAAAATGGTAAAACCCAAAAAACAAAAGAGTATACCTAAAAAGAAAAAAAAAACACACAAAGAATCTTGTCAATAAAATGGAATAAAATACTTATCTGAATTTTTATTTTCAAATATTAGGCGCTCATACTACCACATTATAGAACTAAGAAAAGTGAACTTTGCAAATGAGTTTTTTGCTTTAATATATTTTCCTTTAAATATATATCTTAATTCTTGCGTTTAATAATTTTTACCTGAAAAAAAAAAAAAATTTTTTTTTCTCAATTAGTTATAAAATATAATATTTCTTACGTCATAAATTCAGTGATGTATACATTACCGTTATATCAACAATCAAAAAACATAAGAATTTAGCTTCAAACAGAAAAATCTGAAAACAGAAAAAATTATTATTATTGTAAAATTGGGATATTGTAAATTTCAAAGTAAAAGGTCGTGTTTTTATTAGCTCTTAATTAAAATAGGACATCGAAGAAATGAGTGTATAAAAGAAATTAATGAAATTAAATGTATAAATTGTGTATTTTTTAAAAAATAAATTAAATTTAACAGATGAAGACTGTGATACAGCTCATTTGCCACTAAGTAGAGATTGTAAAGTGTATCAAAGGAAGTTGAAACAAGAGGCTGATAGGATTTGTTATTAGCAATTAAATGAAATACAGGGTGTGTGCTTGAATTTAAAAAATGTTTTGTTGTTTATATTAAAAAATGTTGGAAAACCAACATAATCAAACAATTTTCTATTGACTATAATATATGGATATTGGTTATACAAATATCTTTAAATAATCTAATGTTTTATTTATGTGGAGTATATAGATCGCCTAAACCATTAAATCTAGAAGCAGATTTTTTTTAATAATTTTAATAACATATTTGATGAATTATTGAAAGGATAATGTTATAGTAATGGGTGATATATATATATATATAAAAAAAAAAAAAAAAAAACCAAATGTTCAAACAAACGTAAAAATCACGTAATAAACAATGGACAAATACAAATATAACACCACAAGATAAAAAAGAATGGCGTCGGAAGAAATTAGTGAAAAGATGTAAAAGTAATCTGATAAATATGAAAGGATTGGTACAGCATACACCGACAGATGAGGATATATCAAAAATATTAAAAGAATTTACTGTTGATTTTTTATTGAAAGGATATGGTTATTTAATACAGGAATTACATGCACAATTCTTAACAGATTTTAAAAATCCAATTGATACGTCACATTTCTTTTGGCTAATAACATATTTCTTAAAATTTGCAACACAATTAGAACTTGACTTGGAATTAGTTAATTCCGTGTTAAATTTTGATATTATCAGTTATTTAACATATGAAGGTGTTATATTATGTGAACAATTAGAATTTACTGCACGACAACAAGATGGTGATATGAAACCATATTTACGTCGAATACATTTAGTTGTAACAGCAATACGGGAATTTTTACAAGCAGTTGAAACATATAAGAAAATTAGTCATTTAACATTTGAGGATTGTGAATATTTACGACAATTAGAATTACAAATTGGTTCAACAACAGATTTACGATCATTATTTCTATTACTGATACGTCGATTTAATCCATCATTGCATACAAAACAATATTTACAAGATATTATTGTTACAAATCATATATTATTGGTGTTATTGGATAGTGTAACAAAATCAGATGATAAACATTTAGTTAATATTAAAATGGTTGATCATATTTCACAATTTGCCAGCGTTGATGTTATGTAC
Source organism: Empis stercorea (assembly GCA_949752835.1). Taxonomy (NCBI): domain Eukaryota; kingdom Metazoa; phylum Arthropoda; class Insecta; order Diptera; family Empididae; genus Empis; species Empis stercorea. Next base: position 39,601,186 of record OX457086.1, on the reverse strand, counting down.
CATTATGGTTTATTATTAGAGAATTTTCGTGATAATGGTGAATATGTAAATGATTGTATATTTACAATAATGCATCATGTATCTGGTGATTTGGATCAAATTGGAACATTTTAAACGTTAAAAATTTAAAAAAAAAACAAGAAAAATCAGGATAGGGAAGATAAATAAAGAATTTATCTATTAATAATAACATAGAAGTTATTATTAGAAAAAAAATTGAAATTTTTGCATAGCCAGTCACACCTCGTGGCTATGCGAAATAAAGAATAAATAAATGAAAAATGGTGACGAAACGTCAATAAATTTTTAGTGTAACCAACATAAAAAAAAAAAAAAAACAAAAGGGTAACACATAAAAAGTAAAAAAGAGGAATGAAGTTTTTTTTCCAAAAGAGGGGGTTAATTAAATAATCTTAAAAAATTTATTACTTTTAATTTTTTAAAATAAAACAAAACTTACCTTGATTTTCAGCATGGTATATCACTATGCCATATAATAAAGTTGATTATACACTTTCTATAATAAAGTTGATTATACACTTTCTATAATAAAGTTGATTATACACTTTCTATAATAAAATTGATTATACACTTTATACATTAGATTTTTTTTCTCTATTACTTATATCTATCATATCACTATAACTTTTGTTTTCTTTTTATGAAAACAACACAAAAAAAAAAAACCAACATGAATTTACTAACTAAACAACAATGTTTTCAATTATTAGATACAAAATAATAATATTATTATTATGTCCGACATAACAATGGCGCGCAACTAATTTCGAGTATGACATAACAAACCGGACAACCCATCAGTTAAAAGTTCGAGTTGCGAGAAAAAATTTTGTTCGGAAATCTTGCGAAAATTTTTTACGGAAATCCCTTTTTCAAGAAAATTTTTTTACGAGAATTTTTTAATTTTTTGGACAGAATACAAATTTTTACAAGATTAATAATAAATAATAACGTTAGAGTTAACAATTAGAATAAATTAGCTATTTTTAGGTTATTAATTATGAAAGTTAAATTTTTTTTAGAGTGTAGTTATATAAAAAATTATAAAATAAGGTTAGATTATCAGTAATTAGTATAGATTAATCATATTTAGTAAATAATAAGTACGCTTAGCATAGTAATTTTAATTTTAAAAAAAAAAAAATAATAATATATTAATAAGTACGGATTTCCGTTTCTTTTGAAAAAAGGTTTTTTATATCGGGTACAAAAGAATCGATACTTTTTAGCTATAAATATAAGGAGTAGCAATGCTTACATTTTTATATGGAAGCGCGATAGGTATTTTTTGGAAGGTACTAGAAAAAATCATAAAAGTACTATAACAATAAAACTATAATTAATAATTTGTTAATAAAAAAAAAAAAAAAAAAAAAAAAAATATATTAAAATTATTAACGCAATTAACATTTTCAGAAAATGTTGTACTGGATTTTGGTATTATTGGTGACGGTAGGGGGAAATCATATAGAAGTAATGCAAATAAAGGAAGCGGAAGTTTTGTTCGAAAAATTGGGTACAGCAATAGAGTACAAGGATTATATTCGTATATATACAAAAGTGGAAATTACGGAAAGAAAGGAAATTGAAGAATTTTTGAATTTAATCAACCTACAAATAAATACAACATGTGAAAGTATGAAAGATTTTATTACAGAGCATAAAATAACTGCATTTAAAAACGAAGTGAAGTTATGGAATAATAGAATAAGAATGTTAAGTCAAGGTGTAAAAAATTATTTTAACAGAAACAAAAGAGGAGCAATTAATATAATTGGAACAGTATCGAAAATGCTTTTTGGAACCATGGATCAGAATGATTCAGACAAAATATATGAAAGTTTGGAAAAATTAAAAAATAATGAAAAGAATACTATAGAAATATTAAACAAGCAAACGGCAGTAATGGCCTCAAATTTCGAATTCGTGAAAGCAGTGGTTGGTAATTTAACAGTAAGAGCCGAGGAAATAGAAAATAGAGTAGGAGTAATGCAAAGTAGGATGAGATTAAATACAATATTAATGAATAAAGAAATAAAAGAAATAAATGCAGAATTGGAAATGCATCAATTAATGATATACGTATTTGCTGAATTGGAGAGAGTTTATGGACATTTAATAGAAGAAAATGAGATAATTAGTGCATTACAACAACATAAAATACATCCCTTATATTGGACACAGAAGTATTGACTAAAATCATAAGAAATATGACCCAAGACCAAGGACATAAATATCTGTATTCAGCCATTATATTAAATCAAATGGTAGAAATAGATCTGACGTATGTAGGAAATGAAATAGGAGTACGAATAAGAATAAAGTTATTAACAACGGAAGAATTTGATTTATATAGAATACACCCGTTACCGAAGAAATCTTCAAATCAACATATTACAGTTATTGATACAGAATGGGGTTATATAGCAAACAACTCCATTAATCAATATAATCTCTACACATTAACAGAACTAGCACGAGCATGCACAGAAATTAATGATGAAGAAAATATGAAGATTAAAATTTGTAAACAAATACAACCAAGATTGTTGAATCCAATAGAGAAAAATTGCATATTAACGATATTCACAAAAAATAAAGACAGTTTGAAGAAATGTAATAGGAAATTAATAAAGGAAGTACAAAATCATCTCATTCCACTACAAAAAATAAATACATGGTTATTTACGTTTTTCACAAATCAGGAAATAACTAGTTTTTGTAACCCAAACACCTACAAACAAGTAATACAAGGAATTGGGATAATAACGTTAAAGAAAAAATGCTCGTTTGTACTAGGAGATATGGAAATACCATATTATATGGAACAAATGGTTGAGATAAAAAATAATAACAAATATATTTTTGGAGAAATACCAGAGAACCAATTTAAAGATATGGACATATTAGAATTACCAGTAACAAATAATAAAACAACTAGTATTAAGTCAATTGGAATTGCAGAATTAGGTCAAGAATTTGATAAAAGAAGTAAAGCTATTAGCGAAATTCAAGAGGAAATTAGATTAGAGAAAAATAGACAATCCGAATTAAATGTAATACGAACTAAAACATTGGTAAATACTATTTTGGCAGGAATTATCATAGGAATAATGGTAATATTTATAGTTTATAAAATAATAAAAAGGGGTAAAAGGCTTAAAACAAAAAGGAGAAAAGAATCTGAGAATAATATGTCCAAAACGGAGACTCATATAAAAGAAGAAGAACCAAAAAACATACATTCAACAAACGATGGAAAAGCATCGAATAATTGCAATAATATTCAAACTAAAACAGTAAGAGAAAAAATAATAACACGGAAAAGTGTACCAGAAAAATCAAAATTTTCAGAAAAAAATATGCATAAAGAAATAAATTCACCAATAAGTCCGCCAACATTATCATTTCGTAGTTAGAAATTAAATATAACATAAATTAGTCTAAAAAAAAAAAAAGAGGGGTTATAAATAATTTTTATAAAGATTTTCTCATGTAAGGTTTTTTCATGTAAGGTTTAATATTAGTCAAGTTCTACACCTAAATTTATCATAACTAGTTGTAATTCAAATTATATGATTGCATAATTTTAGGATTGGAATTATAATTTTTTTAGGGGTTAATTTAAACAAAAAAAAAAAAAAAAACAAAAAAAAAAATGTTAGGTTTTAATAAAAGGGGAAGGAAAGTGTATATAGAATATATATATATAAAAAAAAAAGAAAATAAAATTCATTGAGAAGAGAAATAATGTATAAAAAGGTTTTTTTTGAAGAAAAGCAATAAAAGGTTGCGGAAGGATTGAATTAGTTAAGTAAATGTAATAGTCAAAATATAATAAAAAAAGTTCTACATGAAAATAGTTGGATTAAGTAAAAATGTAATAGCAAAATTTTTAATAATAAATTAAATGTAATAATCAACCACTATTTATTAAAGTTCTACATGAGAATAATTGGATTAAGTAAAATTGTAATAGTAAAAAATATAAGTAAATTCATTTTATTTCAATTGTTGTTCATAAATATTTTAGTAATGAGTAATATACAAATTTTTTTGTTTGAAGAAAAATAAATATATATTTAAATTTTGTATAAAACTATGTATAACTGTTAACTTAAGATCATAAATAATTTTTAATCTAAATTCAGAAAATATATAATAAAACAATATTAAATATATCAATTATAAATAGAAAAAAAAAAATAATAACATTTCTTGTAATAAAAAATAAATAACTAATTTTAAGGCAAATTGTTAAATAGGTAATCTGTAAACTACAATCGACTAACTTATACGATTTCTTTTTTGAAAAGGTACGATCTCTTCAAGATCGCCCCTTTCCATTTTTAAAAAGGGAGGAATGTTGTGGAATAAATGTTTCCAAACATTTATCCCGCAACATAATCAAAAGTATATAATCAATATTATATGTACTTTTGATTATATATATAAAAAAACCTATAATAAATTCTTATATACTAATTCATATAAATATTCTTTTATATTGGAAATGCTGAAAATGCATAAAAATCAATAAATAAAAAACAATTGATTTTTTACAGGTAGAATATTTATATAGGCCAAATTTAATTAATATTAATATTAAAGAAAAAAAGTGCTAGTGTGGGCATTTTTCGGCTAATATAATAATTGAATAAAACCAATACCGATATTATGTTATTATTAGTATTATTCAAATAAATAATATTGATAATAACATTTTTAATTGTATTTGTGCCGGAAAATGCACCAAAAATCGTATAAATTAGCTCGATTTTGGGCAAATATTATCATTAATTTTTGATCAGTCAAACTTATTATCCTAAAATATTAAGCTATGCTTTAGCTATATAGCTTTTATTTTAGATATAAACAAACTGAGAATAAATATTAAATAAAAAGTAAATTTTAAATTAAATAAAATATTTATATCAAAATCGATAGTTTGCTTTTCGATATAATATCAAACGAAACCTGGTTAAATAGATAACCAAACATTGACAGGAATAAAAAATAAAAGGTAATTATTTATGTTTGTATAAAGTATTATACAACATAACTAAAAAATAATTTTTAAGGAAATACGCAATGGAAACAAAAATTTTGTATTAACTAATAAATAAATAAATTAATGTAAATATTAATAGCTCATAAAAAAAAAAAAAAAAAAAACTGTCGTACAATTTCTGATTATAATTCTGTACCATCCAATTTTTTTTTTCTTTTCCCATTTAATTTAATAAATAAAACAATGAAAAAAAATATTCAAATATATATACTTATACTACTAAAAAATAAATAAATTAATAAATCACAATTAATGTAAATGATCCACTAATATAGAACTCATTATTATAAATATTGCAAAATAAATAACACTGATTGTAAATTGACTAACCTAAATTCGCCTAAACAAAAAAAAAAAAATATAAATAAATAACAATAATTGTACATAAAAAAAATTACCATTCACCTAACTAATGTAACTAACATAAACAAACAAAAAAAATAAAAATCTAATAAATAACGAATATTGTAAAAATAAGTATAAACTAACAATTATTGTATATATAAATTATAAAGAGACAGAAATAATAAATAACCCAAACCTAATTGATTTTAATTTTATTTTCCTCTATTTTCTATTTTTTTCACAAAATTTTCTCTCCGTCAGTGCTCGCTCGACCGAGGAACCAATAGCACAAAAAAAATATTTTTAATAAAAACAATTAAAAAAAATCGCAACCACCAAAAAAACGAAGAGAAAAAAAACAAATCCAAAATTTTTCAAAAACAATATTTTTATTTCAATATTACTTCAGACATCTCCCCAGAATGGATACTCTCTGGATTTCTTTTTAAATGTACAAAGGAAGGGTAAGAGTGAGGTAGAAATATGGTTAGGGAGAAAGGAAACTTCAATGAGAAATATTCCTCCAACACCACAAAAAAAATCTTTGGCTGTCCCAATTCACATAAAGTTCAACACACACACACATGCTAGGACCCCCTTTTAGACTACTAAAAGCGGGTAGTCTAACTAGCGGACGGACACTTTGGGGAGGATACGACAAGGACCATCGTATCGCAATTTCTAACCCCCCAAAATAAATAAAACAAAGGACACTGGATAACCAAAACCCTTATCTAACTACCAGTACACAAAAATAAATTGGAACAACCTCCGATCCTTCTCATAGAGAAGGAAGAATGCTCCCACGGAAGGGGAAGACGTTGCGGTATTGATCGCTCCTCCATCCGACTTTAGCAACTCCAGATGGAGAATTACACAAAACGAATTTTTTTTTAAAAATAAGCCACAGTTTGGGCGCCAATTGTTACATGATGGTAAGGTTTGTATTAACAAAAAAAATTACCACCTGCTAACTGTAAGATAAGTCGGAGGAGGTAACTTCAGAGTCCTAGAAAAGTGGGCGCCAGGTCTAAGGTGACCAACAGCGCATCACAACAATAACGTTAGACCAAAATTTTTAGTTCTAGAACTCCTTGGACCACTGGGTTTTCCTCCTAAGTTTTGCCAGCTATTCTCAGTCTACGGGGCGTGAGTCAACCAGTGATCAAAACGGCAATCAATACAACAACATGGTAATACTTCGCAAAATTTTCAACAAATTTTTACGAAGTATCACCATAAGGAAGAGGACAAGAAAGAAACAGAAATCAAGGCCATCCATCCTGAGGAATTATGGTCAAATCAGCCAGCCATTTTCACCAGCCAGAAAAGAAATCAAACCAACGCAGCCAACCCCACGCAACGATCTACTCTCCAACAAAATAACTAAAAATTTTGGAATTTTCAAAAAAAAAATTAAAATTCCAAATAAATTATAATAAATAAAACCATATGATTTTTACTTTTTTTTTATAATAATATAATTTCAAAAAAATATCGGTGGTGAGAAAAAAAATGTTATTTTATATATATATATGTAATTATATTAATTTCATCAATTTTTAGATTATTATGGTGTCCATCAAACTTTAATAATTAACGATTTATACTTTACTAACGAGGAATAAATAATTGTAAATAAATAAATAAATGAAAAAAATTTATAAATAACAACATCTTTACTTTACTTATATAAAAAAATAAATAATTTACAAAAAAAAACGAGGCAAAAGCTACTAATAATTTACTCTACTAAATATTTAAATAACAAAAACAAATTTACAGTACCTGGTTAATTACTGCTTCCTGGTCCAGGCATGTCAGGACGGGAACCAGCAACCTGTACCTACACTACAATAAATATTTTAACACAAAAAAAACTCCCAAAACAACAACAAAAAAAACGCTGCTGCCTTAGCCACTCGTATGCTGCTTGGTGCTTGAAGTTTTAATTTTCTTTCTTTCTTGAGCTGCTCTATTCTGGAACGGATCTTTCAGTTTTTTTTGTTTTTCTTTTTTTTCCCCTTTTAAAAAAAATTCGAACTGGTTGCTGGTGACATACACCAGAATTCAGTGGAATCAATATGACTCCCCTGAAACTTGCACACTCAATTATTTTCCGAAATTATTAATGTTTTTTTCTTCTTAATTTTCCCGTGCCGGACGCGGTTATTTGATTTTTTTTTTATTTTTAATTCTTCCAAATTATTATTATTAATAAAATCTCGTTTTTTTGTCTCACCATACTAAAGGTGACACACAGAATTTTGGTTTCTTTTCTCCTTTTGCTTTTGTTTTTAAAAATCTTAATAACTTTAATAATCTTGTGGTTTTATTTCCTTTATTATATTAATTTTTTTTTCTTTAAATTTCACAAAAATATCATTTAAATTTTTCTCAAAAAAAAAAACAAAATTTTAAATCCGACCGTCCGGCAACAAAATTTTTTCCGACTCCCCGAACAATAAATTTTTTTCAAAAAAAATTCAAATTCAAAAAACTATTGTTCCCCGATCACGCGATCTCTTGAGATCTCTTGAGGTTGTCTATTGTTTTGTTCCGAAAATCAAGAGACCGCAGTGCTCACGGGAATTTCGAATTCTACCAACATGGCTACCCACCTAACCAAAACAGTCTGATCACAAACCATTAGAAACTGCAACGAATGTTCTTGCAATTGTTAAAATATCCAGGCATGAACATTATTTATAAACCAGGAAAAGAAATACTAGTTGCTGATTGTCTTTCTAGAGCACCACTATTAAACAATGAGGAATTTGATAATGATTAAGCAATAATGATTCATTCATTGATTCGTCGGGCATGTTTTTCAAGAGAAAATTATGAGCGATATATTGAAAAACTAAAAGAAGATGAACGGTTTAGTAGAATTGTTAAATACGTAACAACTGATTGGCCAATATATCATCAACTTGATGATTTTAGTAAAGTATTTCACAAATATAAAAATGAATTACACTTTGAAAATGGATTGTTATTTAAAGAGCATCGTTTGGCTATTCCCACTAGAATGCAAAATGGAATTTGTAAATGGCTTCATGCACCGCATCTTGGAATTGAAAAAACTTTAGCACGTGCATGTATTCAATTCTTTTGGCCTGGCACGACTAACGATATCACTGAATTAGTAAAAAATTGTACTATTTGTGAAATATTTACACGTAATAATCAAAAAGAACCACTGGTGCAAGAAACAGCACTACAATAACCTTTTCATAAGGTTTCAAATGATATTTATGAATATGCTGGATATAATTCCATAGCGTTAATTGATGCATATTCTGGTTTCATTATTTCACATAAACTAAAAGAAAAAACAGCTAGACATGTAATTGAGACTATTGATAAAGTTTTCTGTTGTTATGGTTATCTAACAGAACTCAAAAGTGATAATGTTCCATTTAATTCTCGTGAATTTGAACAATATGCTAATGATACAAACATAGTATTAAAATTCTCTAGTCCAAGATATCCACAAAGCAATGGATTAGCAGAAAAAGCAGTGGCGATTGCAAAGAATATTTTAAAGCGTTGTTATGAAGTAGGAGATATTAATCAGTTTCAATACAGAATTTTGGAATATAGCACAACACCCGTTGCTAGTATGAAAGTATCACCATCTCAACTGTTTTTTGGTAGATTAATTAAAAATCGTTTACCTATCGCGGAAAATTTACTGTTTCTTAGTAATATAGAAGAAACAGATATACAAAAGAAACTGGAATTTAAAAGAAAAACACAAAAGTATTATTATGATCGTAATGCAAAATTGATGCCAATCTTGAATAAAAACGATAGGATTATATTTAAGAAAAATGTAAAAAATTGGCATTATGGTATAATTGTTAAAAATATTAATGATAGATCTTATATTGTAAATGATGATTTTAATAATTACTATCGTAGAAATAGACGTCGTTTTATTGTTAAAACTAATAATAATGATTTTGATACAAGTGATATGTTGCTTGAGCATCATACATTTGCAGATCTATTTAAAACAAATAATGTTTTTAATAATAATAATAGTAATGTAAATAATAGTAGTAGTTCAGGATTCTTAAAATCTGATCGATCTATGAAAATAGTAAATAATCTTCTTCTTAAAGTGGCAATCCGTTCCGGATGTTGCTCAACAATACTCGAATTTGCTGCTTAGATTTGACTGTATTTATCAATTCCACCGTTGTCATGTTACACCATTCCGCCATGTTTTTGAGCCATGCTGTTCTTTTACCACCCCTGCTTCTTTTTTCCAACTATTTTTCCCTCCAGCACTAATTGTAGTACTCTATTCTATACTTTTCATTTCTCAAGATGTGACCAAGGTATTTAATTTTTCTTTCTTTACTTATGTTGGATAGTTGGGTTCTGGTGTTCATACGACGAAACACTTCAACGTTGGTTATTCGATCTGTCCATTTGATTTTTAATATTTTACGGTAGCACCATAATTCAAATGCTTCTAGCTTCTTAATATCATTTTTGTTTAGCGTCCACGTTTCTACCGCTACTCTTGACTGCTCTGCTTTTAAATTCTAATTTGTTGTTTGCGTTTTTATCTATATAAGTCCCCAGAGCATCGATTACAGAGACTTGCGAGTTGCGAGAAAACTCGCAAAGTTCCCTTAATGTTCGAAAATGGGAAATTTGTCTTTTTCATCAGGTAACACTAGTGGCGAGAATTCTCGTGACCTATTCATGGTTAACCGAAATAACTCGCCATACAAAATTTCTGTTATATATAAATTTTTTGAATATTTTTTGAATATTTTGTGAAGAAGATAAGAAAATAAATGGCACAAAAGAAATGTTTTTTGTGAAAATGTTAATCTTTCCTCATTATTTTCACTCTGTACCTTACTTCATTATTTAAAATTGGAAATATTGGATCCATAATTTTTTTTTTTTTTTTAAACACAATTATATAAATAATATTAATTAAAATAACACATAAGCACAAACTTTAATGTCAAAATAACAAAACATTAAAAAATTTACATGTGTCAAAACAATTTTAAGCTTTTAGTAGCTCCATTTTCGAAAGGATACGTTGAATTGTGCCAAGTTGGCCGTTTTGAAATTTGCGAGAAAACTCACAGGGAAATTTGCGTAAAGTGTCTGTAATCGCTGCTCAGGTATTTGATTTTCATCACTTTTTCAATTTCTTGGTTTTCAATTTTTATTTTGTCGTTGGTGGTATCATTTTTACTGAAGATCATATATTTGGTTTTACTCACATTGAGTAGCCCGTATTTTTTGCAGCTTTTTAGCCCGTATTTTTTGCAGCTTTTTAGCCCGTATTTTTTGCAGCTTTTTACCAGTTCATCCAGCATTCTTTGAAGGTCTTCTTTTGAAGCCGCTAACACACAGCATCGTCAACAAATTTTATATTGCTAATTCTTACCCCATTTATGACCATTCCTAAGTCAAGTGCATTGACAGATTCATTAAAGATGTGTTCTGCATACGTGTTAAGTAAAACTGGAGATAAGATTTAAGTATGTCAATATTTTCCGAAACACCATCTTATAAAACTGGAGATAAGATTTAAGTATGTCAATATTTTCCGAAACACCATCTTGAGTTCTAATAACTGCAGATTGATTCCAGTATAAATTCTGAATAATCCTTATGTCTTTGCTGTCTAAGCCTTTGTTTTTAATAATTTCGATTAATTTTTCGTGGTTCACTTTGTCGAACGCTTTTTCGTAATCGATGAAACACGCATGTATGTTTACGTTCACGTCTCTGCATCTTTGTGATAACGTGTTAAGCATAAATAACGCGTCCCTGGTTCCTAAACCGTTTCTGAAGCCGAACTGCGTATCACTAAAGTCAGTTTCAAGTTTCTTGTATATTCTTTCGTGTATTATTTTCACGAAAATCTTCAAAGAATGCGACACAAGACTTATGGTTCTAAAATCTCCACACGATGATGCATTACATTTTTTAGGTAATGTGATAAATGTTGACTTTAACCATTCCTGTGGTATTACCCCGAATCATATATGTGGTTGAATATATCAGTTAACGACTTAATTCCATCATCATCTAACAATTTCAATATTTCGTTTGGAATTACATCCGGTCCAGCAGCTAGTCTGACTTTTGATTTTTTGATAACTGTTCTAACTTCGTCAACTAGTATTCTTGGACCATAACAGACATCAGAAGATGGTGATTCATGTCTTGCGTCGTTGACCAATTCTGATACATATTCTTGCCATCTGTAGATTCTATCATCCGGGTATGTTAGTACTCTACTATTCTTATCTTTCAAGATATTCACTTTCTTCTTCTTGTTTTTGCTAGTTGTTAATTTTACTTTTTTATGTAATTTAAACGAATTATGTAATTTGTCTAGTTGCTCTATTTCAGCACATTATTTTTTCCAAAATTCACTTTTGGCTTTTCTTATTTTGCAACGAATCAATTTGTTTAGTGTTTTGTATCTTGTTGCATTTGTATTTTTATAATTTCTCCGTTCTATCATTAAAATTAATATTCCGTTGGTCATCCACTCTTGTTTTTTCTTTACCGTCATGTTCTGGTTGGCTATTACACCCATGCTCTCTTCTAATGGAACATTTTCCATTTCTTATTAATGTCAGGTTCACTGATTACTTGTGGTTCAACTTCTTTAACCTTTCTGTTTAATTCACCACTAATGAAATTTTTTCTTTCTTCACAATCTAAAATGGAAAAATCAGTTTTAACAGTATTTACTTTTTTATCTAATTTTTTAAAAGTAATATTAATTTTAGCAACCAGCAGAACATGATCCGAGCCTATATCTGCACTTGGGTACGTTTTTACTACCTTAACCGCATTCCTGAAACGTTGGTTGATCAGAATGTAATCTATCTGGTTGCTAATAATTGTGGTGATTATTTTTCGGTGATATCTACGTATATAACCTTCTGTTCGGCATTTAAAACCATGTGTTCGTTACTGACAGATTATTGTCAATGCAAAATTCCACTAATTTATCACCTCTTTCGTTTCTTGCGCCCAGGCCGAATTTTCCAACGATATTATTAACTTCTATACGACACACCTTAGCATTGAAATCAGCTGTTGGGGCATATATTTCACAATCAGCTGTTGGGGCATATATTTGAATCACTGTGTTGATTTCACCATTGCCTTTCCAATGCACTTCCCTAATTCCAATGATATCAATTTGCCATCTGCTTTTTTCTAATTCGAGATTTTTTAGCTTACCTTCCTGCAAAAAACTTCTCACGTTCCACGTGCCAATGTTAATAAATTCTTTCTTTGTGTTATTGTTGGTTATGTTGCTGTTGCTCTTGATGCTGTTGATGTTCTCTGATGAAACACTGGTAAACATATTCATTGTTGTTTTACTAGGGAAATTTTTCGGAGGTGGTTTCCCGTTGCCTTCCTCTAATGATTCTATATTTTTCTTTTCTTTTTATTTTTCGTTTTTTCGTTATATCTTAATCGTTGACCGTTTACGTTGCCTGTTCAATGCCTTTGTGTCCTCCTGGTTTTTGTTATTTGATGTTATACTTCTGCTGTCAGTGAAGTTGGTGTTTTTGTTTTGTCCTTCTCTGATGCTATATTGGGTGTTTTGCCAAGCGAGTTTTTCCTGATTCTTGTACATATTCCACTTTTTTACCTTCACTTTCCAGTGCTTTTTGGTTTCCAGTTGCTTGGCTCTTATTTTTCATTGGTTGTACGTGAAATCCCCTTTAATAGCGAAGTCACTTTTTTCCAACAGTTTTATGTTTTTAAAGATTTCTTCTTTTTTCCACTTGTTGACTACTCCCACTAGAATTGGTCTATTTTTTGATTCTTGATTTTTCCTACCCACTCGTTTGGCGAAGTTTATATCTTTGTTACAAATAGTAGGTTTTAATCTTATAGTTATAAAATGAACAACGATGTCTAGGAGATTTTCTTCTTCGATTTCTTTTAAGTTATAGATTAAAAAGTTGTTTCTCCTAGTTAGTATTTCTAGCTTGTTTATTTGTTTCTGTTGATTCTCAATAGCGTGTTGTGATTGTTTAACTTGATCTTCAAGCGCATTAATTTTGCTACAAATAGTTTTGTTTACTTCAGCCACTATTTCACCCTTGACTTTTTCAACCACTTCTGCCTGATCAGCTTTACTCGCTTTCCTATCCGCTTCACTTTCTTGGCACAACTCCTTTTTAAAATCATCAAATTGGGCCTTTAGAAATTCCAAAACAGCATTCGTATCCATTATCAAATAATGGAACACTAAATATTCTTTTAAATTAATTTTACTCGCGACTATTATTACTTTAAGTTTAAATAAATTTAAAATTTTAATTTGCTTTTGTTGTTTAAGGTCGTGTTCGAAATCGATAAAATTCAAAATTTTGACAGCCAAATTCAAAATTCTGGCATTCAAATTCACCTTTCCAGGCGCCGAAAATTTCACTTTGGTTGTCAACATTTTATGATTTGATCCATAGGCCTGGACCGTCTATAAATTTTGAAATAACAGTTAAATTTCATTCTAACCTACAAGTTTTATATATTTCTATTTTCTAATGTGTTAAAATAATTATTGAAATCATAATAAATAATTTTTAATCATAGTAAACTATTAATATTAGTTTTTAGTTAGTTTAGTTTCTTTCTTTCTTTATTCCATATAGAACAGTGCTTACATATATCAATATTTTAGAATATTTAACATAAACTCATATAATACATTGAAAAAATAATAATTAAAAAAAAAATAGAATAAAAAATATAATTCAAAAAACAAAAATAAAATTCAATTTAAATATGATATAATAAAAAATAAAAATTTACCAAATAGAAATTCAATGTAATACAATTATCAAAAAAAAAATTTTTTTAATACAAATGTTGATTAATGATTCCAAGCTCCAATTCTAAATGAAATAGTTAAGAATAATCTATTGCCCAAAGGACAAGAGGTGAATGTTCTAATTATTATTAAATATAATCAAATAATAAATTTATAATGGGGAATTATAAATAGGTAAATTATTACATAAGATTTAAAATTTGAAGAATTATGCAATAAAAATGAAAGAAAATCGAATATATAGTTACCAAAAGGTTAAATAACTGGGTTCAAAAGTATTTCAATTTCAGAATTATTAAACAAAAAAAGCCATGATTTTGTTTTTTTCAAAAAAGCAGCTTTAACTCTCTCAAATCTGCAGTTGTCTGGTAATTTGTTAAATAAACGGGGAGCTATGACTGTAAAGAAGTGACTTACATGTGCTTTATTAATTTTCGGTACAATTATAATATTTCCAGAATTTATACGTAAACTATATTCACCATATAACCTTACATTAGTATAACCCGAGATACGAAAAAATAATTTAAGAACTTTAAAAAAATATAGATGCCCTAATGGAAGAATTACAAGCTTCTTGAAAAAATCGAAACTGGGCGTTCTACGATTAACTCTACACATAATACGAACACAATTTTTTTGTGTAATTAACAACGGTCGTAATTTATTATAGTAGGTTCCTCCCCAACAGCTTAGACCATACTGTAATTTAGATTTGAATAAGCCATTATAAACTAATTTTAAAATTGAAGATGGGCAGTACAAACTTAAATGATATATTTGCCTTACTACTTTATTAAGATAGTTTTTCAGATACGAAGTGTGGTCCTTCCAATTCAGTCTAGCATCCAATAGGATACCCAAGTATTTAAAACTATCTACTTTTTCAATTACAAAACAATCATTAGAACAATTTAAATGTTCATTAAATGATGAATAAGAAAAGTCACGCATACAGAAAGTACACAAAGGAAATTTAGGACAGCTAACACCAATGATATTGAAACGATACATCTTCACATACTAACCCACTAAGGTTAAATACCATAAATTTGGTCTTATTACTTATTTTAAGTTTATGCATTTCAAACCATTTACGAATAATACACAATGGATCGAACTTGATCCCTTTTGAATTTGATCCATAAAATCAAATCATTTTATGGATCGAACTGATTAATATTTCGTAATAATAATATTAAAAATGAACGAGGAAAATTTAAAAAAAAGAAGAAAAATAGATAAATTATATGTTACATGTAAGGAGAATTAAAATTTTTTTAAATTATTGTTATGACATATAAATATAAAATTTTTTTTTTCAGGGAATAATGATGAAAGAATGATTTTAGTCAAAAAAAGAATAGAAAAGGACCATTTATTTATATCAAAAAATTCAAACACGAATGAAGCTTGGAAGTGCGTTAATTATAAGAGAATATAATTTTATTATAATTTATAACTACAATAATTTTTTTTGCAGATTAGTAGCAGAGAATATTGGTATCGTCAACAAAGATTTTAGAATATGTAAAATCCAATGGGCAGGATTAATGAAAAAGTATAAAGTAGGTATATATATTATTATAATAATGTAAAAACAGTTTTTTAAAATATTAACACAAATATATTTCAGTTATTTTCAATATATTTTTTTTTTATTTCAGAGTTTTTTTGAATTGCATACTGGTGAGGGTGCTGGAGACGATGCTCCAGATGATAAAGAAGATAAAAAAAATTGGCCTTTTTTTGACACATTACATCAGTATGCTTCAAAAAAACATAATTACCACCCACCATTTTTAATTAGTAGTGAGGAAGTAGTAACAACATCAAATATTGTTGAAGAAATAAGTGAATCGGAAACTACATTTTCTTCTTTATTTTCGGGAGCATCGTCTTCAACACCAATCCCGCCTGCCAGATCAACACCATCCACTTCAGGAGCATCACAAAATCCTTCCAAATTAAGCGCTTTTGAGGAGCACGTTATTAAACGTGATAAAAAAATGAGTAAGAAAATAATATCATTAATGGGTGTTTTTGGACAAATGGTTAAAACCGTGTATCCAAACATTGATGTTAATACATTATTAATTTCATCTGATTCAGATTAAAATATGATGAAATTAATAATGTATTAAAATTACTGATTGTATATAAATATGTATTTTAAAGCAAACCTCAAAAGCACTTAATTTGGATGGATTTTTTATATGAATTTAAAAAAACTATTACACAAAATTTTTAAATGTTAAGTTTTATTTGGCTTTTCAACGTTATACATTATGTATTTAAGGCTTACAATTATATTATAATTACAAATTATAATTATATTATAATTAAAGTGTAACATTGAAATTCATTAATATTGTTACTTTTTTTTTACATACTATTGATATTATTAGTTTTATATTATGTATTAATTAATTGGAGTTTTATTAAATATCATTAAAAAGGTTAATTTGTTTTAAATAATTTATTATATTTACTATATTTAAATAAATAAATAAATATAATAAAATAAATAAATAAATAAATTAAAAAATGAAATTCATTATTTTATACAATTAAAAAATAAAAAGACTGAATAATGTGTACTTTTGATGTTTTCATAAGTTTTTTATTATAATTTTTTAGTTGATTACATAATTAGATTACTCAAATCACAATGGATCGAACTTGATCCCTTTTGAATTTGATCCATAAAATCAAATCATTTTATGGATCGAACTGATTAATATTTCGTAATAAATCATTACGGAAATTAATTGCATCTTGTGTATCTGTTGCAATTTCATCGTCATTGTTTTGCAGGTAATCTACTTCTATTATTTAAGCATTTAATATTGCTTCAGCTTCAGCTATAGCACCAAAATCTCCTCCTGATACACATATATTATGTAAAATACAGGCTACAAATACAGTTTTGATAGAGTTTGATATTTGTAGCTCTAACGATTTATTAAAAATATTCCGCCACTCATTTTTAATAAGCCATATGTACATTCAACAATATTTCTAGCATTACTATGTACAGTGTTGAATTTCTTTTGTGAAGCAGTGCCATTTTTAAATGGTGTTATAATAGATAGAGGATGTAACTGGCAAGGATACCCACTATCACCCAATAAATAAAAACCATCCGGAGTGTAAGTTCCATTTTTATATATTGGGCTATTTTTGAACACACGGGTGTTCAAAAATAGCCCAATATATAAAAATATGTGGGAGGCAAATGCTTGCTGCAAGACTTGATGGTTATTGTGCCCACTACTCTGATATTAATATCTGTGTATGTGTGTGTTTTAAATGGGGCACACTTTGGCTATCGAAGTCTCACTTACTTGTTACTTATATGATCTTCAGTTAGATTTTATGAAATTGAAATAACAAATACCTGTATGACTTTTCCTGGTTCTACGTAATTATATTTGGCTAAACTAATCCATTCGTAGTAGTAATACCACCTGCTTTGCTTTTCTTACCAATGTCAAAACGACTTGCTCAATAATGTTGACAATGACTTAGGTTATGATACCATACGAAGTTTATAACTTCCTAATAGTAACGATCTACTGCCTGGATGCTCAAAAATTTGTTATAGTATTCAACCTTATGCTTTAAAAATCACTATACTTAATAATCCTTTAATTAATTATTGGTTAAATATATTAAGTAAATTTTTTTTAATTAGCGCACGAAATTTTTATGACTTTCTACGACTTTCTCAAAAATAATTAATTATTGGTTAAATATATTAAACAAAAAGTAAATAATAATGAGTTTGAAGAAGTCAAATCAGAAGATTCTAATAGTTTTGTTGATCGAAATGATCTTGAATGTATTAGTGATCATGAATTAGATGATGATTCAGGTCCTAATATAAATGAACAGACGTCTCTTCTATCACAACCTAGTAAAAATTATCGAACAAGAAGTGGTCGTGAAGTTAAACCACCGAAACAGTTTAATAAGTAATTAACATATGTTTTTGTTAATTAATTAACAAAAAAACAAAAGCGTTTAATAATTGTGGACATGGCTTTATACTTTTATTGTAATTACTGCTTTATGATAGCATGTTTCATTGGGCGCATCCAGAACATTAATTAGCTTAGACTAAGCGTAACCTTACTAAGCGGAGTGCATATTAAATGTCAAATTTATATTTCAGTTGTGTCTTTATCCTAAAGAGGACAACATCTTATTGGGGACGTTCAGTGGCAACAAAAAAGTAACTAAAAGTGACTAAGAGTTACAGAAAATGACTACTTATCGTTCAGTGGTACACAAAGGTGTCAAAATAACACCGACTAAAATCGATTACGAGCGTTCAGTGAACACTCTTTGATCGACATCAAATGACTATTTTTAACTGCAGTCTAGAGTGTAGTCGTCGGGTGTTATTTTATAGTAAGCTAACGAATTGTCATTTTTGTAAACAAATATTTCAGTTGGTTTTTTGTTATTTATTTTAAAATTAAATGTTGAAGATAATATACAATTTGATAATATACAATTCGGATATAATATATAATTTGATTTGATCAGCTGATATCATATGACAGTTGGAACACCAAATGACATTGCTCGTTCAGTGCACCGAAGTTACTTTTTATGACACCGCATGAATTTTGACAGTCATCGACATCGACACCGACTACCAACTACTTTTGCCACTGAACGCTCCCATTGAGTCTTGAAAAAAAAATAATATAAAAAGCACATTGTTTGTTTATTTTAATATTGCTTTTTTACATTAATATTTGTATCAATTGACCAGAGATAGTTTTTGTACAAGTAGCGGTGTAAGAAATTCACGATGTAAACGGATAAACGAGTCCTCTCTGTAGAGATGATGATCACCATAAATTGATAAGTTTTTATATGCTTTATTCTTAGCATTCTTTAACCTTTTAATAGATTTATTGAACAAAGGTGGACAGAATTAAATTTTCTTACTCTGCGAACAAAAGTTAATATTGCACCATCTGGAGTAAATATATTGTGATAACTTTGTTCTAAATTCACACAGGGGAGTAAGGCTTCCCAGTTAGTAGCCAAAAATAATGAATTTAAAGATACTTAATCACCTTTAAAGTGAAAATTTATGAATACCTCGAAAAGTGGTCTGGTGAACAAAAAAATTATAACAAAATATATACAAATTTGACATTCCTAATATGTTTCAAAACACGGCCCTAGTTAACCCAAAAATATGATTTATCCCAGCGGATTTTCTGTCATCGATGTCAGAACCCTTACGTGTAAAAGATTCGTATTTTGCATAGCATTCTTATGAATAAGGAAATGATAAGGGATAATCAGTTATATTCTTATTTCAGTTGTTTACCACTTGAGGGATCATATTTTTTCTGTGAAAATCTTGTAATGCGCATTCTGGTGGTAGGAAATATTAAATATTTTAAAAAATAATCTGGACAAAAACTGTCAAGACATTAATATTTCATTTTATTCATTAATATTTCATTTTATGAATATATGATAAGCCCTTGAAGGATTTGCCACTCTTCAACAAAGTAATATATGATAAGAATTAATTAATTTAATAAAAAAAAGTTTCATTACCTAACATTAATAATCACCCTTATTACCATAGTCGCTTCGCCAGTCGATACGCCAGTCGCCAGTCGATTCGATAGTCGATTCGATTGAGATTATTTTTGGTATGATGGTACTCGCTTCGCTTTTAGGCGACTCTCAATTGAAAAACACGGCAGGACGCGTATATTTTTTTTCTGTATTGGCAGCACAGTCATATTTTCATAATTTGTAAATTTATTTGACAGTTTGTCTATTTATTCGAATTCTTTTTTCAAATTAAGCAATATTTAATAAAAAAATTTAAATGCTTCACAGCCAAAAATTAAAAATCCATATTTTACAAAATAATATTGCTAAATTCTATAAAAAAAATATTCATATTTAGTGTGTATTTCAAATCATAGAGGTCATTCTGGATTTTTTAAAGATTTTTTTAAGATAAAACAAATTTAATTTTTATGACGCGGTTTTTTATGAATTAGAAAATTAATTAAGAAAATCACAACTTTGGAAATACCCGAAAAAAAATAGAATTTATCAAAAACAAGAATTTAAAATACTTTAATTAAACAAAATAATTTTTTTAAGTTTAAATTTTAACGAAATTCCTCTATAAAAATAACCTTTTGATGCTTTTCATAAACCTCAGCAGAACTCGCAGGATGAATATATGATAAAGGCCAGTATGCTACTCGCGATTAGGGAAGATTACCATACAAAATTTAGCTCAGCTAAATCCTAAATAGTCAATAAAACTCATACCAATCGGACGTGTTTATAAATCGCTCTGTAATATTAATTAATTATTAAATAAATTTAAGCTGACCTAATTTAAATTATTTTCATTTGATTTCTTTTTAAATTTTTAAATTTCTGCAGATAAATCATTTTTTTTTTTTGTTTTTATGTGAATCATTGTGTAATACATTATTTAAAACATAAAAAAATTTAATTAAGTGCAATAACCAAGTGTAATATTTCAATATTTTCAAATAAATTAATTTATATATATTCATATAAACAATAAAGTTTTATTACCAATATGAGCTATAAATGTGATATTGAAACGTGTTCCAATTATGACAATAAAAGTAAGCTAATCTGTTGCAAAGGATTCTGTAAAAGATCATATCATCCAGCTTGCTTAAACCTTCCAAGAGAAGGTAATACGCTATTTTACTCAAAATTTTTTGTATGTGAAAACTGCCAAGATTACCAAAAAGTACTCTACAACATGCATGAAAGTTTAGTAACTGGTATTAAGGATCTGAATGATACAAATATCAACACTATACGCAACACTGCATTAGAATTCAGAACTTATACTAATACCTTTTCAGATATGTGCACTAGTTTTGACACATTAAACAATACTCTATCTGATATTATTAAAAATCAGCATGTGCCCATTCACAATGTGCTAACAAAATTTAAATTGGATATAGTAAATGACGTAGAACATCTTTTGCATGACTTAAAGAAAGAATTAGAATCGACGGCCAGCAATAATTCTGCAACTCTTTGTGCCACAGCTACCAACAAAGCAGTCTTCAATGACTTAACATTTAAAATTGATCCTCTGACAAAGGATTCAAATACTAATCGCGATATCCTGATTAATACAATTATTAACTCTGCTGAAACTAACAGTAAAGAACTTCTGAGTGACCCTATTATAAGTAAACTTACTTCATTGAAAAATGATATGAGCATTATTGACGAGAAAATTGACCTATTATCTAACCATTATCTTAAACATATACATAAGGATAATATGGTATATACTAATCCTGTAACAATTTTCGATGAATTAAATCATACATTTAATTCAAATAATAGCATATCAATTAGTTCACCAATAGTTGTTTATAATCCATCCGAACAACAAAATAATTGCGACCACCAATCTACAAATGCTGGAATTGCTGAGCCTGTAGTTGTACCTGCTGCTGACCCTGTTAATGAACCTGTTGCTGAACTTGCTGAACCTATTATCAACCATATAAATAAATACGGGACTACTTGGACGGAAACGGAATGGACTAATAGAATAAAAAAGCTACAAATAGGATATAATCAAGAAAAATCTATAATTAAAAAGAATACAAAGCGTACAACCAAAAAAAACAACATGGTCAATTTTAATCTGGACAAAAAATTAGCCACTGTCAATGATACTAAATATGGAACCTATTTTATCAAAGGAGTGCCATCCCAGGTTAATTCATCAATGATCTGTAATTGGTTTAAAACCAATTTAGCAATTGATGATTGCAGTTGTTCTGAACTGTCAGGTAATAAATATAAAAAACTAAAACCTACTAAATCTTTTAAATTTTCCATGCCACTTAAATACGAATGGATGCTACTATCCAATGAAGATGACGTCTTCAATTGTGAGTTCTTGATGCTATCTCGTTGGGTAAATCGTAAAAATAAAAATAAAAATAATAATAAGGTTAATAACACTAATTTTAATAACAATAGTAAAAATAAAAATAATAATAATAATATTAATAATAATAAGAATAATATTAATAATTTTAATAATAATAATAATACTCATAGTAATTATAATAATAAAGGTATAGTTAATTATAGTAATAATAATAATATCGTAAAAGATATTCAATTTGTACAAGGTCCTACACTATATCCATACACCTCTCGTAAATTATCTAACTCTACAACTACACGTGCGATTTCTCCTATTCCTACTTCACATATAAATACACAATCTATTTCTGTATCTCCCCTTTTGGTTGTAGAGCCAGAATTTGTTGAAAGGGTCGATTATTCACAATTTTCAAACAAAACTCTAACTCCAGTATCAGAGCCAGGTTCGGTCAATAATGAAGTTCAAGCACAATCTTTTTTAGATCCTGTAAATCCCTCTGTAACAAAATTAACTATGTTATCAGCTGATGATACGGATGGACGTTATGTTTTGTCTAGACTCAGGGATAATCGTATTTTCAATAATGTGAGACTATATCTAGCTTACCTTCATGATCAACATGATTCACTGTGTATTGATGGTAATACTAGAACCAATATAAAAGTTCTCATACAACAAGAGGGCTTACCAACTGAATATGATGCACTGAGAAAAATATACGATCGCTACTACGCTGAATTTGGGACAAGTTCCTCAGACGTATCTAGAGATTTGAAAGCCTACAGATCCCATCTAAGTTTAAAACGGACGTCATATGTTCAAAAACTCAGAGAAAACGAGGACAATTTTTTTCGTTCCTTACCATCACAAGAAAAAAAGAAAATGTACTGCCCCTTCTTCTAAGCCTACAATTTTATCTTCGCCTTCTCCTCTTACTACTAATTCTAACCAACACCCTGTACGTATGTTTTATCACAATTGCGGCGGCATTAGAGGAAAACTCAAAGACCTGTATATTACTGCTAATTCTTCATCATATAATGTAATAGTTCTTACCGAAACCTGGTTAAACGATTCTTACTTAAATACTGAAATCCTTAATGATGAATGGACAATATATAGAACTGATCGTGACTAGCGTTCAACCGGTCTCACTAGGGGTGGCGGGGTTTTAATAGCTGTACGTAACTATTTCTCACACACATCTATTACTTCATCTACCTCACAATTCGTTGAGCATCAATTCATGAGGCTATCTGTGGGTTCAAAAACAATTAATATTGGAGCTGTATATATACCTCCTAATTCAAAAGATAATATATACAGTGAATTTTCTGACTTGGTTACTTCTATGATTTCTGACGCGAGTGAGCATGACGACATTTTCATTTTCGGCGATTTTAATCGTCCAAACCTATCTTTTATATATGACGATTCAGATCAAATGCCATATAATTAGCTTCTGCCGCAAAAAAAATTTCCTTTTTAATGAATATCATTTAAATGGTACGAAATTAAACCGAGTATATAAAATTAAAGACCTAGGAATTTTACTAGACCACAAATTAGATTTCAAACAACACTATGCATCTATTATAACAAAAGCAAGTAAAATGCTTGGCTTTATAAAAAGACGGGCTAAGGAATTCAACAATGTTTGGGTCACCAAAAGTCTTTTCTGCGCACTAGTACGTCCAATACTAGAATATGGGTCGTTATTCTAGTGCGCACTAGTACGTTCTGCGCACTAGTACGTCCAATACTAGAATATGGGTCGTTATTCGACTTCTTAAATTTACCAAGCTACTCTTTAAGACTATCTATACTCAATCTTTCATCACTATCTCAAAGACGCACTCTGCTAACATGTTGTTTCACATATGATGTCTTAAATTTTAACGTTAATGTATATTCTATATCAAATAGAATTAAATACAACACTGACGTAAGACAAACTAGACATACTAAGCTCCTTAAAGAAACTACACATACCACAGAATATGCTAAATATGAACCTTTCAACAGATGCTGCATTAGTTTTAATAAATACAGCAATACTTTTACACCATCCATTTCTAAATTAACATTTAAAAAAAAACTATTACTCATTTTAAATTCATCTATTTCCTAACCAAATTTTACATTACACTACAAAATGACCTTTATAATACACTAATTTAATACATTTTTGATACGTTTTATTAGCATTTTAGTATTAAAATTTTCTATTTGTATTATGTTTAATTAATTAATATTACTTTATAATTAAATTTTAATTTTAATTTAAATTTTTTCTTACATATTAAATCTAGTACCTTGTTTTGGTGAAAATAAATAAATAAATAAATAAATATAAGATTACGATTTATCTCGAAATTTCGCTGAAGTAGTACGCTACTCAAGATTACTAAAAGCAGCAAAAATCGGCCCTTGTCAAAAGTATCCCCTAAATATTTCACGTGAAATAATGTTCTGAACATTATTTCGCGTGAAATTTGACGTTTGAAGAAAAAAAAATCAAATTTTGCTAAAATTAAAATATCAAAATGAGTGAAAAAATTTATTTAGACTTGGAATATATCGATTCCGAAACATAGCCATAGACGTCAAAATTTATCGCTACACAATATTTTCTCACAATATTTTATCTCTACACAATATTGAGAGTTTGGAGATCGCGTCGCGTTAAAATTTAGCTAATCTTGAGTAGCATACTATACTTAAGAAAACATACAATTTTTCATCAAGAGATGATTTTGATGTTGAAATAGATAGATATAATTGTTCTATAGCAACATGAACATGGCTCAAATCTATAGGAACATCATGGATCAACAGGAATTCACTTGAAAGGATATCAGGATATAACCAGGTTTCCACAATACAGATTACATCGCAATCATTTTCTAACACGGCTAATTTAAAATCATGTAGCTTGGTTCGCATTCCATTAATATTTTGGAAATATATACGTAGTCCACCAACCAAGATGGCCGAATCACAAGTATGAATTATAGAACAGGAACAAATAGGAAAAATTTGTAAATTATTATAATTAATATATAACTCGCTAATCTTTGCTGAGTTTGCATATTTTTTGAAGGCAAAAATATTTTTACATGAACTCCTAGGCCAGAAAGACGGCATGAGAGTTAGCTCGAACACCTCAATAGGTACACCTATTTTAAATTAAAGAAAATTAAGGGAAGAAATATTAATATCTTTTTTCACAAGTAGATAACAAGCAACTAGATTTTTATTTATGCCAAGTTTGGATGACACAAAATTTATCAGTTGTTCAGAAGTGGCATTTTAAAGTGAAGTTGCAATTTGCAATAGTGTAGTATTTCATACATGGTCCGTTTCACGGCATTCCAACTTCAGAAAATGACATGCAATACTACATTATAAAACTGTCATTTTCATGAAATAGCAAAATAGTGATTTCATTAGTGTAAAATTAGTGTATTTTTTATTATAAGTTTTTTATTTTTATTTTTATAAATTTTGGAAGAAATGTAAGTAAAAATAATATTTAAACAATTTTTGTAATATATAAATAATAAAAAATTTATGTAGGGTAGAAAAAGTAAGTAAAGAGCAGGTGGATTTGCTAATAAAATTTATGAACAGCTTTAAATATTATTTTTACTTACATTTCTTCCAAAATTTATAAAAATAAAAATAAAAAACCTAAAAAAAAAAATACACTAATTTTACACTAATGAAATCACTATTTTGCTATTTCATGAAAATGACAGTTTTATAATGTAGTATTGCATGTCATTTTCTGAAGTTGGAATGCCGTGAAACGGACCATGTATGAAATACTACACTATTGCAAATTGCAATTTCACTTTAAAATGCCACTTCAGGCTTTATAGTTTTAATATGAGATAGATGCAGCCCTTTTAGCTCTCTAATTTTCGCTGCGCACTCAAACGATGAATCAAGGCCAATAATTGGGTTGAATTTCTTTTTAAATGCAGTAGCAGGACCATCACTTAATACACTAATGGCAGCATGGCTAACTAATTCATCTGATGTATTAGTAACATTAAGATTAATTTTTTACAATTACAATGGGCGTTTTCGGAAATGCAGTTCTAACTTAGTTCTAAGTAAGCAGTTGTTCGATAATTCCGAATTGCAAAATTGCGAAAACAGTCTGTTCGATAAGTCGCTACTGCAAAGGCAGCATGTTCGAAAATATCAACTGCGCTTAAAGTTCTAACGCAATTTCGCAGTTTTAATTTGACAACTGCTTTCAATTAATGGCAATTTTCATCTGGTATTTTCTCTGGAACCCCTGGATGGATTGGGCTGATATTTGGTAAACATATTCAAATTAGTGGTATGGATGAAATGATGAATGGCCATATTTTCATATGGGATTTTCTCTAGCACCCCTGGATGGATTGGGCTGATATTTGGTAAACACATTCGTTATAGTGGTCTGGATGAAATGCTGAATGGCCATATTTTCATATGGGATTTTCTCTAGCACCCCTGGAAGGATTGGGCTGATATCTGGCTGCCTACCGGCTAAGAAATTCGAATTGTTCGAATTTCGGATTAGTCAGATCCGAATTTCGGATCAGTTAGTACCGCGTAAGAGATTCGGATCGGAATTAGTGCTGCCATTCCAGATATTGGATTTTGACAAAAAAAGTATATTTTTCTTCTATTTTTATTTGTTTATGTTTCCGAAATTTTTATTTTTATTTTACATTATAAATTAAAATGGATTGTGTAGCAGTATATTTTAGTGAAAGTGATGAAGGAAACACACCGATTGAAGAAAATAACCGAAGAAAATTATATTTGATGAGAAAAATAATTAAAGATAAATCAAATATATTGGATTTACCTTGCGAAAAGTAAATAAATACTATACTTTTTATATCTGTAAGATAAATTGAACATTGAAGTATAATGTATCTTTTATAGTTTAATAAATATGGATTCGCAATTCAATATGTATGATTTTGAAATTGTTCAAAGTTATTTAAATGCTGAAACTCATTGATTCATCAGTACCAAACAGGGCAATTTTAACATAATTATATATATATATATATATATATATATATATATATATATATATATTTAAATTCTTAAACTACTTACTATATTATGCCTATATATGTATATATCTAACTACAAACTATTTATTATAAAATACTATATTTTAATCCTAATTATTTATACTATTAGTACTAAAAGAAAACTATAATTCTATCTAACAACTAAAATAATAATAAATTACAACTAATATTCTAATACTATTAAATAATATATTTAATAAACTAAAAAACTATATTTTCACATTTAATTTACTAATTTAATAATAATTTTACTATACTTTTTTAATATAAATAATTTTTAAGAAATAAAATTCCACTTATCAATCAAATTCTAAACAAAACTATAACAAATTACCTCAAATAACACACATTCGATTGTAAAATTATTATCGAATAAAATATGCGAAAATGCTTCCGAAATTAGCAACACCCGGTAACAAAATATCCGAAAGTTAAACTGTCATTTAACTTTCGGATTCGGATTTCTTCCGAGTTTCGTTTTGCGCTGTATGAATTATTCGAATACGAATCTTATTATCCGAAAATCGAATTAGGCGGTAGCAGGCCTGGTAAACACACTCATTATAGTGTCCTATAGTTAACTATGACAGTGTTCCGCTCCTCCATTATTTCTAACAGAACATCAGAAATCACGTTTTCATCATACAACCATCTTCCAAGTAGAGCTAATGGAGAAGCACTGGCATAGTTGACAATAGAGCACTATGAGTGTAGTTACCAAATATCAGCCCAATCCATCCAGGGGTGCTAGAGAAAATCCCAGATGAAAATATGGCCATTCATCATTTCATCCAGACCACTATAACGAATGTGTTTACCAAATATCAGCCCAATCCATCCAGTGGTACCAGAGAAAATCCCAGATGAAAATATGGCCATACATCATTTCATCCAGACCACTAATTTGAATATGTTTACCAAATATCAGCCCAATCCATCCAGGGGTTCCAGAGAAAATACCAAATGAAAATATGTATGGGTATATGTACATAATTTTTTTGTAGAATAAAATAACCCCCATTATTTTAAATTACGAAAAATAAACAGGAAATTTAGAAATGTTAGAACTTTCTTGACTGCAAAAGCAAATCTTATATGTTGCGCACTTTTGTAGTTCTGCACAAAAAGTTCTTATATTCCTAAGTTAAAACTTGCAGTGCAGTCTGCATTTCCGAAAACGCCCAATTTCACCAGTAGGATCATTAACTACATTAAATCACTAATCGCAGTATCAGCATTGTCAGTATCAGCTCAACGAATGAGTAATTTCAATGTTACTAGTTGGTAATAACGTAGCTGTTAATTTAAAAGAGGATGCAGCAGTTAATGCTTTAGTTACCTTGGATTTCCTTCGTTTTCGATTAACTCATTTTTGGAAAAAAATTGGAAAATATTTTTTTAATTGTACACAATTTATGAAAAAATCGCATCCATACAATTTTTTGTATGCAGATGGAAAAATATTATAATTTTGCAGACAAACTGTACCCAAAAAGGAAAAACTGGATCTGATATGTAGCACAAAATTATGCGAAAGTACAAAAGTGCAAATATAGGATAAATACAGCTATAGTTATCTATCGTCCGAAGCTAAAAACCTTATCCTTATCAGACCTAATAAAACAACTGTACTGTACTCATTGAGATAATACATAGTAATTAAAACAGTTTCTTAGAGTCAGATAAGTAATTTAATCATATTCATTCATAAAATTTACCTAATACGTATACTAAATGTCATAATAGCTAACGAACAATACCAAGATCTAATAAGAATATTTATTAAATGTTAGTATCATAGCATAGTATATATTCAATATCAAATCTAAGAAATAATTAAATACAAAAAATTGTACGTCACAGATATAAAGCATTAAGTTTAGTATAATTAAAGTTATGTAATACTCTGTTAATAAATTAGAATGTGCCAATTTCATTCAATTAGGAAAAATATTAAATTATATTAAAAATGATTTAAAAAATTCATTATTTGTTATAGGCTTCATCAGATTATTTTGTATATGCATTAATAGATTATTTATATTAACCCAGACCATGGTCTTCGAAAAATCCTTGTGGAGTTTCATCCTGTAATGAAAATTAAAATAATTATATTTTAATACCGGTTAAATAAATACAAAAAAAATGTATTGATGAGATTTTGTGAACCAAAACAAGATATAATGAAATCATACACACTTATTTTACAAATTACCTACCTAGTTTAGGTTCCTCTTATGTAAATATATACATTTAATAACAATTTTGGTGCATCACTACTCACTATATTTGCACAAGTGTTTGAAAAATTTAATAAACTTAGAAGTATGTAAATAAATGTAATTTTTGATTTATCTTTTATTACATTATTTACAGAAAATAATTTATGAGTACGTATGTATATAACTAAGTAGTTAATTAGCAAAATAAATAAAATTAAATATATATTATTAAACATTTCGTATTAGTTCAATATCAATTTATTACAACTCATACTAAGGCTGTGTGCCAAAGAGTTTAAATTTTAAATTTTGACACAAAAAATTAAATTTTTTTTGCTGGTGAGTTTTTTTAATATTTACTATCAAGTTTGCTGTGCCAATTGGTTTAATTTTTAAAAAAAGATGGATGAAATTTTTCTTTTTTTTTGCTCTCTAATTTTTTAAAAAAAATTAAAAAATTTTTTTAAATTTTTTTAAAAATAAAATTATAAATATGTACGAGCCCTATCTCATATGTATTGATCCATTACAATACTTTATAATTGATATAACATTTTGTTTTAATCCTTTTTTATTATTATTAATATTTCTTTAATTTCTTGTAAAAAAATAAATTTATTTTTATTAATAATTCTATTATAAAACATTAAAAAAATCATAAAATATTGGAATGTATCAATACATATAAGATAGGCCTCGTAAATAAAAAATCTGATAAATGAATATTAAATAAATCAAAATTTAATCTGAAGTGTCAAATTTAACGAGGTCTGGAAGGTCGTTAAATTTTGACTTTCTATATTCACCACGCTAGTGTCATAATTTAATTTCATCAGTCATAATTTAATTTTAAACTACAAATTTAAACCCTTTGGCACACAGCCTAAGTAGATAAATATTTATTAAAACTACTTTTAAATATTAGATATTCCAAAGATCTTATACATGATACAATATTTCACCATAATTATGTTGAGAAATTTTATTTTTAAATAGTTATTGTTTTTTATAAGAAGTTCAGAAACTCAAACCATTAAGTACTTCGAGTAAAATACTAATCTAATAAATAATCCAAAACAGTTTTCTATTTTACTAATCTATTTTAAGCCATTTAATCGAAGATATTCATGAATATTTAAAAAAAAAAAATTAAAAAATGTTTCCATAATTATTATAACTTATTTCTTATTTAATACAAGCCATTAAATTATGTTTGGGTGCATACATAACATTATGTTAACGTTTTTTTTGCGAAAAGATTGATTTAGAGTGATCAGTGAAAAATAATATTTTGCTTACCATGACCATGACTTTATAACGAATGAGCTCGTATATGTATAATATAAAATTATAATTTTATTTTTATTTTTTTAATTTCAATCCTTTTAACATAAATACTGCTGACAATTGCGGACTGCTGACAGTATTTGTGATATGTTTTGTTAGCTTAAATTGAAAGAGAGCACAGGATATCTTTTGAATACAACACAAATCTGATATGTGAGCATTTAT
The DNA here is from genome assembly GCA_949752835.1 of Empis stercorea. NCBI lineage: Eukaryota > Metazoa > Arthropoda > Insecta > Diptera > Empididae > Empis > Empis stercorea. Next base: position 39,570,087 of record OX457086.1, on the reverse strand, counting down.
AAGCAATTCACAAATTACTGAGCATAATAAGCGATTAACAAATATAACGCAAACAATAGACGCAAGTTGAATACAAGGTTAAATTGAGCAATTTCGATCCAAATGAGAATTAGTATGAGATTACAATGAACAATTTAGTTTTTTATACAAATGAGCGAAATTGATGTAAACTACAAAATGTTTCAGTTTAAATTTATATTTACTATATCGCAAAAATTAATTGATAAAAATTAAAAAAAAAAAATATGCTACTCGTGTTTAATCACTATTATAGCAATATAAAATTATAATTTTATGTATAGTACAATTTACATAATAAACAATATAATATTACACATTAATAATTCGATTTTTATTATTTTTATAGAAATTGGCACATTATTATGTATTTACGAACGAAAGTTATCAACAATATACAATTATTTTTAAAGAAGTCCAATATCTCTTATAGCACCTTCAATAGCTTCTTCCTATGGCGTGAAAGAAATAACGCAAAATATTATTAAAACCAATTTTTTGTTGTACCAAATTCAAAGTAAAATGTTAGAAGATAATAAATTATTAAAATGAAATGAGTAACTAAAATGCAAATGCACTTACTTAAAATGGTAAGGTTGATTTATATGTATTGATTTAATTATACCAGGATTTTATGATTATTTTCGAATGGTTATTTCCAAGCTTAATTTATAGTTAACATAATTCAATAGTAACATAATGAATACAATAATTAACTTTGACAACCGACGTTCTATGCGGAATGCCAATATGTAAATATTGTTCGTATTAGGAATACGAAACAATCATTTTGTTGAAATACTGTTATAACGAAATTTGTATCGAAAAATAATTTGCTAAAATGTAAGCGAAATATAATATGAAATATTATATTTCGCTTTTTTCACAATTTTTTAAAGACTTTTGTGTTCCTAGCTATTTATATAAACTATCATCTGAAATTCGTTATAATAGAAGATATTAAAAATACATAGATTGTGGTCAAGAACAAGTACTGTATGATTATTTTGAATTGGAATTATACTTTTAAATATAACACGAATTATGTATGTAAACAGATACAGTTTGAAATAAAAACATTTTTTGTGATATTTACAAACATATCGTCGGTCCCATGCCAAAACCGCGAATGTGCGTTTATGAAATTGAGTTTTTAATGCCAGAAATTGTAAAATTTCAAAATCTACAATATGCAAAAACCACAAATGTGCAATTCGTCGTAGTTTTTTTAATATTAAAAAATTTCTATATCGCTTATGTTAAAATTTCTATATCGCTTATATAGGAATTTCACAAATCGGCAAAAATTATCGGCAAACGCAATTTTCTCGAAACTGTAATATTGCACATTCGCGGTTTTGGCATGGGACCGACGATATATTAGAACTTAAGACTACATCAAATTTATATATCATTGCATCTAAATAATTTATTATTAATTTACCAAATAATAAAGCCCAAAGAAATAATCACCATATCCAATATGAAATACCACTTACTTATTCAAGTTTTCCAAAAACAATATAAACATTAAAAGGACATTATTTACATTTTAAGTTAGTAGTACTAAAGGACATTATTTACATTTTAAGTTAGTAGTAAAATTAATTTGTGGTAGTTCAAATGAAAAATCGGTTGTAGTTCTGAATTAATTTTAATTGTAATATTATATTTCTTTTACTAAAACATTGAATTCAACTATGTATTCTTATAATAACTCTACTTGTAATTTTACATAAGTTTTTGATGCCTTAAATAAATAATTATTAATTTTTAAAATTAGTATTCTATTTTTGGCTCATAGTTATTACAATATTTATAAATAAATTAATTTCTTAGTCTAAATTAAAATAAACGTATAAAGACGGTTTATTCCAAAATATAGTTTTGTTTTGGTGTAATCGTAATGCTGTTACTTTTCATTCAATTTCATTTATAATGTCTTAAACTTAATATTTAATTTAGATATTCATTGAAGTCCTGTGTATATTTTGTAGATGAAAGCATTAAATAAAAATTACATTTATTTTAAAATATCAATAGTAAATTAATTTATTTAAGTATGTTTTGTCAACATGCATATTTTTAATATTTAATTTCCATGCGTTTCAATAAGTGTTACCTTTTTCAAGAAAGCTTCATACAAAATATAAAATTTACGTACATATTTATATTAAATCAAACTAATTTGAAAATATCTTTCATAATTTTATAATTAAAATCAAATATAGAATGAAAATAAAGTATAGAAAAATGGTTAATTTTATAAAATATCTATTAAATATTAAATTTTAAAATATCTATTTCCGTATATAAAAAACACAATTATAAAATAGAATTCGCAATTGTTGATGTATATTGAAACTATCATAAATATTAGTTATGTTGTTCAATGACTTTTCAGAACAGTTTTGGACAGCAAACTTTAGCACAGAAACTAGCAGAATCAGAAAAGTACACAACAACAACAATTAATTTAAATGTCAGACCATTTAGAACAACTTTGCACACCAAATCTCATTGAACGCTTTTTTATGATATTTATTGTACATTTTTTTTATTCAGGCGGCTATTATTTGTAAACAAAAAAATTTTAAAATTATAAATGATTTTCAGCCATTTTCAGTAATTTTAAATTTTTTTTTTTTGTAATATTTTTTGTAAACAATTTATTTATTTTAAGTTTTTTTAGTTAAGGGCGTGTGTGAATTGGTTAAAAATCGGTTAAAAATTAAAATTATGACAGTAAAATTAAAATTTTTGAAAGTTTTATTCACCACAAGAAGGCGCCGAAATTTTATCTGCTCCGGACCTAGTATAAATTTTGACAATTTAGTTAAATTTTTGATTGAAATATATTAATTTTAAATTCATTTATTTTTGAAAATAAATAAATTTTTGATTGAAATTTAAATTGATATCAAATTTGTATCAAAATTTTTTTTTTTTTTTTTGAATTTTTTTTTAAAATAAAAATTAATAGCTAATAAAATATTAATTTAAAAATAAAAATAATAATATTATATTATTATTATTATTAAAGATTTAATTTTGTTAAAATTATCAAAATTAATGGGAAATATATTTTAAATACTCTATTCATATTGAATTTTCCTTAGAATTTAATTATGTAAAATTTTTAACCAATTCACACAGTTAAATTTTTTAAAAACACCCCACAGTTAAATTTTTTTTAACCTCGTGGGGATTTTTTTTTAACCAAATTATTTTTAACACTTTGACACACGCCCTAAAAAATAAAATAAAATATTTTAACTATTTAAAAAAAATTCTTTTAATATTATTTTAAAATTTATTTTTTATATTTTGATACATATTTTTATTTTATAAATAAAAATAATAAATAGTTGGCTAAAATATTTAGTTATGTTGTTATTGGAAAACTCAAAGAAATTAATTTATTTCATTATTTAAATTTTTATTATTTGTTTACAATTTTTTTATTTTTGTTTAAAAACAATGTATTTTGACAGAAAATTCTCATAAATTTTGAAAAGTAATTTTGTGATATTTTTCGCCGTAACTAATAGCTTTGTTCATTGAGCAAATAAGATCCAAAAATATCCGAAAATATCAGAAAATATCACGATTTTCCGTTCAATGAGAAAATTTGTTGATATTTTCTGTTCTAAACTGAAACTTCCGCCTTGTGATTAATAAAAGAAATATTCAATATATATCTATGCAGGATAACTATATAACAATCAGATGCAAGAAAATTACTAGAAAAATACAATTAGAAATCATAGGCTTCTGGAGTACTGACCTCTTGAAGTAGATCCTGAGAAGCAATTGCTTTAAGTACATTCTTTTTAGATGTCTCTTGCATTTCGCCGTAACTAATAGCTTTGTTCATTGAGCAAATAAGATCCAAAAATATCCGAAAATATCAGAAAATATCACGATTTTCCGTTCAATGAGAAAATTTGTTGATATTTTCTGTTCTAAACTGATATTTTTTGCTGTTCAATGAACTGACAGTTCGTGATATTTTGTGATATTTTTGGATATTTTCTGTTAGGGCGAAAAATATCACAAAATTATTTTTTGAAATTTATGAGAATTTTCTGTCAAAGTACATTGTTTGTAAAAAAAAATAAAAAAATTGTTGTAAACAAATAATAAAAATTTAAATAATGAAATTAATTAATTTTTTTAAGTTTTCCAATAACAACATAACTTAATTTTTTAGCTAATTATTTATTATTTTTATGTATAAAATAAAAATATGTATCAAAATATAAAAAAATAAATTTTAAAATGATATTAATAGAATTTTTTTTAAATAGTTAAAATATTTTATTTTATTTTTTAAGTAAAAATTCTTAAAATAAATAAATTCCGTTTACCAAAAAATATTAAAAAAAAAATTTAAAATTATTATTTTCAGCCATTTGCAATTTTAAAATTTTTTTGTTTACAAATAATAAAAAAAAAAATCCAAAAATATCATGAAATAGCGTTCATAGAGATTTGGTGTGCAAAGTTGTTCTAAATGGTCTGACATTTAAATTAATTGTTGTTGTTGTGTACTTTTCTGATATTTTCTGTGCTAAAATGTGCTGTCCTAAACTGTTCTGAAAAGTCATTGAACGAAGCTAATCAGTCAGTACAGAAAATATCCAAAAATATCACAAAATGTCAGCTCATTGAACAGGCAAAAAGAACAGTTTAGAACAGAAAATATCAACAAATTTTCTCATTGAACAGAAATTTGTGATATTTTTGGATATTTTTTTATATTTTCTGCTCAATGAACAAAGCTAATGAGGGAAAACTATCATAAAAAGTATGAGTTTGTTTAAAATATATTAGATTTCAAAAAACAGAAATTTATGTGCTACATAATGGCATCATAATTTCTAAAATTTAAAACTATTAATTATCGAACGAAGCAGTGAAAAATTAATTTCTGGGATTTTTTTAATAAAAAGTTAAGTAACAAATTCAAGTTTTCTTTGACACAATTCATTTACTTCATTCCTTGTTTATTTTAACATTAACTAAATATTTTTATTACTCGAGAACTTGTTTCTAATATACTGGAAATCTATTAATTGATAACCGAAACATGAATTGCTTTTCATTACGAATTCCTTACAATTACCTTGTTAGTTGTTACTATGATTCAAATTATAACTAAGAAAAGAAACTCAATTAATTTAAACAAAATTTCAAGAAAAATTGGTAAATGATAATTGATAAGCCTTAATTTTGTGGAAAAGGTTAATGTATGTGCATTTTCGTTCGTCAAATGATTGCAATATTGCAATATTGCAATGTTTTCATTAGTTTCCATGGTAGTTTAATCAGGCAAGCAGTAATCAGTCGACAATGGGAGCATTGGTTAAGCTAAATGTCACGACAGTCAAAATACGACAGAAATGAATGAACATTTTGCAATATTGCGGCAATTTGATCATTAACGAAAAAGCCCTATGTTATATTAATATTTTTATATTTTAACAGATATTTCAAAAATAATTCCCAAGTTAATATAAATTGATCAGAAATAGATTTTAAAAATAAATACATATACATATAATAATTACTAATGTAACCAAAATAAAAAAAATCAAATATGAATTAAAAAAGTTCGTGCCTATACATACTAGTGCTATTTATATTGTGAAAATTCTCTTTTTCAAACATTTATATTAAAATTTGGCTAAATGCAACCACTGCGATAAAATGATAAGTATGTACTATAATTAACCATACGCATGCTTTAAATTTCAAATGTGTATGAAGTTTATTCTTAATAAATATTGAAAATTGCAATAGGAAATCTTATAAAGAAAATGATACATTTAGTCTTTTAACCAATTATTGTGATTAATAAAAGAAATATTCAATTTATATCTATGCAGGATAACTATATAACAATCAGATGCAAGAAAATTACTAGAAAAATACAATTAGAAATCATAGGCTTCTGGAGTACTGACCTCTTGAAGTAGATCCTGAGAAGCAATTGCTTTAAGTACATTCTTTTTAGATGTCTCTTGCATTTCACCGCCAATCAATAATTCATCCAAAATAAAATACGCCTTTTCAAAATTAAAAATTATATCCAGCTCACAAACCTAAAACGAATTAATTTCATTAAGTTATAAAATTTTTGTTTTACTTTAAATCAAATTGGTTTTTTACAAAAAAAATATGAAGTTTGAGAAGGATGGCTAATTGGAAAAGGTAAGTTTTATTTGGATATATACCAATTGGATTTGTAAAAAGACCAATCTGGCTTGAAAGTAACACAAATGAAACTTTTTTTTTCAACTTTTAGTTAATAAAGAGAATTAATACTTACACTTCCAAAGTACTTATCGAGCAATTCAACATATCTATGGATAATTTCCAAAGTTAACAGTTCATTGTCATTTTGTTCTATTGCACAGCAGAAATAAAGGCTCGCGTACCTTGTGAAGAATATAACTAATTAAATTTATATAAAATATATAAATCTTACCTCTTATAAACAATTTTGCAATCTTTCCATTCCAAAAAAGAACACATTTTTGGTTTCCGTGCAAGAATTGTAGTGATTAATTCACGGGTAATTTTCTTCTTAACTTTATCGGGATGGGCAACATACCATTTCTGTAAACGCAATTTGCCTTGGCGGCTGAACAAAAGCATGAATAGCATCTAAAATCGAATATTAATTTATTATAAAATAAATCAATTAATTGATAAATATTTAAAATAAATTTACTTCCGCAACTTAACCACTCACCATTTTAAAGAGTTAAAGTATGATCTATGATGATGTGACGACTGAAATGACATTACCCTCTAAGTAAATTTACGGTCCGCTTTTAGCGGCTCGCAACCACGACGTCTTTTTTCATATATTCATACTTCATTTTCGTTCCGTATTTTACGGCTCTAAAACGTAACGCATAAATCGAATTTTGCAGCTCTAAACGCCACGCGTAATACGAAACGTAAATAAACCGCTTTAGCGGATCTAAAGAGTAATATGACTAATCAATTAACATTAAATTATATTTATGGCTTTCTTGTGTCTTTGTTCTCGTTATTATTTTGTTTGGCAAAGTGTTCATAGTGTGTGGAATAATTTTTTGGTAAATATTTAATGTATTAAATTATATATTAAATTAATAATTTACAAATAATCTAATAATTTTTGTTTTTATTTTCAGATTAAAATATTAAAGGGCTTTTGTGATAATTCATTGGATATATATGTAAAATTCTGCATGTAAACTTTCCTGGTTTGGGCAAAATGAAACATTGTAGTTGCAGTCAGTGATTTCAAAATATTTAAAATACAAAATATTTATATGTTATGATAATTGTGTTGATAATGTAATAAAATACTAAATATTTTATTAAAAAAATTAAAAATTTTGGATTTTTTTTATTCTACAAGCGATTATTTATAATAATTTTAAGCGGTTCGAAATGGAGCCGAAAAGGTGGCATAAAATTGAGCTGCAAAAAGCGGGTAAAATCGTATTGCAAATGCGGCATAAAAACATTACGCTTTAGCGTGCCGTCCCTCTACGAAAAGCGAGCCGTAAACGGCATAAAAATGTAGTCATTTTCCTATATAAGACTCCGTTTTCGAACCGCCTTTACGGCGTTAAAGCGGACCGTTTCTGTTCCCATGGGCGTATGGGAATTGAAATGAAAGACGGCACGCTAAAGCGTAATGTTTTTATGTCGCATTTGCGATTCAATTTTACGCCCTTTTTGCGGCATAATTTTATGCCACTTTTGTAGCTCAATTTTATGCCTCCTTTTCGGCTCCAATTTATGCCGCCTTTTCGGCTCCATTTCGAACCGCTTAAAATAATTATAAATAATCCAAAAATAAAATCCAAAAACTTTAATTTTTTAATAAAATATTTAGTATTTTATTACATTATCAACACAATTATCATACATATAAATATTTTGTATTTTAAATATTTTGAAATGTTTCATTAATTTTTCCCAAGCCAGGAAAGTTTACAGACAGCTTAATCTGTTAATCATTTTTAGGCAGAATTCCACATATATATCCAATGAATTATCACAAAAGCCCTTTAATATTTTAATCTGAAAATAAAAACAAAAATTATTAGATTATTTATATATTATTAATTTAATATATAATTTAATACATTAAATATTTACCAAAAAATTAATCCACACACTATGAACACTCTGCCAAACAAAACAATAATGAGAACAAAGACACAAGAAAGCCATAAATATATTTTTATGTTAATTGATTAGTCATATTCCTCTTTAGATTCGTTAAAGCGGTTTATTTTCGATTCGTATTATGCGTTGCGTTTTAGAGCCGCAAAATTCGATTTATGCGTTACGTTTTAGAGCCGAAAAATACGGAACGAAAATGAAGTATGAATATATGAAAAAAGACGTCGTGGTTGCGAGCCGCTAAAAGCGGACCGTAAATTTACTTAGAGGGGTCTTTCATTTCAATTTCCATACGCCCATGGGAACAGAAACGGTCCGCTTTAACGCCGTAAAGGCGGTTCGAAAACGGAGTCTTATATAGGCAAATGACTACATTTTTATGCCGTTTACGGCTCACTTTTCTGAGAAGGTTATACTCTAAATCCCTTAATGCAACAAATCGTTTCGCCTAAGACGTATTAAATAAATGCATTACCCTTTAATTTTACAGTTTTTTCGCATTGTTTTTTTGCATAATTTTTAGAATCGCGTTCCAATTGCATTTTTATAAAATTATGAAAACTCAGTATTTTAGCCAACTTTATATTGCAAATTCACTGATATTATTTAGTGTATTTAAAGTTCCTAATTTTTTATTTAATTAAATTAATTATACTTTTTATTTTAATTTATATTGACTTTTATTAATATATTCAAATAAATAAAATAAAAATACATAAATATTTCATATGAAATTCGCCACCAAGCCTATTTTCTTATGAAAATTTTATGAAAATGTTAAATCGATTTTAACTTTGTAACAGGATAGTAATTTTGAAAAAAAAATTACCACCTGTTAGCTATAAGGTAAGTCGGAGGAGGTAACTTCGGAGTTCTAGTGAAGTGGGCGCCAGGTCTAGGGTGACCAACAGCGCATCACAAATATAACGCTAGACCAAAATTTCTATTACTAGAACTCCTTGGACCACTGGGATTTCCTCCTAAGTGTGCCAGCTACGCTCAGCCTGTGGGGCGTGAGTCGACCAGTGATCCAAACGGCAATCAATACTACAATACGATGATGCTTTCACTAATAAAAATTTTCACAAAAAAAAATCTTTAGAGTGAAGCACCATCGCTTAAGGAATTAGGAGAGAAAGGACAAGAATCCAAGGCGATCCATCCTGGGGAATTTCAGAAATCAGCCAGCCATTATAAAAAAATTCAACAACAAAAAAAAATCAAGAAAGAAACCAACCCAGCAGCAACAACCCTGCGCTGCAGCCACTCTTTATACCAAAACTATAAAAAATTTTTTTGGAAATTTCAAAAAAAAATAATTAAATTTCCAAATAAATTATATTAAATAAAAAAACGATTAATTTTTTTTTTTCTCATAAGGCGGTTGTTTTTTTTTGTTTTTATTTTATAAAAAAAATTTTAAAGAAATATATTTAGATATAATTAATAAATTAAAAAAAATATATATATGTGGTGTACGTAATATTTGCTACTTAATATGCTTTAAAAAAAAAATTTTATCTCTAGCAAATTCTATTAAATAAATTATTAATAAATAACACAAAAAAAAATTACTTTACTAAAAAAAAATTACTTTACAAAAAAATTTACTTTACAAAAAAATTTACTAATAATTTAATACAAAAAACAAAGCAAAAGCAACTAATATAAATAATTTTAATCGCACACCACAAAATAAATTAATTAAATAACCAAAGAAGTACAGTACCTTGTAAAAACTGCTTCCTGCTCCGGCATGCCAGGACGGGAACCAGCTAAAAAAAAACGTTGCTACTCCACGGGTGTTCTCTGCCTCCGTTGTCGATGCTGCCGCTGGGACTAATCTCTATATTTTCTTAAACTTTTTTCTTTCTCATTTGCCCTTTAAGAAAAGCGAACCGTAAACGAACCGCCGGCGAAGTCTTTTCTTCATATATGAGTTCGTTTACGAACCGCCTTGGCAGTTCGTAAGCGAACCGGAAACGTAAATGTTAGAATAAGAACAGTAGAAAAAAAACCGTAACGCCAAGAGTTCGCCAAAATCGGTTCGTTTACGAAACGCCGCAACGATTCGTTTTGGAACCGCCAAATTCGGTTCGTTTACGAACTGATTTTATTTCTAGAAATAAAAATACGGAAAAGTTATTTTGTTAGCATTTATTTCATATAAAAAATATAATTTTTAACAATAAATAATTATTTCACCACTGATTTAATTTTTTTTAAATTTTATTACTTAATTTATTATATAAAACACAAAATTACTTATTAATATTTATTTTATTATATTTAACAAAATACTATTATAAGACACAACCTTCGTCACTCCTGTTTATTTTTGTTATGAAATTATAAAGTTTATTTTAAAAAGGCGTTACTTATCTAGTTCGTATACGGTTCGCCAAAAGCGAATTCGCTTATTTTTCTTAAAGGGTGGTAGTTTTTTCGGAACATTCGCTACTTTTCTAGATCAGGCAGGTTCAGAAAAATTCGCGGAATGTTTTTCTGCCTTCACTAAACTAATTTTCTTCTTATCAATTTTCTCGTACCGAACATTAATTTCCTTAGAAACCGCGGTCGAAAAATTTTGGGGTTTAATGTTTTTTCTTTTTCACAAATTTTTTTTCAGTTATTAGGATCAAATGCTTTTTTTTCTTTTATAAATTTTCTTTTTAATTTTCCGCGATTCACAAAATTTTTCCAATAATTTTTTTTCCACCAATATTTTCCAATTTAATTTACAATTTGATTAAAAAAAAAACTTCCAAAACAAATTCCCAAAATTTTTCTAAAACCAAAAAAAACTCAAATTTTGTGACCGCCGCGCTTCAATTTTTTTTTTGCAACTCCCCGAAAACAATCAATTTTTCAAAAATTTTCATTTCGAAAAACTATTGTTTCCTCGATCGCGTGATCTCTTGACTTTCGGAATCAAAATATCACCCGCAAGGGCAACAAAGGTTGTCTATTGTTTTCTGTTCCGAAAATCAAGAGACCGCAGCGCTGACGGGAATTTCGACTTACTACTAACATGGCTACCCACCTCCAATTTACCTCCGCCCCTGTCTACTAACTGACATCTGAGATGTGACAAGCCGGCATACAAATAACATCAAGATGGACGCAGACGTAAACAACTAACAAGGTATTTTTTTAAATTATTTTAATTTAATAATTTTTTTATTTTCTTTTTAGGAAAACATATAAAAAAAATACACGGTGTCACAACTTTTTCTTAAGCAAAAAAACAGTACCAACTTTACGGATTTTTTTTTGTCTAGTTTTTTTTTCATACAACCCTGTAAAACTCAAAACTACAAATTTAATTTTTAATTTGTGACCATAAAGTTAATTTTTTACTACTATTTGGTAAAATCCATTGCAATTCATTATATGGAACTTCGGATCCATGTAAAATAACATTTACTACTAAATATTTATTAATACTAATTCGGACAGAAATATTGCATTTTAAATCGTCGCTATTTTCGAGTAAAACAAATACACATTTTTCCTCATTTTCGAAAAGAAGATAATTTTGAAAATTGATTTTTTTGTTTAAAATGATTTTTAAAAATAATGTAATCTTTAGTAATGTTAGATGCAAAAAAATCATCTGACCTTTTTTCTAATAAAATATTTAATTTTTTGAATTTTCTCTGACGGATCCCGTCTTTGAATGTTTTCTATAGGTACTAAATACTGCGGATAATTTGGAAAAATTGAAAAATTAAATTTATTATTTTCATTGTTTTATTGTTTTATATAATCTTCTTCTCGAAAATGAATCGCACAAACAGCAGAACATTTTGTTGGCTGCCAGTCACTTCTGTAAATAGCGCCTGTCTACTTATCTTTTAAATCCTGATCTTTAGGAAAACCAAAAGTTGGAATCGATGGTTCTGACGAAAAATAATTGGACTTGCAATAAGGTACCACACAATGTCGCGGCATTATTTAACTTCAAAAATCAAAAAATTGCACGAAATTTGCACACTTAGTTTATATTAAATTGCCTTTAGCACACTAATTATTAACTATAAATTAAATAACAAATAAATATAACAACTTAATATTTAAAAATATTAAGATATTCCAATAAGAAATTTTATTTCTTGTTTATGAAATTTGCACTAAATTTTTATCACAAAAATAACCTATGTAAATCAAATAATCGCACTTTTTTTTTAATAAAAACTAATTTTTTAATAATTATACTTCACTGCATTACTTATATTGTACATACTACATTTACATGAAATAAATAAATAAAAATTGAAAAAGAATTATCTAAAGTTTAAAAAATATTTATTTTTATAAAAACAAAAAATCAGTTCCACTGTATATATAAAATAATAATAGTTAATTATATATAAAATAATAATAGTTAATTATATATTAAATTAGGAGTATTTTTGTATTATTCCAAATTCATTTCCTTTCCCTTAGCCTCAAAAATGCTTTATGTAATGTGTTGCTTAACTTCTAGCAAAAGTTTTTCATTTTTTATTTTCGTAATTTTCATACATGGCAATTAATTTTTTGGTCAATTCTTTATTCCAGGCATCTTTAGAATTATCGCAAGACAAGAATATGATCCTGGTGTTTGACTTCCACTGTTATTGTTATCACTCCTTAATTTATTATTTATTTATTATTTTTTTCTTAAAATCAATTTAATTTTAATTAAAACTTACATTTTATTTCACTTAATTTGGTTTTCATATAACTTTCACACAACTAATTTTTGTATTTTGTGTAGCTGTCAAAATTGTCCGCTGGAAAATCGTTTGAAAATGCAAACCAGACGATTTTTGAAACGACAGCGCATGCGACAAATATTTTTACCTTCACACTATACGATTTTTCATCCGACAAAAAATCGTCTGAAAAATCGTCTGAAAAATCTGATAATGTGAAGGCACTTTTAGTTTTTTCTTGCCACCGACATACAGAACAAACATACCCAGCAAACGTAGAACTACTTCTACAAATACTACAATAGTACGCCGGAAAAGTACTTTTCTTCCAGTGAAAAAAGATAGAGATTTGGGCAAAAATTCACTAGTTTACTATGACGCGTCTCTATATATATATGAATTTTTTTACGTATTACTCATAGAGTTATATGCAAGCACGCAAAATGTTTATTTGGGTTAGTAACTACTTCGCTTTTGTTTGCTGGGTAAAATACGTTGTTTGTCAAAATTTCATTTTTATTCTTGAAATTGCGCTTTCCTTTCTTGAAATTACGGAAAAATATATATGTAAATATTTAAATAATGTTTTTTTTAAAATTACATTGATTTATAAAATACAAATTAATTTTATTAAAAATATGGAGAATTACAATTAAATTAACATAATAAAGAATATAAAAAGAATAGTAGCACTATATATGAATTATATATGTACTGCCGGGATCTAAAACGAGATAAATGTAATTATAAATATAGAAAGTGTTTCTTAAATAATATATTTATTCCTAATTAATTCTGCAAACAGCTAGCTAGAAATATATAAATTGTTCCACTTGGAAATTTTCCCTCCATATTTTCTTTAATTATTTCTAATAAAAGCAGCTTTGATGTTCAGTTATTTTGGTTGACTAAAATCATTGTTTATATATCTTATAGTTGTCCAATCAAAATCAAGGCATTTTTTGAGTTGTTGCGGCGAGACTAGAAAATTATAGGAGGCAGCACCATCGATTAGTAATGGTTGAAGACTCTGCTATGGATTTCACACATGTTCTTTTAAAAGAGCTTTAGAACATTTACTGTGTAAATCAATATAAAAAAAAACTTAGAATTTAAAATTTTTTTGTTCTTTTATCATCACTTAAATAATACATTATATTTACATATTTGAAAAGGGTATTAATTTATCTATCCAAAAGTAGAAGGTAGTATATTGTTTAATTTCATATTTTATTAGTTATTAACGATAAATTAAACACACCTTTCCAAATATCCATATAAAATTTTAAATTATGAAAGCTTTTCTTTTTTTTTCACATTAAAAAAAAGACGCGTAATATTTTTTTTTGCTTTGTTTTCGCATAAGTTTGTTTGTATTGTATAATCTTATGAATTTTTTTTTAATTATACAATACAATCTCATGCGAATACCACCCAAAACTATAGTTTTATAGTTTTTGGGTGGAATTCGTATGATTGTATTGTATAATTTTAATAAAAAGTTTTGGTGGTATTCGTACATTTGAAAATATTCTAATTCATAAATAAATTCTAATTTTAAATTTTTAGCAAAAAGAAATATAGTTTCTTATATATTGAACAGTACAGTCGTTTGGGTTATCTGGTAATATCGATTAAAAAATGTATGGATTATTTTTTTTCAGACTAAATTAGAAGTCACAAAGAACATTTTCAAAAATATTTTATTCATCTATTAGTTATAATCAACATTTAATATTCTATAATTATAGAAAAAAAACCCCAAAATCAATTGAATTTAATTTGAAAATTTATTAATTTAATTTAGAAAAGATTAAAATATTTTTAATAATGTGTTTGTGTTGAAAAATTTCTAATTTATTCCAGAAAAAAAAAATACATGAATTTTTTTAATCGATATTACCAAAATCCCCAAACGCCTGTACTATTCTTATAATATAGAAGAAACTATATTTCTTTTGCTAAAAAAATATAAATGAATTAAGCGCGGCGCAGAATGTGAGCGTTCACTTACGATTGTACCTTTAAAAATGGTATTGTTAAATATATATCAATTATATTACATAAAATTTTGCGCATAAAATTATTTTGATATATATTAATAAATTTTTATGTTTGGCATTGTATTTTGTTGGGCTTTAGCTTTTATGCTAGATAAAAAATAATTACAGAAAGTCAGCGCTCACATTCTTTGCCGTGCTTTATTCATAACCAAATTCTAATTTTCAATTTTTTCGAAAAGAAATAGTTTTTCAAATGAACGAATACCACCAAAACTATTTATTACACAATACAAACAAACTATTGCGAAAACAAAGCAAAAAAAAATATTACGCGTCTTTTTTTTAATGCGAAAAAAAAGAAAAGCTTTCATAATTTAAAATTTTATATGGATATTTGGAAAGGTGTGTTTAATTTATCGTTAATAACTAATAAAATATGAAATTAAACAATATACTACCTTCTACTTTTGGATAGATAAATTAATACCCTTTCCAAATATGTATATAATATATTATTTAAGTGATGATAAAAGAACAAAAAAATTTTAAATTCTAAAGTTTTTTTTTATATTGATTTACACAGTAAATGTTCTAAAGCTCTTTTGAAAGAACATGTGTGAAATCCATAGCAGAGTCTTCAACCATTACTAATCGATGGTGCTGCCTCCTATAATTTTCTAATCTCGGCGCAACAACTCAAAAAATGCCTTGATTGGACAACTATAAGATATATAAACAATGCTAAAATAAAAAATGTTTTTATTAATTTCTTTATACTTATTAAAGAAAGATAACAAGCACAATAATAAATTTATCTGTATTTGCACAAATAATTGATTATTGTCCAGAAAAAATAGCAAAATAAATAAAAAATATTTTTAAATTTTACCATTTCCAAATATGTAACTATAAATTCACTTTTTACTATTAAAATATATGGTGAGTAAAATGACAGCTCCATCTCTCTCATCTCACTTGTCATTTCATTAGCTAAATCGCTTTTAGCTACTCACTCACTCACTCACTACTCACTTTGTTAGCTAAATCTCGGTACGGAAAAAAGTAAAATATCGGGGAGTCGAATGTTGACCGCGGCGCTGGACACCGAGGTTTAATACGTTGAAAATTATTTTTGTTCGTTTTTTTATGTTTTTTTTGTTAATGAAATGGTGATAAAGTATCGTATTAACTAAATTTGCTGTATATGTATAAAAAATCAAAAGAAAAAAAAAACCTTTAAGTTATTAATTTGGGTGAACCGTCAAGCAGTAATTTTTCGTTCCTATTGTGTCCTGTTGTTCTGCGGAGTCCTGTTCCTGTTTCCAGTGGTCTGTCATCCGTGCTACAGCGTCTTCGTGGGAACCGACCAATTTTTTTTCGTATTTTCATTTGTAGTAAATCTTTGTAGTATTTTTTTTTTTATTGGAGTATTTTTATTAAAGTAGTTGGTTTGAATTAATTTTTTTGTTGTAAATTCTTCCGTACTAGGATTTAGGTGCTGATCCAGACATGTCCGTAGCAGCAACATAAAGCCGAAAATAAGGTACGTGGTAAATTTTATGTCAATTGAATAGTTATAATTATAAAAAAAAATTTAAAGTTTTAAAATTAAGAGCCACATTATGAAATTAATAATGCCTTAAAAAAATTCATAGTGTTAAATGTACCTTTATATATTTATGAATATTTTTTTTAAATAATTCAAATTATAAAATTGTTGTAAAAACGAAAAAACAAATTGGTGTTTATATTTATTATTAATATTTTAAGGATTATTTAGGTTCGTTGGGTCATCGCTGGGGGTGGTGAGTCCGTGGTTTATTTACTTTGTTCCTTTTTGTTTGACTTTGTGTAGTATTTCTATGGCGGAATAAGACAGATCAATTGAGTGATCCGGAATAAGCAGAATTTTCCTTTTCGCTATTTTCTTCAATCCATCGTTGGTTATGAGGTAGCCAATGTATTGGATTGAAGAGAATAGTTGTTGGTGATATGATGTTTAGTGGGATCATTGGCGAACCACACCCCAAAGGCTTTGCTAAGCCGGCAATAAGTAGGAAATCCCAATGATCCTGGAAGCTGAAAGAGAAAAAAATGGTCTTGTTTTTTTGTGATTGTGGCTAGGTCACTCCGACCTGGTGCCCAACGCTTTCAGCTTTCGAACCCTTCTCCTCCGAACTTATCTACAGATACCGAATCAATTATTTTTATGAATTATATGAACACGGCATTACTAATACTGATGCAAATTTATGAGCCCTTTAAAAATATTATCAATCATCAAAACTTGTGATATTGTTATTGAGGAAGGAAGCATATATGAAAAAGTACACAACAAAAATACATAAAGTATAAATTTCATTTACCAAAAAAATTACTAGCTTCTATTGTTTTTAATTTGAAATTTGTAAGCAAAATGCAATATTATTAAATTTAAAATAAATAAATATAAATTTTAATTATGCAAAATAAAAGGGAAACAAATTCATCAAAAACAAATTTTTTTTTTGTCAGTTCGTAAATGTGACGTACTCTGCGTTTCAAAATTAGTTCGCCTTTTGCGAAGTATTTTTGAAACGCCAAAGCCGATACGCAGGTGTATCTATATTTGTGAAGCGAAAACGTAACGTATTTTAAGTTTCGCAATTTATTTCAATTTCCATACGTCACATGAAACAAAGTATATCGTTCTTGAAATGAAGACATATTAAAAATGAACTTCCCCATATGACATCTCGTTTAATACGTTTACGATACACCGCGCATAAAGGGTCTCCGTGCATCAAGGGCCTCAAGGTTGGTATTGGCCCTAGACAGATTATATTCAATATTCCTAACGTATGCTCTGGTAAAAACTAGGAAAAGCCTTCTGATTACAGCTAAAGATCTGCCAACAAGAAGGTAGGTAACAAAGTTATCTGCCGGGTGCCTCCTCGAAACTTACTTAGTAAGACTGACGGGAGAGGGTGCATTCGAAAACTTAGCGCAATAACTAACGGTTAACTAATAACTAATAGTGTGTTTCTTATTTACGCTCAGACCAGTCTGATCAATCTGATTAATCTGAAACTGTTTCTTATTTCTGCTCAGATCAATCTGATCAATCTGATCAATCAGATCTGAAAAAAATCTGACTGTTTCTTATTTCACTCGACAGATTAATCTGATTTCAGATTTTAAAGAATCTAGTCGATCTATAGATTTAAATAAGAATCACACCATAAGAAACCCGTATATCGGTTAGGTTCGTCGGGCGTGGAGTGGACACCAGTCTACGAAGGGTACGTATAAAACTATCGGTAACGTTGGGCGGAGACGGAAACTCCGGGAGAAATGACAAAAAAAAAATGATAGATGGAACAAAAAAATTTATCAACTCGAGTTGGGATATCAGCTCAAACGTCAGGATTAGTAACCGCGGCTCCTGGCGCGCTTGGTGTTACCAACGCCCATGCTAGTAACACTAAGTCGCCAGCGGGACAAACTGGAAATAGACACGGAACGAATTTGGCTAAAGAAAATGAAATAACGAAAATTAAACAAGCAAACAACATAAGCGATCCTGTGGATGAGAAGAAGGAAAAGAAAAAAGAAATGCAGCGTGAAAAAGCATCAGTAAGTATACTAGTTAAGGAAGGCGAGAAGAACGAACAGATAGAAACAAAGAAGAAAGCGGTAAGGAATTATATGCCGCCACCAGTAATCCTGAGCAACGTAAATGACTATCCGCTAGTCAACGGAATGCTAAGTGAAGGAAAAATAAAATATAAAGTTAATATGCTAAACAACAGTTAGTTAAAAGTAATGTTGAATCGGAAACGGGTTACAGAGAATTAACTAAAACCATAAGCAATGCAAAAGTAGAATGGCACTCATATGAAAATAAGTTAAAAAGACCGATAAAAGTAATGGTTTTATGAACTTGCATCCTACATGCAATCCAGCAGAAATAAAATCAGAACTAGCTGAAAGCGGTTTTAAAATAATAGATGTAATCAACAAATACAAAAAAACAGAAAAAAATGGAATAGATAACACAATTAAACTACCATTATTTATGCTAACTTTTGACAACACGGAGGACATCAAGAAAATATATAACATCCAGTTTATGCAGCACATGAAAGTCAAAATAGAGGCGCTAAGAAATAGTAATATAATTCCGCAATGAAAAAGATGTCAGAGGTTCGGACATACACATTAATTTTGCCAAAGAGGATCAATATGCGTAAAGTGTGCAGGAAACCACTTAAAAATCGAGTGTACAAAAGACAGCAGTAGTATAGATATGTATGTTCTGGCTCACTATTTTCCATACAAAATACACATTTTTTTGAAAATTTAAAATTCTCAGTTGAGCCAGAAAATCCATATACTTTTCAATATAAAATCTTCACAACACAACTTTTTTTCATTTTGCCCAATATCCACATATATTTTTTGCACAATTCACGCACATACTTTTTCGAATTCTCTTCGACGGTATATAATCCGAATACAAGTTTCACTTTCAATTTAAAAAAAAATAAAATTTACTACACCACAATAAATTCACGCATAGTAACTTTTTTTTCGCATTTGTGGTCTACCATATAGATATGTTCTTTCTGGGACAAAGCAAAATATAAATTTTCCATACAAAATACAATTTTTTTTGAAAATTAAAAATTGCTTCAGTTGGCCCAGAAAATCCATATACTTTTCAATATAAAATCTTCACAACAAAACTTTTTTTCATTTTGCTTTGTCCCAACATCCACATATATTTTTTGCACAATTCACGCACATATACTTTTTCGAATTCTCTTCGACGGTATATAATCCTAATATAAGTTTCACTTTCAATTTTAATGAAATAAAAATCGCGCACATTAACTTTTTCGAATTCTCTGCGACGGCATATAATCCGAATACAAGTTTCACTTTCAATTTTAATAAAATAAAATTTACTACACCACAATATATTCACGCTAAGTAACTTTTTTGCATGTTCTTTTGTGATTTTCCATATAAAAAATATTTATTTTTTTACATTTTGTGTTTTGACCTTCCATATAAAAAGTATTTAATTTTTTTACATTTTGTGTTTTGATCTTAAACCTACATATTTTTATACAAAATAAAATTATTTTTTGTGATCTATAGTCCGAATATAAGTTTAATTTTCAATTTTAATAAAATAAAATTGCCACAATAATTTATACACCACAATAAATTCCCGCATAGTAAATTTTTTGTATTCTCTTTTGTGGTCTTCCAGATAAGACTTTGGCACATTTGGTTTATTAAAAATTATTTCATTTCAATTTTATAAAACGAAAAACTTGTTTTAATTTGCATTATCAAAAATTGTATTCAAGATTTTTTATTTATTTTTATATTTATGATATTTTAAAATCGATATTGAACTTGAATTTAAAAATTATGACATTGTAATCAATATTATCTTATAAATACTGATTTAAATTGTATTTATATATAAACAAAAAATAATAACAATATTTTCATTGGTAATTTTAATTTATTTTATTTGTACTAATATAATAAAATATATATTTTACAAGTATTATTATATATTTGAAAAAATTTCAATTTATTGATTTATAATTCTGAATAAAAGTGAAGAGAAAATATATAATTGATTCAATATTATCTTTTTAATATTGAACTTTATCTGAAAATTAATGTATATATATATTATATATTTCAAATAAATAAAAAGCATTTGCTAGTAATTTAAAAAAAATTTGTATTTATGTACAATTATTTTATAAAGAAAAAACATTTATTTTTAATTTTCATTTATTTGCATTTTTTTTTTAATAAAATTTTTTTTTATGTTGTGGTGAACAATATCACTTCATCATCATCTTCTACATAATATTCACCATCTTCTTCACCATTATCATATTTTTCACTATCTTCAGCTTTTTCACTATCCTCAGCTTCTTCATGTTCTAAATCTTCCTCAACATTCGATGATTCTATAATCGCAGGACAATAAACTGGTGACGACTCCTCTTCTGATGTAAGATCTATAATATAGTCAAATGTATTACAGGTGGACAAATGATTAATATTTTTGTGATTTCTTTAGTTGGTTGAAACATGGCAATTTGAAACTGACATACTGAAATTATAATTTTTGCATAGTTTTTATACCCAAAATGCAGACTTTTAAAAAAAAAATCCTTCTCAATTTTTCGAAATGAAAAACTATTAATGATATAAATAAAATTGATAAACATATCAGCCAAAGAATGCAAGTTCAAAAATATTTAAATTACAATATGCTAATCTTTTTGCGTAAAGTGAATTTAACCTAATAATATAAATTTCTTATTATCAGTCAGATTATTTTAATTTGTATTATTTTAAATTTTTTAATGTATAATTTTCAATTTTATAAATAAAAGGATGCATTAACTTAAAATCCTAAGTATCTACTTTTATTATTTTAATAAATTCTACTGTATTTTACAATTTAAGATATCGATAAAATTTCGAATGTGGCGCCGGACAGTATCTGGATGAACACTTATTTCCAATTCACTTGTGAGATTATCAGCAATTTTAACAGCGCTTACTCTAGGATTTTCATTAATTTCTCTTAAAATTACTTGGGAGTTTCTATTAGTTACTATTGAAGGCCTGCCAGATCTTGGTTTATTTTCATATTTACCGGTGGTATTTAAGTTTGTTACAACTTTCAACACTTGATTTGCTTAATCCAAAAATATTTACAATTTTTTGTAGTGTTTTTTTTTTTATTTTTTAGCTTTATTATTAATTTTCTAACTTCTACTGAAATTTGTTTTCTTATACCAGTCATTTTTTACTAAAATAAATGTAAACACATTTTTTTAAATACTATATATTTCTCTGGCGATTCAAAATACGCTAACTTATATTTTAAAATAAAAAAAATATTAATATTGCAATAACTAAACTAATGAAGTTTTAACCACTCCATGATTTTCTTATGTAGGCCTTTGTTGGATATTTGAAAAACAGATTTTTATATTTATTTCTAGATTTGTTCTTAATTTTCGCTTTTTGTTACAAAATTGTAAAATTATAACATCTTATTATATAACAAAATAAAAGAGTTTAATACACCTGAAATATTATTTTAACCCTTCGTTTTTAAATTTTACATACCGTACGTAGACTTTTGTGAGTAAGTGTATCTTCTTCTTTTATATTGTTATAATCTGTGGATTATAACAATATAAAAGAAGAAGATACACTTCTGTGGATTTATTTCCTTGTTTTTTCGACTTGCTTTAATATCCTGGTCATGAACTTCAGAATGAAAGCTTCTTCATATATATAACAGCGGTACTTCCATTCATATCGTTTTAGACACCACAAAATAAATTTTTCCATGTCTTCGAAAGTTTTTATCAACCTTTCAAGTTTCAAAACATCTTCTTCATCACAATTGTGGTACAATTTGGTACAATAATAACTGTATAAAATTTAAGGAATTATTATTACTTTCATTTTGTTTTAAATGTAATTTTAATTTATATTATTATATACCTAATAATAATAGCAAAAATGTAAAATTAAAAATGATCAGATATACATGGATGAAAATTATTAAATTAATATATTAATAATTTGAAATAATTTTGTTATCAAATTATAAAATTTAAGGAATTATTATAACCTTTATTTTGTTTTGAAATGGAAACTAAAAATACTCAGATATACATGGACGCAAAATATTAAATTAATATATTAATAATTTGAAATAATTTTGTTATAAAATATAAAATTTAACGAAATTATTATCATTTTTGTTTTGAAATGGAAACTAAAAATGATCAGATATACATGGACGAAAATTAATAAATTAATATATTAATAATTTGAAATAATTTTGTTATCAAATACAAAATTTAACGCAATTATTATCATTTTAATTTTCTTTTAAAATGGAAACTAAAAATGATCAGATATACATGGACGAAAATTCTTAAATTAATATATTAATAATTTGAAATAATTTTGTTATCAAATACAAAATTTAACAGAATTATTATCATTTTAATTTTGTTTTAAAATGGAAACTAAAAATGATCACATATCCATGGACGAAAATTATTAAATTAATATATCAATAATTTGAAATAATTTTGTTATCAAATATAAAATTTAACGCAATTATTATCATTTTAATTTTCTTTTAAAATGGAAACTAAAAATGATCAGATATACATGGACGAAAATTCTTAAATTAATATATTAATAATTTGAAATAATTTTGTTATCAAATACAAAATTTAACAGAATTATTATCATTTTAATTTTGTTTTAAAATGGAAACTAAAAATGATCACATATACATGGACGAAAATTATTAAATTAATATATTAATAATTTGAAATAATTTTGTTATCAAATATAAAATTTAACGGAATTATTATCATTTTCATTTTGTTTTAAAATAAACTCCTATTAAAATCAGTTTATAGCAGGCCAAAAATTTTTAAAAAGGGGAAATTTAAAGTTGGTGATTTCGTTAGAATATCAAAACACAAAAGTACATTTGATAAACAATATTTACCAAATTGTTCAACTGAAATTTTAAAAATTTATAAAATTCAATTAACCAATCCTGTAACCTACTTGTTGGAAGATTACAAAAAGCAAATACTAAAAGGTGGGTTCTATGAGTACGAATTGCAGAAGGTCGCACACAAAGATATTTATTTGGTTGAAAGAGTAATCCACAAGAGAGGGGACATGGTCTATGTGAAATGGCTAGGTTTTGATGAGGGTCACAATTCCTGGATTAAAAATACTGAATTATTATTGAACTTAGGTATTATAAAATAAATGTTTTAATTTTTTTTAATTTTGGTCGACTGAAATGTAGAAGGATTGATTCCTGTTGATATCTTTGCTGTGTGTTCACCATTTAAAAAATAATGATAAGCCAATAGTAAATTCGTTCCTTGTTATTGTTAACTGCATCCATTCAAAATCAACAAAATAACTAAACTAGTTTAATAATACAATTAAATTAATAATGCTGATTGGGAGAAATATAAAAAATCAGTTGATTTTAATATTTCAGATGATAATTTTAGAAATGTTAACGAATATGAACAATATATTAAAAACAAAATAATTAGTTCGGCTTCTGAATCTATTCCATTATTAATTAATGAAAAAAATGAACGTAAAGTACCATGGTGGAATCAAGAAATTAATATATCAATTAAAATTAAAAAAATTGCATATAGAAAATTTGTAAAAACAATGAAATTATATGATTTTAAAAATTTTCTTATTCAAAAAAGAAAGTGTAGAAGTTTAATAAGATTTCTTAAAAAAAATAGTTTTGAAAAATAGCATAAATTCTTCTACACCATCCTCGATTCTGTTTGATAAAATTAAAAAATTACATGGAAAATCCAAATCGAATAGCATTACTACTATTGTAGACAATTGTAACAAAATCAAAATTAATTGATTCGTTAGCTGAAGGTAGGTTCGGAGGAGAAGGGTTCGGAAGCTGGAAGCGTTGGGCGCCAGGTCTGAGTGACCTAGCCTCAATCACAAAAAAAAAACAAGACCAATTTTTTTCTCTTCCAGCTCCCAGGATCATTGGGATTTCCTCCTATTGCCCGCTTAGCAAAGCCTGTGGGGTGTGGTTCGCCAATGATCCAACTAACCATCATATCATCAACAACTATTCTCTTCAATCCAATACATTGGCTACCTCATAACCAACGATGGATTGAAGAAAATAGCGAAAGGAAAAATTCTGCATATTCCGGATCACTCAATGTTCTGGTTTACTCCAGCATGGAAACACTATACCAAGTCAACAAAAAAAACAGCAAATACACCACGGACTCATTCCCCCCAGCGATGTCCCAACGAACCTAAATAGTCCACCACAAACCTAAGAAAGACAACAAAATTGTTTGATAATAAATAATAAGAACACACATAAATTACTTATAATAACAAAATTGGTTTTTTTTTATTTAGTCATAAAAAAAATAATTTAATTTAAATACATTCAAGGGAAAAAAACATTGGTAACCCCACTTCGATGCATATTCCAATTTTTAATAATTTTTAATTATATATATATATATATAAATATCTCTATCAGGAGCTGCCTCCCATAAAATTTAGAATTTATTCAAAAAAAAAAACACAACATACCTTTTAATTTCTGTTACCAGTAGTTACGTGGCTGCTCCGGACATGTCTGGAGAACACGAACTCTGAAAACGCGACTAATATACAAAAAAAAAATACTAATAAATATTTATATATATATGTATATCACTAACGAAACAAAAAAAAATTCTACTTAAAAAAAAAACTACTCTACAAAAATTACAAAAAAAAATTTTCCAACAATAATTTAAACGAAAAAAAAAATTCCCACGACGACTCTCAGGACTGCGGACGATGACAGGACTCACAGACCACTCCAGAACACAGGATAACGCCGGAACAAAGAGACACTACAGGAACAAAAATTTGGAGTTCGATTTCATTTTTTTTTTACGCGCGCGCTGGACACCATAGTTATTATTTCAAATGATTAGTTTTCATTTTTTTTTTTTTAATTTCTTTTCATAATTATATTCATCCACTATTAATTTATTTTTCTGTTTAACCAAGTTTTTTATTGTTTTCTTCTTTTTTTATCTTGAAGATTTTTGGTTTTTTTTTTTAATATTTACACACACCCCAAATTTTCTTTTCATTAATAATTAATTTTAGCACCGAATTTTTTTTTTTTTAAAAAACTTATTTAAAAATAAACATAAGATTTTTGGTTTAAATTAATCAAAGGTTTAAGTATCTATTTTTTTTTATTAATTTTTGACCCCGGTCAAATCAAGATCATCATTTGTCTTTGATATTCGAAAAAAAATTATTAAAAATTCACCACCACCACGACATCTATATGTGACACCACAAGTTAATAACTTAACGATAACTACAACTAAACTACAAACTATGACCCCATAACCGGACAAAAAAAACTAAACAATAAGACAATAACAAACTTGACAGACTTGACAGACCGGCTCACGCAGAGGAAGTATTTTTTTGTTATATTTTTTTTTTATATTTCTAATTCAATATATTTAAATTTTAGAAATTATTGGGTGTCACACAATAACCAAATTATAAATTCAACTTCTGAAATTTGTGAAAAAATTAATACATCTTTCTCTGAAATATCTTTCAGTCAAAATTATACGGAAACTTTTCTTAAATTTAAAAATGATGTAGAAAATACTCCTATTTTAATTCCAAATGATATAAACTCAGATTTAAATAAAAATTTGTCTTTAGATGCGTTAGAATATGCACTTTCAAGCTGCAAAGGCAGTACACCTGGCCCTGCTAACATACATTATGATATGCTAAAATATTTAATTTTAACTGACAAAATATACCTACTTAATTTTTTTAATTACATTTGGGTAAATAGAAGTTTTCCTCAAAATTGGCAAAAAGCGCTATTGGTTCCAATTTCGAAAACTGGAAGAGATCCAAAAATTTTAGGCAATTATCGTCCAATTTCGCTTACAAATTGTTGTTGTAAGTTAATGGAACGTATGGTAAATAAACGTTTAATATGGTATCTTGAACGTAATGGTAAAATCAATACGTTTCAATCTGGTTTCCGGAAACATAGAGGATCTCTTTCAATCTGGTTTCCGGAAACATAGAGGATCTCTTGACAATTTAGCTTTTTTAGAATCTTCTGATTATGGAAAATTTTGCATCAAAAAATTTTTAGTATCTATTTTTTTCGATTTGGAAAAGGCATATGATACTGTATGCTGTATGGAGAAGGAAAGTAATAGAAATTTTAATTAAATTTGGAATTAAGGGGCATATGCTACAATTTATTATTAATTTTTTAAGCAATAGAAAAATATGTTCAATTTTAGGAAATCAGATATCACAAGAAAAAACAATTGAAAATGGAATACCCCAAGGGTCTGTAATGAGCGTCACTTTATTTACTATTATAATTAATAGCATATTTGAACATATTAAAACACCTGTTAAATCCCTGTTATATGCAGATGATTTGATAATTTTTATTTCAATGAAAAATCTTACCAAAATACAAAAATATCTACAAGATACTTTAAATAAATTAAATATATGGTGCGAAAGTACAGGGTTTAGATTTTCATTTAGCAAAACAAAGGCTATGATATTTACCAGAAAAAGGAAAAGTATTATTAAACCTCAACTTTATATAAATAACACACTAATACAATATGTTGATCAACACAAATTTTTAGGTGTAATATTTGACAATAAATTGATATGGAAAGAGCATATTAAATTAATCAAAGGTAAAGCAACTAGAAGCTTAAATCTACTAAAAATGTTGTCTAATTCTCGATATGGTTCGGATAGGAAAATATTATTAAGAATTCTCGAAATGATAATTCTTCCAATTCTGGATTATGCTTCAGTAATTTATGGTTCTGCAAGTAAAACTTTACTACAGTCTTTAGATACAATTCTTAATTCTGGATTACGTTTAGCTACTGGAGCTTTTCGTACTAGTCCTAGTAAAAGCATAATAGTAGATTCTGGTATGTTACCTTTAGATTTACGAAGAGAAAAACAGCTTATTTCTTATGGCTTAAAAATATTATCATTTGAGTATCATCTATTAGTTAATCAAATGAAAGATATAAATATCTATAACAAATTAAAAATAAAACCTAGAAACGTACAACCTTTTTATATTAGAGTGAAAAATAGTTTTGATATATACAATATAAACATTAATTTACCATTCCATACAGCAAAATTTTCCAAATTTCCGCCGTGGCTAGTTAAAAATTTAAAAATATATTTTACTTTAACGAAATTTAATAAAAACAGTACAACTCCACAAATATATTTGCAATTATTTTATGAAAAAATTCATACAACTTATAAAGACTTTGAAAATATATATACTGATGGATCCATATATGAAAATAAAACCGGATTTGCTTTTAAATATAAACAGCACAGTGAAAAGTTTCATATTTTTCAATACTCAACTATCTTTTCAGCCGAATTATATGCCATATACAAATCTTTATTATATTCAACCAAAAATATAGAAAATAATAACATATTAATTTGTTCAGACTCTCTTAGTGCTATTCAAACCATATCTAATTTATATCCGATACACCCAATTGCAATAGATATTAAAAATATTTTATTCGAAAATTCTCACAAAAATTTTACTTTAATGTGGATCCCAAGCCATAGGCATAACGTATAACGAATATGTAGACAAACTTGCTAAAGAAGCAATATTAGAACCAATATATGATTCATATAAATTTATATATATAGACTATAGGAATTTAATATTACAAAATATAAAAAAATACTGGAATGAGCAATGGATTAATATAAATAATAATAAATTAAAAGAAATGAAAACAAATATTACCGGCTGGACAAACATAGATTATTTAACTAGAAAAGACTCTATTATCTTAACCCGACTTAGAATAGGACATTCTTCTCTTACCCATAAGTTTCTATTAGAAAAAAAGAACCACCAATATGTCAGTGCAGTCAAATTCTAACAATAAAACATATTTTTGAAAATTGTGACTTATATTGTTTGCAAAGAAATAAATATAAAATAAATGGGATGAAATCATTAGCGAATGAGGAAATTGAAAATATTAAAAACATTTTAAGTTTTTTAAAAAATTTGAATTTGTATAATAAAATATAAAATTATATAAAATGAAATAAAAATAATTTAAATAGTAATTTTTGGGAAGTTGTTTAATTTAAATGTTATTATGAATAAAAACTATGACTTATTTGAAATATATGAATTTAAACTGTAATATAAAATTTAATATGTATAATTGCAAAAATAGTAATTCTAAAAATGAACATTATAATTTGAACAATTTTATTTTGATATATTTATAAAAATGTATAAAAATGTAAATTTTGGGCCTGATAAAATCCTTAAAGGGTTAACTGGCCTATAAAAACACTAAAATAAATAAATAAATAAATTTATAAAATTGAAAATTATATATTAAAAAATTTAAAATAATCTGACTGGTAATAAGAAATTTATATTATTAGGTTAAATTCACTTTACGCAAAAAGATTAGCATATTGTAATTTAAATATTTTTGAACTTGCATTCTTTGGCTGATATGTTTATCAATTTTATTTATATCATTAATAGTTTTTCATTTCGAAAAATTGAGAAGGATTTTTTTTTAAAAGTCTGCATTTTGGGTATAAAAACTATGCAAAAATTATAATTTCAGTATGTCAGTTTCAAATTGCCATGTTTCAACCAACTAAAGAAATCACAAAAATATTAATCATTTGTCCACCTGTAATACATTTGACTATATTATAGATCTTACATCAGAAGAGGAGTCGTCACCAGTTTATTGTCCTGCGATAATAGAATCATCGAATGTTGAGGAAGATTTAGAAGATGAAGAAGCTGAGGATAGTGAAGAAGCTGAAGATAGTGAAAAATATGATAATGGTGAAGAAGATGGTGAATATTATGTAGAAGATGATGATGAAGTGATATTGTTCACCACAACATAAAAAAAAAATTTATTAAAAAAAAAATGCAAATAAATGAAAATTAAAAATAAATGTTTTTTCTTTATAAAATAATTGTACATAAATACAAATTTTTTTTAAATTACTAGCAAATGCTTTTTATTTATTTGAAATATATAATATATATATATTAATTTTCAGATAAAGTTCAATATTAAAAAGATAATATTGAATCAATTATATATTTTCTGTTCACTTTTATTTTATAAATATTTTCAGAATTATAAGTCAATAAATTGAAATTTTTTCAAATATATAATAATACTTGTAAAATATATATTTTATTATATTAGTACAAATAAAATAAATTAAAATTACCAATGAAAATATTGTTATTATTTTTTGTTTATATATAAATACAATTTAAATCAGTATTTATAAGATAATATTGATTACAATTTCATAATTTTTAAATTCAAGTTCAATATCGATTTAAAAAAATCATAAATATAAAAATAAATTAAAAATCTTGAATACAATTTTTGATAATGCAAATTAAAACAAGTTTTTCGTTTTATAAAATTGAAATGAAATAATTTTTAATAAACCAAATGTGCCAAAGTTTTATCTGGAAGACCACAAAAGAGAATACAAAAAATATACTATGCGGGAATTTATTGTGGTGTATAAATTATTGTGGCACTTTTATTTTATTAAAATTGAAAGTGAAACTTATATTCGGACTATAGATCACAAAAAATAATTTTATTTTGTATAAAAATATGTAGGTTTAAGATCAAAACACAAAATGTAAAAAAGTTAAATACTTTTTATATGGAAGGTCAAAACAGAAAATGTAAAAAAGTTAAATATTTTTTATATGGAAGATCACAAAAGAACATGCAAAAAAGTTACTTTGCGCGCATTTATTGTGGTGTAGTAAATTTTATTTTAGAATTCGAAAAAGTATATGTGCGTGAATTGTGCAAAAAATATATGTGGATATTGGGACAAAGCTAAATGAAAAAAAGTTGTGTTGTGAAGATTTTATATTGAAAAATATATGGATTTTCTGGCTGAACTGAGAATTTTAAATTTTCAAAAATCATAAATAAAGTTTTTGATAATGCAAATTAAAACAAGTTTTTCGTTTTATAAAATTGAAATGAAATAATTTTTAATAAACCAAATGTGCCAAAGTTTAATCTGGAAGACCACAAAAGAGAATACAAAAAATTTACTATGCGGGAATTTATTGTGGTGTATAAATTATTGTGGCAATTTTATTTTATTAAAATTGAAAATTAAACTTATATTCGGACTATAGATCACAAAAAATTATTTTATTTTGTATAAAAATATGTAGGTTTAAGATAAACACAAAATGTAAAAAATTAAATACTTTTTATATGGAAGGTCAAAACACAAAATGTAAAAAAATAAATATTTTTTATATGGAAAATCACAAAAGAAAATGCAAAAAAGTTACTTAGCGTGAATTTATTGTGGTGTAGTAAATTTTATTTTATTAAAATTGAAAGTGAAACTTGTATTCGGATTATATGCCGTCGCAGAGAATTCGAAAAAGTTAATGTGCGCGATTTTTATTTCATTAAAATTGAAAGTGAAACTTATATTCGGATTCTATACCATCGAAGAGAATTAGAAAAAGTATATGTGCGTGAATTGTGCAAAAAATATATGTGGATATTGGGACAAAGCAAAATGAAAAAAAGTTGTGCTGTGAAGATTTTATATTGAAAAGTATATGGATTTTCTGGGCCAACTGAAGCAATTTTTAATTTTAAAAAAAAATTGTATTTTGTATGGAAAATTTATATTTTGCTTTGTCCCAGAAAGAACATATCTATATGGTAGACCACAAATGCGAAAAAAAAGTTACTATGCGTGAATTTATTGTGGTGTAGTAAATTTTATTTTTTTTTAAATTGAAAGTGAAACTTGTATTCGGATTATATACCGTCGAAGAGAATTCGAAAAAGTATGTGCGTGAATTGTGCAAAAAATATATGTGGATATTGGGAAAAATGAAAAAAAGTTGTGTTGTGACGACTTTATATTGAAAACTTTATAGTGACGACTTTATATTTAAATTTTCAAAAAAATGTGTATTTTGTATGGAAAATAGTGAGCCAGAACATACATATCTATACTATACTACTGACAGCTTGACTAAACCAAGATGTGCGATTTGTCAGGAAGAACACCCTGCTAGTTATAGAGGATGCCTAGTAGCTAAGGAGCTACAGAAAAGAAGAAACGCAGCGAGAGAACCAGCCAGGAAAACAACGAGAGAACTAGAGACGACAAATGCTTACACTACAGCAACAATAAAAGAAGGGAACACCATACGCTCAAGTTGCACATATGAACATCGCAGATAAAACACGAACGGAGCGACTAAAACAGAATAAACGGTCTGATACGAATACACCCTCAGATTCAACATTAATAGAAAACCTACAAAATATGCAGAACAAGATGTATGAGATTTCTTTAAGATTAAATAAGGTAGAAGCCGGTCAAAGCAAATTGTACACGCCTAGAAAGCAAAATGGGAACGCATGGAACTCCAATGGCATTATAAACAACAAAGCTGAATTAGAATTATTCCTAAAGGTACAAATCATAGACATATGCCTTATCTTAGAGTCGCATTTAACAACACAGACTAACCTAAGAATAAAAGACTACAAAATATACAGATCGGACCACCCATCTAATAGATCTAGGGGAGGTAGTGCAATCATAGTTAAGGGCAACTACAAACACCACGAAGTTAGCTTCTTACAGACGGACGAAGTTCAACTTATCATCATAAAGTTTGATTCGATCAAGCAACACATTAACTTGGGAGCACTTGTAATGATTATATTTTTAATCATTAAATGTTCTATACTTTATCTATTTATTTTTATCTCACCTTTAATTTTGTATAATATTTTTATTGTTCTTTTCTAAATAAAACAAATTTAGTTTGTCATATTTTTCATAACCGTTTTCCGACTAATAATATTTTTCAATTTTATAACATAATTGTTATAATTTAACCTTTTTGTTTTTTTGCTTTTAACTTTAATTAAAAAAATTTTATCAAAACTTTTTTCCCGAACTACTGACCAAAATAATAATTTAAAAAGCGATTTTGAAAAATACTTTTTTTCTTTAAAAGCGACTGACCAAGTTTTTAATTTAACTTTCTATTTTATTTTGTTGGAGAGCTTTTTTAGCTTTCCAAAATTTTTCCAATAAAATTTTGGAAAACCAATCAGCTTCTCCAACAAACTAATTTTGATCAATTTTAATTCAATTGGTTAATTAAATTTACGTGTTGTCAGCACAGAGAAATTATAATTTATTGAATTAATTTTTTTTCTCTGTGCACGAGCAACGCGTAATTTGAGAATTTTGTTTTTTAAATTTTAAAAAATTTAATAATTTATTTATTTGGAATTTTTGATTTCCGTTGTGAATTGAAGCACAGGGTGCCTCAATTCACAACACCTTCCCTCTTAGAAAAAATATATATGGGTCAAAAAAAATTTTTTTTTACTCTTATATTTTAAAATTTTATTTGTATATACTTTTTTTTTATATATAAAAATTTTTAACTATATATATTTTGATATTTTTTATCAAAAATTTTGTATATTTGTATATTTTTTACTAAAAAGTTCTTTTATAAATTTGTATTTTTAAACATAATTTTATTTGATACTTATATATATTTTATATATTTTTTTTTTAAATTTTTTTTTATATATTTTATATATTTTGTAAAATTGTTTTTTCTTAACCATTTAAACAATTATCTTATTTATTATTTATATTATTATTTATAAAAAGAAAATCCTTTTTTGTTCTTTGTTTTTATATAAAAAAATATATTTTTATAAAAAATATATTAATATTTAAAAAAAAAAAAATTTTTTACAAAAAAAACTAAGTTACGCTGTTTTTATTTATTCAATAATGCGTACTAATACATAATTTAAATATAAAAGGTAAGAATTTATTTTAATTAATTAATACTGTCTGACTCCGGCAGTGTAAGTAGTTTGGCCACAACTGTGGTTTTTATTCATCCAAATAAAAAAATAATATTTATTTTATATATTCTCTTTTATTTTCAGAAGATAAAAAAAAAACTTTTTTAAAAAAAATTACTAAAAAAATGTAATAGTAAATTTAATTTTATATAATTTGTGACACCGTGTAATTTTTTCTATATATAATTCCTAAAAAGAAATTAAAAAATTTATTAAAATAGAATAATTGAAAAATTACCTTATTATTTGTGTACATATCGTCCATCTTGACGTTGTATACCGGCTTGTCACATCTCGGATGTCAGTCAGTGGACAGGCGCGGAGGTAAATTTGGTTAGGTGGGTAGCCATATTGTAGTACTTCGAAATTCCCATCAGCGCTGCGGTCTCTTGATTTTCGGATCAAAACAATAGACAACCTTTGTTGCCCTTGTGGGCCATGTTTTGATTCCGAAGGTCAAGAGATCGCGTGATCGAGGAAACAATAGTTTTTCGAAATGAGAAAAATTTTAAAAAATTATGGTTTCGGGGAGTCGGAAAAAAAATTTGGTTGCGAGTGGGTCGGACATTTTTGTTTGTTAATTAAAATTATTTTTTTTAGTTATTTTGAGATTTTGATATAAAAAAAGAATTAATGCGGGTGGAACAAAAAAATTTGAATTAATTAGTAATAGAAAAAAAAACACCCACTCGAATAATTATCTTAAAAAGTATTAATTAAAAATACTATTATTTACGAAAAAAAAACAAACAAAAATTTATTGTGATATCTTACGATTTGGTGTATAAAAGAAAAATTTTTCAAAAGGAAAAAAAAACATTTTTGTGGAACGTATTAAATTTAAAGATCAGTGAAGAAAAAGATAAGAAAGACCCCAAAAGAAGGCAAAAAGAAAAAAAAGTAACCAAATAAATATATTAAAACATCCAAAATTTTCGTTTTTTTTTTGGAAAATTTGTGTTTTTTTTTGTTGTGTGGTGACAATTTTAGTAATTGTTTAAAAAAAAAAAAATATTATTGTAGGTACATGCAGCTGGTTCCTGATCCAGACATGTCAGCAGAGGGAAGTAGCAGTAACCGGTATGTTTAATTGTTATTTTTGATATAGAAAAAATATTATTTATTTAGTGTACGCGTCGAGGTAGCTATGGTTCATATTTATTTTGATATTGATTAAGGTGTTAAAATTGAAGTAGTTTCCGTGCCTTAATTATTAAAATTTGTGTAGTATTTAATTGTTCAGTAAATTATTTTATTTAATTAATTAATTGTTGATAGAAATATTAAATTTGAAAAATCTAACAATCACATTAAGAGGAAAGATAACTCCTTCTTGCGTACACCAATAAACCATTCCTAAGATAATTAAATACATATATTATATTTTTAAATTTTTCACCACAAAATTTTTGTTAATAAC
This sequence comes from Empis stercorea, assembly GCA_949752835.1. Classification (NCBI taxonomy): domain Eukaryota; kingdom Metazoa; phylum Arthropoda; class Insecta; order Diptera; family Empididae; genus Empis; species Empis stercorea. The sequence goes on along the minus strand of OX457086.1, from coordinate 39,535,100 downwards.
AATAAAAAGAAAAAAAAAATGATATTGGCATCAATAAAACAACAAAATATTTTGTATATAATTATTATCTGACATATTTTTTTTATTATTTAAATATTTAAAAAAAATCTAAAATCAAGTGTAGTAAAATTCTCACTGGTTTGTTGTGCTGCTGTTTGTTTTATTGGATTTTTTTTTTCTCTGTCGTTGATTTTTTTTTTTTGAAATGACTGGCTGATTTTCTTGGTAATTCCCCAGGATGGATCGCGATGGATTTCTTGTCCTTTTCTCTCCTCATTTCCTAAGCGATGATGCTTCACTTTAACGATTTTTTTTTTTTGAAAGTTGTTATTAGTGTGAGCATCGTCGTATTGTAGTATTGGTTGCCGTTTGGATCACTGGTCGACTCACGCCCCACAGACTGAGCATAGCTGGTACACTTAGGAGGAAATCCCAGTGGTCCAAGGAGTTCTAGTACTACAAATTTTGGTCTAGCGTTTTTCTTGTGATGAGCTGTTGGTCACCCTAGACCTGGCGCACACTTCACTAGAACTCCGAAGTTACCTCCTCCGACTTACCTTAAGATAACAGGTGGTAATTTTTTTTTCGACTAAAATTATCATTCTGTTACAGTTGGCGCCCAAACTACCATGGGACTTAAAGATGCACCAATTGTTTTACAATTGGTGCCCAAATTTTGTGGCTTATTTTTAAAAAAATTTGTTTGTAATTCTCCATCTGAGGTTGCTTAAGTCGGATGGAGGGGCGATCAATACCGCATAGTCTTCCCCTTCCGTGCGTGGTATTCTTCCTTCCCTATAATTCAATTTATGTTGCTGGTAGTTAGATAAGGGTTTTGGTTGTCCATTTACCTGTCCTACCAGTGTCCTTTGTTTTATTTATTTTGGGGGGTTAGAAACTGCGTTAAGGTGGTCCTTAACGTGTCCTCCCCAAAGTGTCCGTCCGCTAGTTAGACACCCGCTTTTAGTAGTCTAAAAGGGGGTCCTAGCATGTGTGTGTTTTTGTGTTCAACGTAAGTAATACCATTAAGGCATAACGGCCTAAGGAATTGCAACATTGATCTTTTGTTTTGCGATGGCAATTTGGTTTGAATAGTTTTGGGTTAATTTGTTACATTTTTTTTTTGATAATTTACTACGGCAATGGCTTCACATAATTTTGTAGCTGGTAATCCAGATGAGGAGGCGGGTAGACGCGAAGCAACCATATTAAGTTCAATGGAACAAATAGTGGACTATTGCTCTTTAAAAGCCTTTCTACAAAGTGGTGGTGAAGCTATTGCAGAGGATTTATATCGTCATCCATTGGCCTCAATTGCGAGTCTAATGAAATTTAGTTTTGACGTAAAGAATCATCCTCTAATGTGTCAATTGGGTGCATTACAATCAATTGCATGTTTAGTATATTTAGATCATGCAGCTCATGGTCCTAAACCAAAAGATCAATGTTGCAATTCCTTAGGCCGTTATGCCTTAATGGTATTAGCTAATTTAACATGTGGTAATGGTAACAATAAAGCATTACTTTGTTTAAATAAAGAATTTATCGAAGCTCTAGTGGAGCAACTAGATTCCTCACCCGATGACTTTCTCCCAGTAATCGCAAGTGTCTTGCATAATTTATCGTGGCAATCTGATTATAAGATGAAAGCCGCATTAAGCGGAATGGGGATTGTCACAGCCTTGGCTAAAGCTGCCATGAAGACTACTAATGAAATGTCCTTAAACGCAGTATTATCTGTTTTATGGAATTTCTCAGCGCATAATAAAACAAATAAAGTGGAGCTGTTTTCTGTTGAAGGTGCATTATCATTTCTAGTTGACCTGTTATCGGATGAAGGGCCTAGTAAAACCTTGAAAATAACTGAAATTGCAAGTGGAATTCTAAGGAATGTGGCTAGTCAAATTGCTACTAGGGAAGATTATCGTACAAATTTTCGGCAACGTAAGGGTTTCGTTATATTATTAAAACATCTGAAATGAGAAAGTTTAACCTTAGTAACACATGCATGTGGTATTATGGAATCTATCTGAAGGTTGTTCAGAAGATCAACAATTCCTGTGGGACAATGGAGCGATACCATTGTTACGTTCCTTAATTCATTCACCACATAAAATAATATCAGAAGGTAGTTTATTTATTAAATTTTCAACCTGCCATTACAAATTCAGCTTCAATTGCAGAACATGGGGAATTGAAGAAATTGACTATACTGAAGGTTACGAAAACTAATGCATTAGAGAGCGAATTATCTCCAAAGGTATCTGAAACTTTCGATAAAGAGGAGGTAATTACCCCAACAGAGGACTTAAGTGTTACTGTTGGTAACGCGTTGTCAGCACAGAGAAATTATTATTAATTAAATTAAATTATTTCTCTGTGCACGAGCAACGCGTAATTTGAAACTTTTGTTTTTTATTAATTAATTTTAATAATTTAATTTATTTTGAAATGGATTGGAATTTTATAATTTCCGTTGTGAATTGAAGCACAGGGTGCCTCAATTCACAACACTCTGTTCAGAGCTCATATCTAAGAGTTACTCCACATTGGTTGAGATAAAGACGAGTTTAGATAAATTAGATTTAGAGGAAAATAAAATTAGCATAGTAATAAAATATTGGTTTAAGAGGAAAAGGAGGAAAAAGAAATGAAAAATAATGAGTGATTGGAAAATATAAATTATGGCCCGGCTAGCATAACAATAGAGCAAGAGATAGTCAGGGTGTGGGACAGCCCCACGTTGACTGAAAAAGAAAAAAAATTCCACCTGTGATATTTTCGGATAATTGTTAATTGGTTAGTGTTGTTAGATTTTTTTATTTACAATTATTTGTTATTTATTTAGTATTATTCGGTTAATTTTTTTTGTTATTTATAATATTATTATTTCGTTACTTTAATTTTTTTTGTATTTATTATTATTTATTAGTGAATAGTTATTTACACTTAGATGTTAAGTGTAGTATTAGTATTAGTATTAGTTAATTTACACTTAAATGTAGTTAGTATTAGTTAGTATAGTTAAATTTTTTTTATTTTATTATTATTTGTTAGTAAGTAGTTATTATTTATTGATTTACAGGTATATGTAAGTAGGTAGGTTTTTGTTACTTATTTATGGGGTGTTAGTTATTCTAATACAAGCTACATTGCTACCCACCTTTACCCCGTGAGTCACTAAAATTTTTATTGTTATTAATAGTTAATATTATTACATTTATTAGAATAGGCTAGTTATAAGTTCAGTTAACATTTTTTTTTGTCATTTATTTGGAATTATATATTAAGTATTTATTTATTTATTTGGGTAGGAATATTTATTAGTAGTTAAATTTATTAGTCTAAGTTTAAAATATTATTAGTTAAATTTTTCTTTGTTAGATTCGTAGATTAGGAGTTAGGTATTTATTTATTTATGATGTAGGCAAAATATTTAGTTAGTATTCGTTATTTAGGTAATTTTATTATTATAGCTTATTATTTATTTATATTATTTATAGTTAATATTTATTGTAGATTAGTAGTTAAAATTAGTTATTAAGTGTTATTATTATTAGTGGTATTAGTTGTATGGTTTTTTTTATCCGGTATGTGGCGAGTCGGTGTTTTCCAGGCCTGTCTGGAACGCTAAGCTCCAGATAGGTCTGTTTTGTGACACCGTGTAATTTTTTCTATATACAATTCCTAAAAAGAAATTGAAAAATTTATTAAAATAGAATAATTGAAAAATTAACTTATTATTTGTGTACATATCGTCCATCTTGACGTTGTATACCGGCTTGTCACATCTCGTATGTCAGTCAGTGGACAGGCGCGGAGGTAAATTTGGTTAGGTGGGTAGCCATATTGTAGTACTTCGAAATTTCCCGCCAGCGCTGCGGTCTCTTGATTTTCGGATCAAAACAATAGACAACCTTTGTTGCCCTTGTGGGCCATGTTTTGATTCCGAAGGTCAAGAGATCGCGTGATCGAGGAAACAATAGTTTTTCGAAATGAGAAACATTTGAAAAAATTATGGTTTCGGGGAGTCGGAAGAAAAATTTGGTTGCGAGTGGGTCGGACATTTTTGTTTGTTAATTAAAATTATTTTTTTTAGTTATTTTGAGATTTTGATATAAAAAAAGAATTAATGCGGGTGGAACAAAAAAATTTAATTAATTAATAATAGAAAAAAAACCTACTCGAATAATTATCTTAAAAAGTATTAATTAAAAATACTATTATTTACGAAAAAAAAAAAAAATTTATTGTGATATCTTACGATTTGGTGTATAAAAGAAAAATTTTTCAAAAGGAAAAAAAAAACATTTTTGTGGAACGTATTAAATTTAAAGATCAGTGAAGGAAAAGATAAGAAAGACCCCAAAAGAAGACAAAAAGAAAAAAAGTAACCAAATCAATATATTAAAACATCCAAAATTTTCGTCCCCGCGATTTCCAATTATAATTTCGGAAAAAGGGGGAAAATTAAAATTTTTAAAATTGACCGAGTCCGACTTTGAAAGAAAAAAACCATAACCAGAAAGTCTTATCAGTTCAGAAAATTGTTTGGCACCGGAACGAACTTCCAGAGAAAAAGAAAACAAACCTTCTTGTGCAGAATACTTGATACACGAGCAGAGCGGCTACGTTTTTTTTTGTTGTGTGGTGAAAATTTTAGTTATTGTTTACAAAAAAAAAAAAAAAATATTATTGTAGGTACATGCAGCTGGTTGCTAATCCAGACATGTCAGGAGAGGGAAGTGGCAGTAACCGGTATGTTTAATTGTTATTTTTTATATAGAAAAAAGTATTATTTATTTAGTGTACGCGACGAGGTAGCTATGGTTCATATTTATTTTGATATTGAATAAGGTGTTAAAATTGAAGTAGTTTCCGTGCCTTAATTATTAAAATTTGTGTAGTACTTATTAATTGTTCAGTAAATTATTTTATTTAATTAATTAATTGTTATGATAGAAATATTAAATTTGAAAAATCTAACAATCACATTAAGAGGAAAGATAACTCCTTCTTGCGTACACCAATGAACCATTCCTAAGATAATTAAATACATATATTATATTTTTAAATTTTGCACCACAAAATTTTTGTTAATAAGAATAAAAAGATACAAAAAAACGATATTGGCATCAATAAAACAACAAAATATTTTGTATATAATTATTATCTGACATATTTTTTTTATTATTTAAATATTTAAAAAAAAATCAAAAATCAAGTTTAGTAAAATTCTCACTGGATTGTTGTGCTGCTGTTTGTTTTATTGGATTTTTTTTCTCTCTTTCGTTGATTTTTTTTTTTTTAATGACTGGCTGATTTTCTTGGTAATTCCCCAGGATGGATCGCGATGGATTTCTTGTCCTTTTCTCTCCTCATTTCCTAAGCGATGATGCTTCACTTTAACGATTTTTTTTTGTGAAAGTTGTTATTAGTGTGAGCATCGTCGTATTGTAGTATTGGTTGCCGTTTGGATCACTGGTCGACTCACGCCCCACAGACTGGTCTAGCGTTTTTCTTGTGATGAGCTGTTGGTCACCCTAGACCTGGCGCCCACTTCACTAGAACTCCGAAGTTACCTCCTCCGACTTACCTTAAGATAACAGGTGGTAATTTTTTTTTCGACTAAAATTATCATTCTGTTACAAATTAATGAAAGATAATTTTTAAAATTAAGAAGTTTTACTAAAAAAAATATTTTTGAATTTGAATCTAAGTAATAACAATAAAAATTCTTTTTAATAAAATTGATAATATGTAACTAAATAGTTAAATCTTTAAGTAATTTTTTTAAATATTAATGTACCAATAAGAATAAATATTACGTATTGTAATAATTAATATTAATAATAAAGAAAACTAAAAACAAATCTCTAATTAGTTTTTATTTAATAACAAAAAGAAGAAAAAATATGTAAGTAAAGAAAAAGGCATTTATAATTGTAAAACTCTTTTACAACATTAAATGTTATTATCTAGAGAATTAAGCTTAAAAGTTATGTACTAAATAATAATTTGAACAAAATATCAATATAAAACTTATGTGTTATGTTGTTTGTTATTATTTATTCAAGAAAAAGAAAGATATACTTTTATTATATTGTAATGAGATACAATTATTAAGTACCTTACATATTATTATTAAAGAAATAACCTTTACCGGACTCCTACTTAGACCTTATCTCTCTCTTTTCATTTCCTATATAAATCCTCCTTATATATTTTTCTCGCTGTAAAATTGGGTTTATATAGAATAGAGTACAAATATAATTTTGTATATAAAAAAACGTATAATAATATGCATGCGATAAACTTAAATTTTTACATAAGTATGATTTCTAATGCACACAAATATCTTATATAATTGAAAATACAATCAAATTATGTATTTGTTGTTCATTAGGGGTTTTGTTGTTTAAAAGTTTTTGTATTGCATTAAGAGGAAAGGAAAAAAAAATGATAATTTTGTGCAATCCAATGCAATTTTGGATGAACAATTAGTTTTTTAATGCTTTATTATAGAAAATTAATTTAGTATTAATTTATACTTAACAGTTAATAGTGAAGATTTAAAATCAGTGAGAAAAATTAAATTATAATTTGATATATTAAAAATGTCGTTTCAGTAAGTATTATTTATTATTATATTTTTTTTATTATAACTATATGATTGATTATTATTAAATTTCTCCTTCCCCTTTTTTTAGAATTAAAAAATGTATGGTTCTCATCAAAAGATTTACAATAATTGGTATGTATAAGTATTTTTTATACAAAAAAAATATATTTACTGGTTAAAAATAATTCTTTATTTATTTTTCTATTCTTTTAGAAAATGAAAATGTTGAAGAAAATATTAATATTTCCTTGGAGGAAGGAAATATTATGACTGAAATCATTACAATGGGTAATGAAAATAGTTATTTTGAAAATATAGATGAAGAAAATATAGACCACCCAGACATTAAATAACGATGAAGAAAATATTATTGTTGAAGAAAATACTGGATCATTAAATTTTGAAAGTTCGTTTGAAGAGTTTGTGGTCAATCGGGTCGGCCAGGCTCCACAGCATAGTGTTGCTGACCGTGCCCTTTGCGGGTACCGTTCTAGTCATAAGAGGCACTTTACTCGGCACAACCCGCAGAAAGCATGGCAGTGCGTGATATGTAAGCGGCCTTTTGACCGTAAGGAGCATCTTACATATCACTACCACCACCTACATCCGGGGGTGCCACTGCCCCGCAGACTCATCAAACGACGAAATTATTCAAACAAAATATTATCGTGTATACAATGCAGGTTAGTTATTTAATTAAATGATTAACTGTAAAAAATGTAAAAAACAAAATTCTTTTAGGAAGAGTGACAATTAAATGAATTAAAAAAAAAATCATGAAATTTATATTTCAAATATTTTTTTTTACATGTAACTAAAAAATGAAAATATTAAAATTATGAAATGTAACAAATAAAATTAATAATTAATATTAATGAATAATGAATATATGTAACTTAAAAATGAATTATATTTTTTTTTTTAAATGAAACTTAAAAAATGAATTATATAATAATGAATATTAATGAATACAAAAAATTAACAATGAATATGTATTGAATATTGAATTGAATGAAAAAAAATGTATGTTAACAAAAAAATGAATTAATGTAATAATGTTGTCCCCGCTTAATGTTGTAATATAAATTTATATGAATAATATAAAAATTTTTAAATTAAAAAAAAATTAATAATTTTAATTGTATTATGTTATTACTTGTTTCTTTTCCTCGTCGTTATTCATTTTTTCGCTCTGCTTATTTTGTTTATGAACTTAACGTTTTTGAGTTTTGTTATCTACTTGAGACTTCTTAGGGGTTTTTTATATATTCTATATTTCTATATAGGGGTCTTTTGGAAATTTTTTGCTTCATATCTTTATATATGAAGCTTTGTGGTGCAGAGCAAAATTCGAAAAAATTTTTCCGGAATTTTGAATTTTTACTTACGTTTTAGATATCAGGGAACCAGAATCAGCAAAAAAAATTCGTGTCCGCCGTACGCAAAGCAAAAATTGAATTTTTTAATCACTTAGAAATAGTGCTAAAACATATTCCATTCAATAAAAAATTTGCAGAAACGTAAATAAAGGATGGAATTTTATGTTTATGATATCCTTTTCAGAATGATATCCCTGCAAACCCCATTCATGGAGCGTTAAAAATGCACAATTTTTGTGCACGTTAAAAAACACACCTTAATATAGAATATACATATAGAATATACAAAAACACACCTTAATATAGAATATGCACGTTAAAAAACACACCTTAATATAGACCCTGGGTCCCCGCCCCATTATTTTATAGTAATATTAAAGATAAATTTTTGAAAATTGATATGCCTATGAAACCAGTAAGGTTTTACGTAAAACACTATTACTTCTAAAATAGGTACAACATGCACTTATTTCCATTCCATATTAAAAAAATAACCCCCGCCTTTTTTAAGTGGATGAAGGGCTTATATATGAAACAAGTTACAACCCCTCAGCGGGGAAATTTATTAAAGAAGTAAGAAATGAGTTTCTTAAATATACTATTTTACACCTTCTCCATAAAAAGTAGCCCCATACCTCTACTCAAGCTTCACTTTAAATTGAAAGACTTTTAAAAGGGCTATTAAAATTGTGTTTTTTTTGTATTAAAAATGGTAATAAGATATGTCGCATATAAGATAGGGCCTTGTATCTTGTAAGTTAGTTTTCAAAATTTTCAAATTTTCAATACTATTTTGCACCTCTCGCGAAAAATTTGTTTCCGTACCTGCAACCTCCTCTAATCTTCATCACTAAGAAATATTATATTACAAAATTTATTACAGAATTTATGAAAATTTAATTTTTGGAACTTAAAATGACTATAAAATAAGCCACAGTTTAGATATTAACTTGAAACATATAAATTGGGTTCACTAGGTTCGTGGTAATCCAAATCACTCAAAATTTTAACCTTCGGCTCTTTTTGGGTGGAGGAGGTGGTATATTTATGAAACAAGCTCCATGCCTTCCGCGGGGCGCTAATTTAAACAAATGGAAAAATACTGTTTTAACAATGAAATTTTACACCTTATATGAAAAAATGAGACCCATCTCCTCAACCCTCTTTATCTTAGTTGTATTTGAATTTCGATATTTTCAAAGTTAAATTTTTGAAATTCTAAATGGCTATAAATGGTGCAGATTTTATGTACAACTTTCTAACTTCTATGCCAGGTACCATAATTTTAAGCCTTTCGAAATAACTTAAAATTATAAAACACCATCTCATTAAAGTAAAAGAGGGGGTGTATTAATGAAATAATCAATATCCCCTAAGTGGGAGACTATATAAAAAAAAATAAAAATTAGTTTCTTGGTGATACTATTCCACACCTTGTACACAAAAACAAGACCCGTACCTTCAACCTTCCTCATTTTACAGGGGTAAAAATTTCGAGATTTTACAACTTAATATTATATTGCATATATATAGTTTCGAATATTTATTTATTGAAACGTGGTAATAACTTCAAATTGTACAACATTAATAGTTTTGAAAAAATTATAACTTTTAATTTCATATATTATGTTTGTGAAATTCAAATTTTTCGCACCGGTCTTAGATTAGATATTAGCTTTGAAATATAGAGGAAAGTCTTTTGCAAAATCCCAACCTTTTATGCTCTAGTAATTCCAAAATTTAAAATTTAGTATAACAGTGTTAATTTGTTTTTATTCATTGGTAATTTAAACTCAGTCCAAATTCTCAACTGACATATACAAATTGATATACAAATGAAAAAGCTGCCAAGTTGGAAGAGTGCTTCATATCTCCTTTTGATCCACCTAGGATTTAATGAAAACGAAGATTTAAATAAAATTTATAATTTTTACAAAACTCCTAATGTTGTTCAATTTAAAATTATAACCAAGTTTTAATAAAGAAGTACTCAAAATTTCAATTAGTACTCAAAGACATTATTAGATACCATTATTTACTGTTGCCTAACGTGCAATAAATATATAATGAGAGCAGAGATACCATAATACATAAATTAAAATTAAAATTTTAATGTCTTAAATTACAATTATTTATAAACTATAAATAAAAAATAAACATAAATTAAATAAAATATTTATTATGTATTATCTTTTGCCTCTTGTTTTATAAATATTTAAATAATTAAGTTTAAAATTAAATTTAATCTATTTTAAAATTAAATAATTAAATAATTTCTCATTTCTTCAATCCAGTCCCCCGCGAAGGTGTTGCATCCTATTTAACAAACATACCTTCTCAACCCTATTAAAAAGGGAAGACGGTGAAAATTTTGAATGATTTCACTAGCCTATTATACCTAATTTATAAGATTCAAAGACCTACCTGAAATGTGGCATATCTTATGATCATTTTAAATACCAAATTGTTCGCGAGAGGTTCAAAATAGTATTTAAAAAAAACTAATTTCTAATTAATAGAAAATTTACTTTTAAAAACTGAATTTTCATGCAAATTGTATTAATTTTTAAAATATAGAAATTCAAATTCAAATAACAGTTTGTAATTCTACCTACGAAAAAAAAAGTTTGTAATTCTACCTACCTACAAAAAAAAAAAAAAATATTGTCTTATATCATAACTTCAACGTTCAACCCTACGTTATAGATAAGAATTTGACCATTTTTACCATTCGAATAACTTTTGAACTTTTGTTTTATATACCATCATGATTCATAGAAGAACGTAAAATATATTTACTTTTAAATTGTGAAAAAACGTAGTTTTATAAAATATTATAACTTTTACTTAATTCTTTGTTTTTATTAAATCCTAGGTTTATCTAAAAGGGGATATGAAGCACTCTTCCAACTTGGCAGCTTTATAGTAGTAAATATTATTCAGTAAATATTCAGTAGTCGAATGTCTATTGATCATACAATACCAACACAAGATTCTGTACATTGTAATAGTGCTAGGACATCAATAATAAATGGTAATAATAGTAATAATTGTGGTATTGGTATTAGTAATTGTCGTATTATTAATTATGATACGTGATAATTATCAATAGTTATGAAAATTAATAATCAATATTATTGTGGTATTGGTGTTAGTAATTGTCGTAATATTAATTATCTAGACTTTAGGGGTCGCATTTAAGATAGGGCCTTGTTTAAGATAGGGCCTTAGGGGTTTTTTATATATTCTATATTTCTATATAGGGGTCTTTTGCATTTTTTTTTATTTCTATATAGGGGTCTTAAAAATTTATATTACAGGTCTTAAAAATATCTATAGGGGTCTTAAAAATTTATATTATAGGTCTTAAAAATATATTATAGGTTTAATAGTCAAAAATCTAAATATGTCAAAACCAATTAAATTCGTAATTCAAATTGAAGAATAAATAACTTAAGAGTTGTGAAGTACTGGTAATTCCGGAGTAGGAAAAGCTAATTGCGAAAAATGTAAGGTTTTTGAACTATTGCCAATTACGTTTACATTACTTGGTCCCCCATGTTTCATTTCTGATATAGAAGATAATGGAATTTCCACATTAGATCGATCCGTTTTTTGAATAACTGTTCGTTTTACTTTATTGTCAATTTTCTTACAACGAGTATTTATAAATTTGTAAATATTATACATAATTATTAAAACAACTATACTACCTAATCCGCCTGTGTGCCAACGACTTGTTAAGTTTTGGTAGTTTGTGTTTTCTTCCCTTTTTTGTTCCTCCTCCTATTCTTCCTCTAACTAACTAATTCAATGTTTTCTTTTTTTGTCAAATTCCCTCGTAAGTTCCCTTGCGTCTGTTAATTTAATTTCCGTAGATTTTAATAATTTTGTATTAGTTTTTAGAATTTTTGGATTTATTTCACTTTTAATTGGTATGGATGTAGAAATCCAATTTGCACTCCTCGTTTCATTTGTGTCTGTTCTAAAAGTATGTCGATATGGTAAATCTAAATTGCCCACAATGAAAACGCAATTATCTAATAATTTTAAAATTCCTACACCATGTATGATAGTTTTGGTAGTAATTGGATTACAATAACTAGTGAGTTTTTTTTACTCATTTTTGAACAAATATAATATAAATGTGTTTTCTTCGTTTAGTGGTATAAGGTGGTTAGTTATTACTGTTGTAATTTTGTATTGACAATTTTTAAAAGTGGTAATATTATTATTTTCCTGATGATTAAAAAGTTCCATTACGCAATTATCCTTTGGAGCTTGCAACAGTTTAGGTTGTAATTGTTTACATATATTGAAACCTAGATCACCGTTTTTACCTGTTTTGGTTAAATTCAATTAATGAAAAATGTAAAAAATGTCCCCAATGATTACTACCAATAAAATTCTATTCCAAAACTAAAATAGCATAATTGTGGTCTAATATTTCTACTGGAACCGGATATATTTTATGTAAGTTATACAACTCTTTTTCTAACCATGGAATTGTAATTCGTATTCCGATTTGACCCTCATGATGGTTAACGTCTATTACTGTAATTCTGTTAAGTGTCCGTACTGAATGTAGGATGTCGTGGCGTTGTCCATTCATTATATTATTTACTATGTTTATTAAAACTGTAGAGTCCATAATGTATGGATGCAACTTATTAGTTTGTAAAACAGTTATGATTTCCCCTTGTTCTTGTAATAATCCTTGTAATTGTCCAAATTTTGACATTGCCATATTTACTTTTTGGTCCATTTTGAGTTGATAAGAATTTAATTCTACTTTTGCGCTAAAAGCGTTATATTCCTTTACAATTTTTTCTTCTAACATTACAACTCTTTTCTCTAATTGTTTTAATCCTTTGGTTGTATTTAAAGTCACGTCTTTTAAGAATTCAAAATCCGTACGTATAACTGCCGCATGTTTATTTATTAATTCTAATCTTCGATTGTTATCTGTTTGTAATTTCTCTAATAGTCCGTAAATTTTTTCGGCGTCCTGTGCGTCCATAATCCCGAATAAACTTTTTGCTATACTACCTGTTCCATCTATTAAACCTCGTTTTTTCCTAATGAAATGATTTGTTTTGGTAATCTCACTGGTTAAAATTTTCCCATAATTATTTGTATCATCTAACCACCAATTACAATTATTGTCCTTTAATACTTTAGATAATAAAGAACAAGATTTATTTAACATTTTTACTATATTATTTATGAATAAATATACTTCTTCTATTGGTATTGATTTAAATTTTGAAAAAATTTCTATATTACTTTTATAAATTAATAGATTTCCTTGATTTTCAAATAAAGCGCCTGGTGAGGTCAATTTTGTAATTGATAATGGCACGGCACTCCCTGCACTGCCTTGGTTCATATGCACAATATTCCCAATATATTTTTCAATAAATTAAACATGGTGCTAAAAATATACGAATAAAAAAAACAAAAGATTTAGTCTTTTTAGTTATTGAAGTGCGCCAAAATAATTTCACCTTTTTATATTATAAAACATTTTTAATCCTTCCATCTTTTTAATGTATCATTATGAACATTCTTAATTTTTTTTCTAATTTTAATTAAAGAGTTTACTTGTTCCGAACCTACAACCTCATATGGTGCTAACGAATTAATTTAAGCGTTAATTAATTAATTAACGCTTAATTTGTGAATCTTTGCCGGATTCAATAATAATCCCTTATCACCTATTTCGAATTTTTCTTCTTTTTCATTTTTATCGTAATATATTTTAGATTTAACTTTGCTTAAATTTAGATTTTTTCTCGCTATTTCATGCATTCTTGCTTTCATCGATAAACAAAAGTCATCGAAATTATATAGTGGTTCAGGTTGCCTTTTAAGACTTCTAGGTAAAGGTTCCGAAAAACCATACCGTGCATATAAAGGTGAGAATTTTGTTCCTACATGTGGAGTATGATTGTGTACAAAAGTTGCTTGAACTACCCAATTATCCCAAGTTTGAGGATTTTCATTCACAAACATTTTCAAATATTCGACTAGTGGTCCATGTCGAAGTTCTAACGAACCATTAGTTTGGGGATGATATGCAGTAGTCTGAATCTTTTTTATTTTTAGTAATTTACACAATTGTTGAAGTAATTTACAAGTAAATTTTGTACCTTGATCTGTCAATAATTCCTTGGGAATTATTGCATATTTTAAAATTATTTTAGTATATAATTCTTCAGTCACCGTCCCCGCTTCTTGATTTGAAATAGGAATACCATCTAATATTTTTGTTAAGTCATCCTGGAAAGGTAATATATACTTGTTCCCTATTAAAGTTATAGGAAAAGGTCCTACTATGTCCATATATACACGATCAAATGGTTTTAAAGCTGTCCTTGTCAAAATTGGCATCTTTGTGATTCGACTTCTTTTATTTTTCTGACATTTGGGGCATTTTTTAATGTAGTTGTATATATCTGCTAACATTTTCTTCCAAAAGTAAAATTGTTTTATTCTTAGGTAAGTTTTGGTGACCCCAGCATGGCCTCCTAAAGGGGAGTCATGATATTCGTTTAATACAGCTAGTATTTCTACTCTGTTATTTAAAATTATTTTTTCGGTATTTTCTGGTATTATTTTTGTTCCTCAGTCAATGTCTATTCCACCTTGTTATTAACCATTGTTTGGTCTAACGTTTTAATTTCTTCCTTTGTTTTTGTATTTTCTATTTCTTTTTGTCGAGTTTTTGCCCTAGTTATAGCAAAGGTTAGGATTTCATCATTATTTTCTTCTTCCGGAATTCTACTTAAAGCATCGGCAGTAGTATTTAATTTACCTGGTTTGTATAATATTTTAAAATTAACCTCGTTTTCCATCTATTAATTTTTCCTAACCTCGTTTTCCATCTATTAATTTTTCCTTCGGGGTGTTTTTTCTTGTAGTCACTGATAAGTGGATTATGATCAGTATAGATGTTAAATTCCTTTCTACTTGCTTGATAATAGTTAACCAACCCCAAGAATGATTTCTACTTGCTTCTACTTGCTTGATAATAGTTAACCAACCCCAAGAATGATTGTAATTGTTTTGTTGTTTTAGGTACTTTTTGTAACACATTTTGTTTTTTCTGGATTCGGTAATATTCTTTCCGTTGTAATTCTATAACCTAAATAAATGACTTCTTTTTTAAGAAACTTTCATTTCTCTGGCTGAAGCTTCAAGATATTTTCCCTTAATCTGTCAAATACAGCCTCAAGCTTTTCGTCATGATCTTTTAAAGTTTTTCCATAAATAACAATGTGATCTAAATATACAAAACATTTAAAACCTTTAAACCGGATAAAATGTGGTTCATTAATTGCTGAAACGTCGCTGGTGCACCTGATAAGCCAAAAGGCATTCGTTTAAATTCATAATGTCCAAATATAGTGCTAAAAGCCGTTTTCTCTCTATCTTCGGGGTTAACGTTGAAAAATACACAGATCCTTCTATAGTTGGTCTATTATATCTGCTATCCGTGGTAGAGGAAATGCGTCTCCCAATGTCACCTCATTAATTTTCCTAAAATCTACTACCACTCTGTATCGTTTTTCTCCCTCCGGACCAGCCTTTTTTGGAACTACCAGTAAAGGTGAATTCCAAGGGCTTAGACTTGGTTGTATTATCTCTTCTTCCAGTAGATTTTTTATTTCCTCATTTATTACCTTTTTGCGACTTTCCGCTAATCTGTACTGCCTGCTATTGATTGGTAATTGCTCCGGAGTCGTTCTTATTTTGTGCGTAATAACATCGGTATGAGTTAATCTATCTCCTGGTAAATGAAAAATGTCATTACATTCTTCACAAATTTTATCTATTGTACTTTGTTCCTATATTGTTAATATCGAATTCTTTTTTAAGATTTGTTTCAGACATTCAATTAATTCTCTCATAGCTTCATCTTTTGTTTTTTTTTCTCGTGATAATTTATACAATTATCTTCTTCAAATAACCGAAATATATCTGCCAGTGTTGTATCCTTGCGTCTCACTCGGGGTTTTTATCCATTCTGCTTTTAATTTCATGTGTCTTTAGGGGCTCATTTTTTAGAGGTATTTTGTAAAAATTCTCTATAGGGGTCAATTTAAGTGTTACGTCTTCAATTTGTACATCTTCAGTACTTACGTTGGCTATACATATCTTTACTGTATTATTTTGTGCTTCAACCAAACAATTTCCCAATAATACACCGGGTTTGAGTTTCTGTGCCTTACAAAAAAATTCTCCTTCCTCTGTTGTAGGTAAACTTATTAATTTTTTCCATACGCGCCGGAATCCAAATTTCTTTAATTTTTTCCGTTCCATTTATTACATTATTTAAATTGTTATCCATTTCCACTTCTTCTTCATTTCAAATATTTCTTGTTTTCATATTTTCATCATAAATTTCTTCAGCATTTATTTTATTTTTTAATTCATTATCTCTAACTTCCACTGAATCACCTGTGATTTCCGCATTAACTATAATAATTTCATCATTAAATTTAATTTTTTTTTTTTATTTCACCAAATTTTCATACATTTTCTTCCTTATGTTTAAAAATTCTTTTTCTTTATTTATTTCTTCTTCATAAACGGTCTCTTCTTCTTTCACCATCTATTCTTTATTTACCTTGGATTTATCTTCGTCTAATAAGATTTCATCCCGATTTTTATAAAACTTACTTTGTATGTTGTCAAAAATTCCTTGAATTTCTTTTATTTTAACTGGATCCAATTGTTTAAATGGATTCTCAATGTAATGCGTATTTATTATACCTTTTTTAATTTTTTTTATAAATGGAATACAGAATTCTGTTGTATCAGTTTCTGTTTTTGGAAAATGAAGCTTTGTTCTGGTCCTAATATATTTCAATTTGAAGATAAAAAATTATTCCCTAAAATATCCCAATATATTTTTCAATAAATTAAACATGGTGCTAAAAATATACGAATAAAAAAAACAAAAGATTTAGTCTTTTTAGTTATTGAAGTGCGCCAAAATAATTTCACCTTTTTATATTATAAAACATTTTTAATCCTTCCATCTTTTTAATGTATCATTATGAACATTCTTAATTTTTTTTCTAATTTTAATTAAAGAGTTTACTTGTTCCGAACCTACAACCTCATATGGTGCTAACGAATTAATTTAAGCGTTAATTAATTAATTAACGCTTAATTTGTGAATCTTTGCCGGATTCAATAATAATCCCTTATCACCTATTTCGCATTTTTCTTCTTTTTCATTTTTATCGTAATATATTTTAGATTTAACTTTGCTTAAATTTAGATTTTTTCTCGCTATTTCATGCATTCTTGCTTTCATCGATAAACAAAAGTCATCGAAATTATATAGTGGTTCAGGTTGCCTTTTAAGACTTCTAGGTAAAGGTTCCGAAAAACCATACCGTGCATATAAAGGTGAGAATTTTGTTCCTACATGTGGAGTATGATTGTGTACAAAAGTTGCTTGAACTACCCAATTATCCCAAGTTTGAGGATTTTCATTCACAAACATTTTCAAATATTCGACTAGTGGTCCATGTCGAAGTTCTAACGAACCATTAGTTTGGGGATGATATGCAGTAGTCTGAATCTTTTTTATTTTTAGTAATTTACACAATTGTTGAAGTAATTTACAAGTAAATTTTGTACCTTGATCTGTCAATAATTCCTTGGGAATTATTGCATATTTTAAAATTATTTTAGTATATAATTCTTCAGTCACCGTCCCCGCTTCTTGATTTGAAATAGGAATACCATCTAATATTTTTGTTAAGTCATCCTGGAAAGGTAATATATACTTGTTCCCTATTAAAGTTATAGGAAAAGGTCCTACTATGTCCATATATACACGATCAAATGGTTTTAAAGCTGTCCTTGTCAAAATTGGCATCTTTGTGATTCGACTTCTTTTATTTTTCTGACATTTGGGGCATTTTTTAATGTAGTTGTATATATCTGCTAACATTTTCTTCCAAAAGTAAAATTGTTTTATTCTTAGGTAAGTTTTGGTGACCCCAGCATGGCCTCCTAAAGGGGAGTCATGATATTCGTTTAATACAGCTAGTATTTCTACTCTGTTATTTAAAATTATTTTTTCGGTATTTTCTGGTATTATTTTTGTTCCTCAGTCAATGTCTATTCCACCTTGTTATTAACCATTGTTTGGTCTAACGTTTTAATTTCTTCCTTTGTTTTTGTATTTTCTATTTCTTTTTGTCGAGTTTTTGCCCTAGTTATAGCAAAGGTTAGGATTTCATCATTATTTTCTTCTTACGGAATTCTACTTAAAGCATCGGCAGTAGTATTTAATTTACCTGGTTTGTATAATATTTTAAAATTAACCTCGTTTTCCATCTATTAATTTTTCCTAACCTCGTTTTCCATCTATTAATTTTTCCTTCGGGGTGTTTTTTCTTGTAGTCACTGATAAGTGGATTATGATCAGTATAGATGTTAAATTCCTTTCTACTTGCTTGATAATAGTTAACCAACCCCAAGAATGATTTCTACTTGCTTCTACTTGCTTGATAATAGTTAACCAACCCCAAGAATGATTGTAATTGTTTTGTTGTTTTAGGTACTTTTTGTAACACATTTTGTTTTTTCTGGATTCGGTAATATTCTTTCCGTTGTAATTCTATAACCTAAATAAATGACTTCTTTTTTAAGAAACTTTCATTTCTCTGGCTGAAGCTTCAAGATATTTTCCCTTAATCTGTCAAATACAGCCTCAAGCTTTTCGTCATGATCTTTTAAAGTTTTTCCATAAATAACAATGTGATTTAAATATACAAAACACTTAAAACCTTTAAACCGGATAAAATGTGGTTCATTAATTGCTGAAACGTCGCTGGTGCACCTGATAAGCCAAAAGGCATTCGTTTAAATTCACAATGTCCAAATATAGTGCTAAAAGCCGTTTTCTCTCTATCTTCGGCGTTAACGTTGAAAAATACACAGATCCTTCTATAGTTGGTCTATTATATCTGCTATCCGTGGTAGAGGAAATGCGTCTCCCAATGTCACCTCATTAATTTTCCTAAAATCTACTACCACTCTGTATCGTTTTTCTCCCTCCGGACCAGCCTTTTTTGGAACTACCAGTAAAGGTGAATTCCAAGGGCTTAGACTTGGTTGTATTATCTCTTCTTCCAGTAGATTTTTTATTTCCTCATTTATTACCTTTTTGCGACTTTCCGCTAATCTGTACTGCCTGCTATTGATTGGTAATTGCTCCGGAGTCGTTCTTATTTTGTGCGTAATAACATCGGTATGAGTTAATCTATCTCCTGGTAAATGAAAAATGTCATTACATTCTTCACAAATTTTATCTATTGTACTTTGTTCCTATATTGTTAATATCGAATTCTTTTTTAAGATTTGTTTCAGACATTCAATTAATTCTCTCATAGCTTCATCTTTTGTTTTTTTTTCTCGTGATAATTTATACAATTATCTTCTTCAAATAACCGAAATATATCTGCCAGTGTTGTATCCTTGCGTCTCACTCGGGGTTTTTATCCATTCTGCTTTTAATTTCATGTGTCTTTAGGGGTTCATTTTTTAGAGGTATTTTATAAAAATTCTCTATAGGGGTCAATTTAAGTGTTACGTCTTCAATTTGTACATCTTCAGTACTTACGTTGGCTATACATATCTTTACTGTATTATTTTTTGCTTCAACCAAACAATTTCCCAATAATACACCGGGTTTGAGTTTCTGTGCCTTACAAAAAAATTCTCCTTCCTCTGTTGTAGGTAAACTTATTAATTTTTTCCATACGCGCCGGAATCCAAATTTCTTCAATTTTTTCCGTTCCATTTATTACATTATTTAAATTGTTATCCATTTCCATTTCTTCTTCATTTCAAATATTTCTTGTTTTCATATTTTCATCATAAATTTCTTCAGCATTTATTTTATTTTTTAATTCATTATCTCTAACTTCCACTGAATCACCTGTGATTTCAGCATTAACTATAATAATTTCATCATTAAATTTTATTCTTTTTTTTTTATTTCACCAAATTTTCATACATTTTCTTCCTTATGTTTAAAAATTCTTTTTCTTTATTTATTTCTTCTTCATAAACGGTCTCTTCTTCTTTCACCATCTATTCTTTATTTACCTTGGATTTATCTTCGTCTAATAAGATTTCATCCCGATTTTTATAAAACTTACTTTGTATGTTGTCAAAAATTCCTTGAATTTCTTTTATTTTAACTGGATCCAATTGTTTAAATGGATTCTCAATGTAATGCGTATTTATTATACCTTTTTTAATTTTTTTTATAAATGGAATACAGAATTCTGTTGTATTAGTTTCTGTTTTTGGAAAATGAAGCTTTGTTCTGGTCCTAATATATTTCAATTTTAAGATAAAAAATTATTCCCTAAAATACCATCAACGGGTAAATTTATGTCATTATCTGTGACTTGAAATTTACAATCAAAATTATTTCCTAATAAAAATTTTCCTTCACAGGAACCTATAGTGGAGCTTATATTATTTGTTATTGTACTTAAGTTTGTTTTATCGATTGTTCGTATAGGTGTTCCTTCTTTTAAGGTTGCATTTTTAATCAAACTAACCTGCGCTCCTGTATCTACCAATAATTTAATTTTATTTTTTTTAGCTATATCTAACGTTAATTGAACTATGGGCTCCTGTGAGGGGGTTTTTTCGCCCTT
Organism: Empis stercorea; assembly: GCA_949752835.1. Lineage (NCBI taxonomy): Eukaryota > Metazoa > Arthropoda > Insecta > Diptera > Empididae > Empis > Empis stercorea. The sequence continues at coordinate 39,514,398 of OX457086.1, read as the reverse complement.
TTGAAGGAATGAGCTGGGCTTCTTTAGTTCACTCCATTCTCGTTTCCCGATTCCAACGCTTTTTTAGACTCATATGCCTGACGTACTTCGCAATGCACAATTTTATTACTTTTTCGTGCAACTTTTATTTTATGTTTTTCTTCTTGATAAAAAAAAAACTTTAAAAAATTAAAACACTTTTATTTTATGCTTTCAAAAATATTTATTAATCAATTAAAAGTTTTAGATCTTTACTGTTCTGCTGGTAATTTGGAACTAACTAAACTTAATTATTTACTTATTAATGATAACTCTGATAATGTTGTAAATGAATTTATTACAGGTGAGCAAATAAGTTTATGGGAACTTATTTGTTCAAATAATTTATAATTTCTTTATTTTCCATCAAATTTTGCATATATTGCAATTTTTACTTAAATTATTATTTTTCATTTCTCACGGTTGATAATAAATTTATTAAATTTATTTTTATGTAATATGATAATATAAATTTTAAAGGAAATAAAGAAATTAGAGAAGCTTTAAATTTAATTTAAATTACTGAAAGAATTTATTTTATATATATTTGATGATGACGGATATGTAACTCCCCCATCATTAAGTTGGACATTCTCCTGAATGACCTGTTCAATAACATGATCTTTATTTTTACTTTTACAGTTTTCTTGTCTTATTTTACACATTTTATGAAAGTATTTAACAATAATTATATAAATCAAAATTAATATTATTACTATAGAAATAGTTGAATAGGTTATTATTGAATGACTTTGAACTTTCGTTTCAATTTTCTCAATTTTTTCAATGTTTTCAACTTGTTTAATATGAATATCATTTACAATTAAAGTTGAATTTAAATCTTTAAGCTCCAAATAGTTGGGCATCATTATGTGAATAATAACAGTTTTTTCTACACTTTTAAATACAAAATCATTCAATTTTATGGTACAATTACTAAATGTTACAAAATTATTTTTTGTTAATTTATATTCAAAATTATTACAATTATTTGTTAGACTTACATTCTTAGCATTTTTAACTAATATCATATTCGTTGAAATTTCTGTTATTTCATAATTTGCATTTTTTCTTTTCGTACAATATTGATAATTATTAGACATTAAGTTTTTTACACATCCATTGATCTCTTTTAATTTTTGAATTTAAGTTATTTTATTATTTAAATAAATTTTATTTTTGAATTTTAAAACACTAGTAGGTTATTTGGTATTGGTATAACTTTGTAAGATTCGGAAATATCTTTAGAAAAAGTTGGGATCATTATAATGAATATTATTTGAGAATCTAAGCTTCAAAGAGAACTTTTTATATCTTTATATTTAAATACATCTATTTCATATTCATCAATTTCTTCAATTGATAAGATTGAATGGGACATCACTCCATGTTTAGCGAACAAAATGTTCTGTTGAATTCTGTCGATATCAGAGTTTAAGAGATTAATATTAGTAAGAATAGATAAAAATTGGATATTTTTAAATGCTCGGGTTATCGAATCTGAAGATTCTTTCAAAACGAAGTTGGTAAGTTCTTGATTTTCTTTCATGTGTTTTTGTAAAATTGCTAGATTTTCTTGAAGTTGATTGTTAATCTTTATCTGTTTATTTGTGGTTTGAATTAATTGTTCACTATTAAGGTCAATATTTTTAAGGTGTGTTTCTAATTCGTTTTTGTCGTCATCGTCTAAATTTCCGAATAGATATTTTATAAGTTTGCCACCACCGTTTATTAATCCTCTTTTGTGTCTATGTGGAATTAATGTTTTAATATTATGACGAGTTTTATTTATTTGAGCTTGAAGTTGTCGTACCAAAGAAATATCTGGCTTTTGGGGAAAAGTATCAATACATTATTCTCTATTTCGTTTAACGTAATTTCTAATTCACTAGGGTTTATTATACATATGAATGATTTTTGAATAATTTTCTATTAATAATATTACATCTTGTTTGATTATTTGATTTCATGACTATTAAGCGTCCTACTTGCGTAATTAATAGGGTGTCCTTCCTGAGCGAGGACTGCTCCTATAGCGAAATTAGAAGCGTCTGTAGTAAATACAAATTTTTTCTTATAGTCGGGGTAATGTAAAATGGGGTAACTGGTGATTAATTTTTTTAGTTTTTCAAAAGATTCTTTATACAGTGGATTATTGAGGTTAATTTTATTATTCTTTTTTAAGCAATTAGTGAGCGGTTGACCTACTTTGGCGTAGTCCTTGATAAATTTTCGATAGTATCCCGTAATACCTAGGAAACTTTTTATTTGTTTTGGTGTTTTAGGTAGATTAATTTTAGTTATGGTATCTATTTTCTTATCATTGGGTTTAATTCCCTCAGGAGTTAAAACATGTCCTAGATATTCGGTTTCTCTCGCGAAGAACTTACATTTATCTACCTGAATTTTTAGATTGAATTCTCTTAGTTTAGATAAAATTTTATTTATAGCAACCAGGTGTTCCTCTATTGAAGTAGAGAAAATTAAGATGTCGTCAAGATAGACAACACAAATTTTTCCGATAAAATCCCTTAAGATGTGGTTCATCATCCGTTGAAAGGTGGAAGGAGCGTTTTTCAACCCAAAAGGCATTCGAACAAATTCATAATGTCCTTGTAGTGTTGAAAAAGCTGTTTGCTCTTGTCTTTTTCGTCTACCAGGATTTGATGAAATCCTTTGTCTAGGTCAATGGTAGAGAAATATTGTGCCCTACCAAGCTTATCTAGTATTGCATCTATATTAGGAATGGGAAATTTGTCTTCAATCGTAATTTCATTCAGTTTGCGATAGTCTATTACTATTCGCCATTTTGGAACCCCTGAATAGTCTAATTTTTTGGGAACCACCCAAATGGGGCTATTATATGGACTGTTAGATGGTTGTATAATATTTTGTTTCAGCATTCCATCAATCGGTTTGTTCACCTCCTCTTCATGTATTTTAGGAAACCGATATATTTTACTATAGATAGGTTGTGACGATTTTGTAATGATTTTTTGATGCTTCATTCCCTTTGCACTTGTCAAATTATCACTCTCATTAAAGAAAAGATCTTTATTTTTTGATAAAATTTGTTTTAGGTAAGTGGTTTCTTCGGAGTTCATATTTTCGTTTTTTAATTTATCAAATAATTCGATATTATTGATTTGTAGTTTTTCTAATTGATAGATATCTTGGAATGGGCAAGCTGAATTAAACTTAATAGTTCTGTTATTTACCTCAATTTGTTCATTGAGTAAGTCTACAACAATTCCTAAAGGTTTAAGAATGTTTTGCCCAATCAGAGCATCAACATTTTTATTATATAGTTTCATGATTTTCCCTGACATAGTAGCATTCTGATTGAATTCAATAGGTAGTTTCGTTATAATTTCTTTGTCTATAATTTGATTTCCCGTAAGTGTTCTTAATTCGATAGGTTTTTGTAATTTTATGAATTCATGATTTGGAAAAACATTTTTATTAATAATAGAGGTAGCTGCTCCTGTATCAATCAAGACATTCAGCACCTTATTATCTATTGTGAGTGATACTATGGGTAGTGCGGTATTTGGCTGTCTGTGGGTAGTGCGGTATTTGGCGAAAATTTTGAGATATTTCGGAATTATCAACTTCCATGGGTAGTGGGGGTTCGACATTTCTATTGTTTCCATTACGAAAATTTCCAGAATAATTTCTATTCCTAAAATTACTGGAATTTTGAAATCTTGAATTATAATTGTTGAAATGGTTGAACCTATTTGTATTTGTATTGGGATATTTTTTATTTTGATTTTGATTACTATATCTTGGATTTTGATTTTTTATTATATTTTTATTTTGGCTATAATTTTTACTATTATTGTTAGCGTTGTTAGTTTGGTTTGAGTTCCTATTAAAAGACCTGTCGTCTTCATACAAAGTTATACCAGTTTGAACTAATGTTTGATAAGCCTCCTCTAGAGACGTTACATTTTTGGTACGCAAATACATTGAATCTACGCGGTTTAGTTTATTTAGAAATTTTTCAAGAATAGATTCTTCGTTATTTTCGGGATTAAATTCTATTGGACTATTATCATCCAACTCATATTTTAAATTTAAATCGTTCAATAATCTACTTAAATTACTATGTAGTTAACTTACATTTTTTGATTGAACTCGATCTGCTTCTTCTTTCACTTTGAGATAACTTACGTTCACTCCAAATGATTTTTTTAATTGTAATTTGATGTTGGCCCAATTATTATTTATTTATTTATTTATTATTTTATTATTTTTTCTTGTAAAAAAAGACAGCAAATTATTATATACAATTACATTTTACAATTTATACTTATACATAATACATATTACAAAAAAAAAATTACAAACATAATTTACATTATATATTAAAAATTAATATACAATAATGAATTAATTTAAAAAAAGTAAAAAACAACTAATAAGTATTTAGTTGTATAAAAATTTAATTATTTTACCCTTAAAAGTATCGCGTGATAAATTAGCATCATATAAGTGGTAGAACTTATTGAAAGCTTTAGCACATCGATTAAACGGTTCATTATTAGCATAGCTAGTATTGTGACTATGTTCAATCAAATATTTAGTATGTCTTAAACATCTAACATTAATATTTAATTGCATTTTAGAGCATAGATCTGGTGAACTGATATTTTTATGTAAAAGATCGTAAGCATAAAGAGCTTCAGCAAGAACTCGTCTATTATTTAAAGAGAGTAAATTAATTTCTCTTAGTCTTATTGACTAAGAGAATAGTATTTATTGAATAAGAAGGCAGAATGAAAGTATCTTCAAGTAGGTACCGCCACCTTAAAGAAAATAAGAGAAATTGTTTTTGAATAGACTCAATTTTGTCTATATCACATTGGAAGTGTGGAGCCCAGACAATTTGGCAGTATTCTAGGATCGGTCTAACCAAGCTGCAGTAAATGCTTTTGGTGACAAAAGGATCGTCAAATTCTTTAGCTCTTCTCTTAACGAAACCTAAAACTCGTTTGCTGTGAGAACACACTTTGTCAATTTGGTGCTTAAAAGTAAGTTTTTTGTCAAAAAGTACTCCAAGATCTTTCACAACATCTTTATTTTCAATATTAATTAAGTTAATATTATAATTATATGTTGTGATAGATTTTTTCCTACTAAAATTAATAGAGAAACATTTTTTAACATTAAGAAGCATTCCATTTTTTGAACACCAATTATTCAAAGTATTAAAACTATTTTGTAAAACCAAACAGTCAGTGTAATCTTTAATACACTTATATAGTTTTAGATAATCAGCATAAAACGAAAAATAGATATTAATGAATAATAACGATAAATCATTTAAGAATAATATAAATAGAAGTGGACCAAGATGGCTACCTTGGGGGTACACCTGATCTGACGTTTATGTGACGGGATAAAAATTTGTTAAATTTGACAAATTGTGTTCTTGAAGAGAGATAAGATTTAATCCAATCCAAAACTGATCCTGACACACCATATTTTTCAAGTTTGAAAATTAATAGTTTGTGGTCAACTCTATCGAAAGCTTTACTGAAATCTGTGTAAATGGAGTCCACCTGAAGACCTTTTCCCATGGATTGAAGAATGAAGCTAGCGTAGTCTGAAAGGTTTGTCACAGTAGATTTACCTTTGACAAAGCCATGTTGATGTTTGTTAATTATATCCTTAAAAAACATATATAATTTATCAGTTACTAGTTTTTCAAATAACTTCGGGATACATGAAAGAATTGCGATACCACGATAGTTTTCAATGTTACACTTATCTCCGTTCTTGAAAATTGGGCAGAGATGAGAGCTTTTCCAGATGTTCGGAAAAACACCAGCTGCAAGAGAGCTATTGAAAATATCAAGTAAAGGAGACACTAAGGACTCAGCTGTGTATTTAACAAACATCGTTGGAATTTTATCTGGCCCCGTTGGTTTATTATGATCAAGTGATTTGAGTGCCGAGAGTAGTTCAGAATTGCCAATAGTAATTGAACTTATATTAGATATGTTTTGACTAATATTGTCAAAATCGTTTGAATTAAAGTTCATTGGCTCACAATAAACTGATTCAAAAAATGATGCAAATTTATCACAGATCTTTATAGGATCTGAGAGAACTTCATTTTCATAAGCCATCATAGATGGAAAGTTAGTTACATTTCTTTTATAGTTAATGAATTTATAAAAAAATTTTGGATCACTTTTATTAGTTCGTACTTTACGAATAGAAACAGCAGCTGGTCCTTGAATCTTTCCAAGTAGAATTCTGTAGATATATGATTTTCCACTTTCATCATTTGCCATGGCTACTAATGTTTCTACTTCCGTGATGAAGGTTTTCAAAGAGAAAGTATCATTTCCCGTGAAAACTGGTACAGCTCGAGCTTCATTAATTCAGTCTTTAAACGTTATATTCGTAACCGCCATTATTCAATTTTATATTTTGTGACCTGGCCGGCACATAATAATGTTGTACCACCTGAAAATAAAAAAATAATCATTGGTAAAGGGAAAAAAGAAAAAAAAAAAAGAAAATATAGATATTTATATCATATTCTTACCTTTGTCAAGTTGCGTCCATTTTTGTTTATATATTTTTCCTCTGTCTGACAGCGGATGACAAACGTCAGTTAAATAAAAAGAAACACCAAGATTTTTCCCCCTACCGATCCAACCGCGCAGGCCATCTGGTGCCGAGTACGCCCTACCGAAAAAAAATCGTTGTTTTGTTGTACTGGCAACACAATCCGAGAAATTCCGCATTGCGGCTGGAATCGGAATGGAACGTTCCAGAAATAACAAAAAAAATAGTGGCGTGATTTTGGTCGTGGTCAAGACGAGGAGGTTTTGGGTTTTTGCAAAGAAAAAAGAAGTCGTTGTTTGGACGTAGAGTAGAACGGATCTCTGCTCAAAGATAGAAAAAAAAAATATATTTAAAAAATTTTTCTCGTTGCGTTGCTTTTTTATGAAAATTAATTTAAATTAAAAAAATCGAAAAGTTGGTGCCGGTAATTTAAAACTAAAATAATAATTAATTAAATTACCGGGTTAAAAGTAAAAATAATTAAAAAGACAGCCAGCAAAAAAAAAAATTTGTTCATTGGCATACATCCAGTTAAATTTTAAAAAAATAAAAAAAATATAGTTTTTTTGTTGGTGCGAGAAATTCCGAACCACCATCTTGGGTAGAAATTCAAGACACCATAGTTCACCTCAGGAAATAGTTAAGGGTTTCACCGAGGGATAGTTCCAGAAAAAAATTATAAATTAATGAAAGCTGAGTCAGTTTAGAAGTCATCAGTAGATCATCGTAAATTCACCTGAAAAAAAAATTAATTTCAAGACGACGAATATAGTTATTTTTTTTATATAGCTATTATGTATTAGAAATAGTGAAGAAAAAAAAAATCAGTATATGGATGTGTTATTTTAGATTGAGTAGAATGTCAGATGTTTTTTTCGAATTGGTAGGGAAGAATTATATCTGTAAAATGGTCACAAAAAAAAATCGAAATTAATTTTATTATGGACCCAAATTCGGATATAGGTTTTCTTTATTAATTCTTTTAATTATCTTTACAAAAAAAAAAAAAAAAAAAAAAAGGAAATAAATTCGTAGTTATGGCATTAACTTCTAAAGTAAATTACAATATTAATTTCGTTCAATTTTTAATTGATTTTCCTATAAATTTTTGATTTTTTTTGTTGTAATTTTTTTTGATTTTTCTTATTTTTTTTATTATTTTTGATTTTTTTTTATTATTTGTTTTGGTTTTTTTTTATTATTTTTGATTTTATATGGAGAGTTTCAGGTACCGACACCGGACGTCCTAGAGATGTCCAGGCTGGTTCCGGAAAAATTAAAAAAAAAGGTACGTTTGTGAAATTTGTGAGAAATAGCAAAGAGAAAAAAACTAGCCAAAATAAATTGAATTAACTAAGTAAAAGTAAAGTAAGAAAAAGAGAACCATTACAAGAATAATATTAATTTGAATTAGTGCCACTGAGCCAATAATTGTAAAACTTAAAGTAAATATTAAAGAAGCGAGAAAAAAAAAGGAAATTTTCTGAAAATTTAATTCAAAAAGTGTTGATTTAGTTTTTATTATTATATATCAATATACCTTTTTTTTAGAACGCTAGAATTATGAGCAGTTAAGCTCAAAGATAAATTTGGCCTCGACATGGAGCATTGTCCTTTTATTCCTTTCCTTTAGCTGAATTTTTTTTTGACTGGGTGGATTGGTGAACCTACGCCCCAAATGGCTGAGGACCTAGCCGGATCCCAGGAGGAAAACCCCAATCCATCCATAGAATTTTTTTTTTTAGGTAAATAAAATTTGGTCTAGTATTAATTATGTACCGTGACTGTTGGTCACCCTAGACCTGGCGCCCGAATACTCCAAAAAAATTCTTAAAAAAACAATTTCTTAGTTCTCTTCCTCCGAAATACATGCCGTAACATTCAATTGAAATTGCACTCAATTGCGACTAGTACAAATGCGCCAATTTAAGGGATGCGCATTTGGTGTTACAATTTTTAGAACAGAAAAAATTTAATTGATTCTTTTATTTATTGATTTTTATTTTTGATAAGTTTGTGTTTTAGATACCGATTAAAAATCATTGAAAAGATTCTTTGTGAAATGTTTTTTTCTCTTTTAAACCCGAATTGTCAGAGGCGATTTCAGTTCGCCAACCTTACTTTTTAATTCTTTTATAAAATCTTTTTCGAATTTTCTTATATATTTTAATTCTGAAGATCTTATTGTTAAGTTAAAAATTTTTTTGTACGAATAATAAAAAAAAATATATTCTTAATAAAATTAAATACGTGATTAATGAACGAAGAAGAAACTTATTCGGTATCCTACCGACTACGCCACTTTTATTTTATGTTTTTCTTCTTGATAAAAAAAACTTTAAAAAATTAAAAACTTTTATTTTATGCTTTCAAAAATATTTATTAATCAATTAAAAGTTTTAGATCTTTACTGTTCTGCTGGTAATTTGGAACTAACTAAACTTAATTATTTAATTATTAATGATAACTCTGATAATGTTGTAAATGAATTTATTACAGGTGAGCAAATAAATTTATGGGAACTTATTTGTTCAAATAATTTATAATTTCTTTATTTCCCATCAAATTTTGCATATGTTGCAATTTTTACTTAAATTATTATTTTTCATTTCTCACGGTTGATAATAAATTTATTAAATTTATTTTTATGTAATATGATAATATAAATTTTAAAGGAAATAAAGAAATTAGAGAAGCTTTAAATTTAATTTAAATTACTGAAAGAATTTATTTTATATATATTTGATGATGACGGATATGTAACTTGCACACCAGTCGCATCAATTTTCAGTTATTTTTTCACTGTCTAATGCGAGTACTCTCTGATTTGTTGAATTACTATTTCCTGATCGCGATTTAAAACAATGAGTGGATGCATGTCCATTCATTCTACAGTTTGTGCATCGTTGAGCTGAAGAGTTTGTATTGTGTGGTGCTTCCCAAGTAATATCTCTACTAATATGCCCAGGCTTACCACACTTGAAACATTTAATCTGCGTATTTGTAGTTGTTCCCCTAAATGGAACCTTGTTATTACCATTATTATTATTTCCAGCATTACTGTTCCTATTGTTATTATAATTATTATTGTAATTATTATTATAATTGTTATTATAATTACTTGTATTATTTTTATTGTTGTTGGCGAAATTAGTACCACTAACCATATTGTAATTTCTGTAGGGGTGTTATTGTTATTTTGAAAATTATTGTTGTTATAATTATTATTATTATTATTTGAAAATTGTTTGTTATAATTATTGTTGTTGTTGTTTTGACTGTTATTAAATTTATTGTTTCCTTGTATTCCCCGGAAATAATTATTATTTTTATTTCTAAAATTATTTCCATTATTGAATTTATTGTTATTTGATTGGTCTGTATGTATATAAAATTCATCATTTGATCACCTTGATTATTATTTGTTTTATTACTACTTCCTATACCTCCTAAATGTTTCGTTTAAATATTGCCGAGCCGCTCCTATTGATATTCGTAAGTTTTCGGGGTTTTCAAACAATAAATATTGTTTGAAGTATGCTGATCTAAGTCCTCCTAAAAATCCTCTTTTCGCAGTTTTTTCCATTTCATTTATTGGTGCTCTACCTTCGTTATCGTAGTGTTCATTCACTCTATTACGATATGCCGCTAATTTTTCCGAAATTCTTTCTCCAAAAAGTTCTACTGTTTCATTTTCATATTGGTACATTCCCATAATTTCTGATGCTAATGTAGCCATATCTTTACTTTCAATGAAACCATTTCTCAAAATATCTTTGTATTGGGTAAAATTTTCCACATTGGCATATCTAAAAAGTGCGTTGGCTGCACCTGTCAGTTTACTCGTACTTAAAATTCGCAATAATATTCCCTTTTGCTCATCTCTCGTCAAATCGTACATTTGTTTAGCCAACTCTAGAAAATTATTTAATTCATTTTCGATATCTAATCCTACACCTGAAAATGTTGGAACTTGCACCAAAAATGTTTTTATTATTTTTTCAACCGGTAGGAGTGTTGGTTCAAGATGATAAGAGTTGTCAATAGTAAAATTTTCCGCGTTGTATTCCTCTCGATGTGGTAGTGCAATTGGTGGTGGTGGTGGTATAGGGGTCGATTTTAATCCCGATGGTCCCCGTTTATTTATTGTCGTATTCATATTATAGGCTTTCGAAAAATTAAAGTATTGGGGGTCGTTTATTGGATTCATTTGTTCCAATTTTTTTATATTCAAACTTCTTCTTTCAGTTTTACGAATTATCACTTTATTTCTCCTTGCTTTTCTAGGTTTCCTTATTGGGCCAATTCTGTTGTATCTTACTCCGGATCTCAATGTTCTAAAACTTTTCCTATTTTCCGATACTCTTTGTCCTTGCACTTGGTTTTTACAAATTGTGTCTATTTAAAAATTGTTTCTATTTAGTATCTCTAAATTTGGTTCCATCTATATTTTCGATGTTTGTTTTTGTATGTTCGTCCGAGGTTTCAAATTCCGGACTTGAATTTAAAAATGAAAATGTTGAAATTCGCTTCGAAAATTTTAATATAGATTGCGCTAAAGTTGGAGGTTTTGAATTTTGCGACATTTGTTTATAAAAAATATTCCAACAACAACAATAATATATATATGCTTTTTTATATTATAATTTAGGGGTCATATTTTTATTAATTTTTTGTATAATTTTATTTTAGGAGTCATTTTTTATAAAAATTTCTGTAAAAATATATTTTAGGGGCGAAAAAATTTATTTTTATTTTTTCTAAAAATTTTTTTATTGCAATTTATATTATTTATATTTTATTTATTTTTTTTTTTAATAAAATACTCATTTTTATTTTATTTTATTTTTGCATTCCCTAAAAATATGCAATAATAAAAAAAAATTATGTTTATTAAAATTTTATTTTTATTTTTTCTAAAAATTATTTTTATTTCAATTTATATTATTTATATTTTATTTAATTTAACGAAAATCATTCCAATATTTTTTTTTTAAATAAAATACTCATTTTTATTTTATCATTCCCTAAAAATATGCAATAATAAAAAAATTTTATGTTTATTAAACAAAATATAAGTTTCCTAACTCCTAAAATTATGCAATAATAAACAATTAATTAATTATTTATTATTCTTAATAAAATTTTTTTTTTTAATAATTTTCATATTTGAAAATTTGTTTATTCATAATGATTTTACAAAAAAAAACGCGTTTTGTTTCAATGTAATTTACGTACATCATTTAGGCCCATTTGCTGATTCACATCATAAATATTTATGTTCAACTTAAATGTCTAAGTTGTGCTTACCGGTTTGCACCAACGTAAAAGTAGAACATAAATCTCGTTATGTTTCACATAACTTAAGTGGAGGATTTAGTAGATCATAAGTAATTTATGATGAGCTTATAGGTTATTTTGAAGTTGAAGTAAAATAGTAATCTATAAAAATTATTATTTTTCTGGCAATTAAAATTATTATTTTTCTGGAAAAAAAAAATTAAAAGCCAAACAAAATTTTTATTATTGTGGAGTAAAAAAATTAAAATTAAATAAAAAAATTTCATATTCATGACATTATCCTAAAAAAAAAAAATATTTTGAATTTGTGTGACATTTCGATGATTTTAGGAATTGTAGTTGGCTGTTTTATATTTTTTTTGTGTCCTTGCTAAAACTTTACTATGATAGACATACATTTTATGGTGCAAATGGAAATAACTTAACCTAATCATAAATTGTATGTTCAACATAGCTAAGATGTAGATTTATGATGCGAATTAGCAAATGGGCCTAAAAGTACTTTAATTAATATCAATTTTATATTAAAAAATTGACAAATTACTGTATATAAAAATGAGAGAAACGTATTTAGAAAATATATATAGATATCATTTTATATATATGTGTATATATAATTTCGGCATTCGAAACACAAAAAAACTTTAATTTTTATAATGAAACGTTTAAGATAGGGTAAAGAAAGTGTTCGTTGGCTTAAACCACTTTTATTAAAATTTTAACACTTATGTTTAAAATTTTGATTAAGTTACATTGTTTTTACACACAGCCCTGTGTCAAGTTAGTGCAAAATTTATTCTGTACTTTCTTTACATAGTTTTGTGTCAAATTAAAGCAACTTAAAACTTCACTCCGTAATTGGTTTTGTTACCCTATTTTTTTTATTCGAATTTACTTTATATAAATACACTTCTATGTATTATATTTCACCGCTAAGAAAAAACTTTAATATAAACTTATTACAAACTGCTAAGAACGCACAATTTGCAATTTCAACTTAGAAAAAAGAAATTTTGTGCAACCAAAATTTTTGTGTTATATTATTTGATTTCAATGTATTTGTACCCCAAAAAAAATGTATTTATTATATACTTATTTATTCTTTGAATTAAATTGAAAAGAGAGAGGAAAATAAATGAAACTAGGATAAATATTGGGATAGGTTAAGGTTTGAAAGATAAAATTTATATACTTTTATATTACTTTTAATGTACATATTTGTATATGCATTTATTGTATATATATTTTTTTAGTTGATCATTTTTGTATTTAGAATTTATAGATTATATTTTTTTTTTTTTTACAAACCAACACACTCTATTGTCCGCCAGACTGTAAAATAGATCATCAAACTTTTAAAGGAATAATAGAAATAATGGGAGACAGATTTATACTAGGAGGCGACTTCAATGCCAAGCACACTGACTGGGGATCGAGAATTACACTGACTAAAGGCAGAGAGCTAAGAACAGCAATTAGGTATACCGGATGTAAGTTTACATCAACTGGTGAACCAAACATATTGGCCAACCGACAGAAACAAGAGGCCTGATCTGCTGGACTTATACATTTTTAAGAAAGTTTCGGACAACTACATAACGGTCGAAAACAACTACGACATGGACGCGGACCACTCGGCAGTAATATTAAAACTTAGCGAGACAATAATAAGAAAACCGAACAAACCAACATTATCTAATAACACAACGGAGTGGGAATCATTCAGACTAGAAATACAGAACAAACTGGACTTGGAGATACAAATAGATAACGTGACACAGTTAGAGGAGGAGACAGAAAAATTTAACAAGATCATACAAGAAGCAGCATGGAACAACACAGCAATACTAGAAAAAAGAAAGCAAGGTATAAATTATCCGAAGAAAATATTAGAATTGGTGAAACAGAAAAGGAGAGATAGAAGAAGATGGCAGCTCACAAGGGATCCAATAGACAAAACAACGTTAAACAACAGATCCCAGCAAATTAAAAAAGAAATACTAAAATACAAAGAAGAAACAATAAACAGCTATATAAGTAACCTAACGGCCGCCAAGGAAACAAACTACTCGTTGTGGAAAGCGATTAAAAAGGTAAGAAGACCTATCTCGCACTCCGGGCCAATTAAAAGACTTAACGGAACGTGGGCCAAAAACAACAAAGAAAAGGTAGAAATGCTTGCGAATCAACTAGAAGAGATATTTAAGCCTAATGATATTTGACGAAGAAATTGAATTAGAAGTCTATGTTAATGCTGAACACGTACACGAGGACATTCCTACAGTAACCATAAGTGAAACAGAAATGGTAGTCAAAACAATAATAAAAGCAAGAAAAGCTCCAGGTTTTGACCTAATCACAGGTGAGATCCTTAAACATCTGCCACGTGAAAGTCTTTGTAAACTTGCTCAGATCATCAATGCGGTTTTTAAGCTTAGATATGTTCCGAGTGTATGGAAAGTAGCAGAAATCATCATGCTGCACAAGCCAGGAAAAGAACCAGCGGAAGCCAAATCATATATATAGACCTATTTCACTACTGCCTACAATATCAAAACTGCTGCTACTAAGACTGAAGCCTATAATAGAGAGGAAAGGAATTATACCAAAACATCAATTCGGATTCAGAGAAAAACACTCAACAATTGAACAAGAGCATCGTATAACCAACATCATAGCAAAAGCACTAGAAGAAAGACAAATTTGCTCAACTCTATTTCTAGACGTGGTACAAGCCTTCGATAAAGTCTGGCACGAAGGGCTCATTCATAAAATAAACCGCATGTTTCCGAAACAGTATGTCGAGCTTATTACATCTTATCTAACAGGTAGGTAGTACAGAGTAAAACAAGAAGATGAATATTCACCAATAACAGAGATAAAATCAGGAGTGCCGCAAGGTAGTATTCTTGGACCAATACTTTACTTACTATATACCAGCGACTTACCGGACTTGAAAACGTTACAACAGCTACGTTTGCCGACGATACAGCGCTAATTGCCCTAGGCGATAACTTAGACGACGCGACGGGTCATCTACAAGAGGCAAGCGACAAAATCACAAGATGGACAAAAAATGGAAAATTAAATTAAACGAGAACAAATCGGTATACGTTAACTTCACCAACGAATTAATTATACAACAAGAAAATAATGCAAAGTACCTAGAAATGACACTGGATGTTAAATTAAAATGGAATGAACATGTTAAAAAGAAAAAAAACGAGATGGAATACAGATACAGAGATATAATCTGGCTTATAGGTCGTTACTCTAAACTTTCGATCCACTGCAAAGTGTTGCTCTACAATCAGATGATCAAGCCGATGTGGTTATATGGTATCCAACTTTGGGGTTGTACCAAGCAAACACATGTAAATAAAATTCAAACATTTCAAAATAAGGTATTGCGAAACATCGTCAATGCACCTTGGTACATTCGCAATTGTGATATTCATAGAGATCTTAGGATTCCAACGGTAGCAGATGAGGTGAAGCGATTTGCAACAAAACATCATACTCGTCTGGAAAATCATGTCAACAGAGAGTCTCAGAAGCTACTGGATAACTCTAACTTAACGAGGCGCTTAAAAAGAACAAAGCCGTTTGAGTTAGTATTAACATGCTGACAGGTAGGTAACATCAATCAAAACACAAAGTTAGACTAAAATTAATGGTTGACTAGTGTCCAAATGACTAGTTTTAATAGGTGGCGTGAAGGAGGTGTTTTTAGTGAGTTAAAGTCTCACACTACTGGTCCACGCGCGAATTATATTTCTTAATTTATTATTAAAAAAATATTATTATTTAGTAAAACAAAATTATTTTATTTTTATTTATAATTTTATTTATACTTAATTTAATTTTATAATATATGTATATATCATTTCCGTTTAAATATTAATTTCTCACATTACATTAAATTATTATATTTCAATTTGTGTAAGATCATCATTTCAATTGTAAATACTTTTATAATTGAAATGATTATTTTACCCTTTTATTTATTGATTAAATATCAATAAAGTAAATATTAAAAAGTTGAGATAATCATCATTTAAATAAAGATTTTGTATTTTTAATTTTAAATATAACAAAATGCATATTAATGTATTTTCAGCATTTTAAATTCTTATGTTGGTTTTATTCATTAAATTATTAGTTTCTTTATTATAAACATAAGTCACATTTTCCTTATTATGGGTTATGTTAGATAACGTAACTCCTCCTCCACTAGATTGTGGATTCTCCTGAATCTTATTAATTACTTTTACGTTAAGCTTTTTATTTTTGAACCATAAAAGTACAAAAATTATAAAACATATTATTAATATAATAGTAATTGATCCTATTCCTATGTTTACATATTTATGATATTGTAATTCTTTAATTTCATTAATATTTTTTTCTTGTGTTAAAATGATATCATCAAAAGTTCTATCGGTTATATTTATTACATTATTTATTGGAAAAATAAATTTAATTATAAATTTATTTACTTTGTTACTAAATTTTTTATTATCAACAAAAATAGTACAATTATGAAATTTATTAAATAGTTTCCATTGAGAGTTAATTTTCGTTCATCACAAGAACTGTTAAATTTCTGTCTTTTACATTATTCAATATTATAATATCATCATCAATTTCAATATATTCTTCTTCAGAAAATTTTATAAATTTACAATTGTTTTTAAATATACAATGTTTGCTAATTTTAAGTTCTTTTAAAATTTTTATTTTTCATATCTTAAGGTTTTATTTTCTTTTTCAATAACTTATTCTAAATCTTCATCTATTTGTTTATTATTAGAATTTACAATTGGTATTAACAATTTCCTATTAAATTTTATGAAATCTTTAGGAATTTTTATTGCGAATATGATTGATTCATTATAATAACTAGCTATTCATACTCTAATTTGTGCTATTTTTTCCATCAATATCATATGTCCTGATTTCTTGATCTGTTAAAATACTTGGATGTAAAATACTTAATCTAGCTGATATAAAAGTGTCCTGTATATTTTCTACTTGTTTTTTACTAAAATTTATTTTTATCATTTGTTCTAAAAATACGCTTTTTTCGAATATTAGTTTATTTATTTCATTAAATTTGTTAGCCATTTTAATTCTATCCATTTTAATTGCTTTATTAATAAGGTTGAATGTTTTATTAAAATTGTCATTAATTTTAATTTGTTGATTAATAGTATCAATTACTTGGTGATTATTTTTATCAGCAATGCCTAAATGTGTTTCTATATCATGTCTGTCATAGTAGTCCATAGTTCCAAATACCCATTTTAAAACAGTTACTCCTAAATTTATTAATCCTCTCTTATATCTATGTGGAACTATTGTTTTGATACGATTTTTAATATTTAATATTTGGTGAATTGCGATGTCTTTATTAATACCAGGTTCGAGTGTGTTTATAATTTCTTCTAATTTATCAATTATTATTAATATTTCCTTTGGATAAATTATATGTAGAATAATATTAAAATTATTAACAATTTGCACTTCATCCATCTGAATTTTAGTATAACCTGATTCTGAATTTATTTTCTCAATTGTCAGCATTTGTTGGCTGAGGGGAATCATTAGAATTATGATTCCTACTGTTATCATTACCTGAAAATTTAAAACACCTTTTAATATTTGTTTCATGAATTCCGTGAAGCTTATGTTTTCGAAATTTGGGTACTTCTTTATGCCTAACCGCTTTATAGTTTTTGACGAATCCGTCTTCCCTTTTTTCATTATAGTTTTCTCTATTTTCATTTAGTTTATTTATAACCCGGGCTTTTGTAATTTATAATCTTTCGCGAATAGTTTTATGATCTACTTTAAAGTTCTGAACTTCTATTGGAGTTGTTTTAATAGTTAAATGAAATGAATTATTATAACAACTAATTGCTTTAAGCATTTGCATTTTAATTGGTAACTTTTCATCAAGATTAAGTGTTCTAATTCGTTCTGTTATTGTATTATGGAAACGTTCGATATCAGAATTACCTGTGTGACTGTTTGGCTTTGTAGTATGGTATTCAATATTTTCGTTAGAAAGAAATTCTCTAATATTTTTTGTGTTAAATTCATTATCAAAAACAATTTTTTTTATTTTTCCTTTTATTGCTAAAAACTGCCTAACTTTTTCAATTATTGTTTGATTGTTACGATCTTCTAAATAAAAACTTATTACATGTTTAGAAAATTTGTCCATGAAATTTATAAAAGAATGTTTGCTATTAACGTAAGTATCGACATGAATTACTTCATTTATGGTCGATGGAGTCTCTGTTAAATAAATTTTTTTTCTAATTGGGTTCCTATCATATTTTCCTGCTGCACAAATGTCACAATTATTTATTATTTTATGAACAGTTATTTCTAATACTGGACTATAAACCCTATTTTTAATACCTTCATAAGTTGCTATTATTCCTGAATGTCCTAGTTCATTTTTATGATACAGTGATATTTCTTTCTTTAATTTTTCTTCATCTTCAATATCTGTTGCTAAATAACTACATTTCACAAATGTTATACTACACACAATTTGTAGCTTATTGTATTCATGATCATTTGCTTCAGAATATATTCCTACTTTCCCTTTAAAAATATACGTTCTTAGTATCTCGTTAACATTTTCATTTTCTATATCCTGTAAATCGACAAAAATTCTTCTATTTTTAAAAATACTTTCAAACTGTTTTTCTTTGGATACATTTAATATTATTTGGTTTTTAAACCTATTAACGATTGTTTCTAATATTTCTATATGATTTTCAAAATTCTCTTCTTGAAAATGAGCAGTTTCATTTATTAATGATTCGTTTAAGACATCATTTAATCCTTAATTTCACCACCATTAGCTTCAATTTCTTTATCCTCTTCAGGAATAGTTTTTCCATCTTCTTTATCAGCCGACTCAGATTTTGATGTCCTGTAAACAGGGATTTTCTGGTTTGTCTCAAATTTGATACAATGGTGTTTAACTATACTTTAATACTTACAAATATTTACAATACTTACGTATTTATCACCAAAGAAACTGATTAAAAAAATAATTATAAATAATTAAACGATAAATTTTTTTTTGTTCAATAAATGAAAATTATTCGTAAATTTCAGTTTTTAAGAACATAAAACCATAGTTAAGAGTTTTTCATGGGAACTATGATTGTCCCAAATGAGATAGAAAAGTCTTTAAGCTAAAATTGGAATTCGTAAAAAAATTATAAATATTTTATCGGTATGTATCAAATATGATACAACAAACCGTTAAGGGCTAAATTTGAATGGCAGCTGTTTTTTACATTTAAATTAACAATGGTGCCAAACAAATTAACAAAATTTTGGCACCATTGCTTAGCGATGTTGGAACATTTTTAAAGTTACAACTAACAATTAACGCGTTTGGCTCTTATATGTCAAAATAATTAAAAGCGCCCAATTTGCCTTATTATAATACATATGTATATATTTAACAATAAATTGCCCCCGAAACTTATAATTGCCAGTAGTGCCATATAAATTGTCCAGCGCTGGCGTTATTTTTCAGCATTGTTGAAACTCGGCGGTGGCTTTTTTTTAAAAAACACGCCGGCGCTAGAAAATTTATATGGCACTACCCAGTGAGAATGTTTATACCAACGTCAGCCCGACTTATATACCAACGTGTATGCCTGACACGATACATAATCTCCCATGGCAAACACACAGGCCACGTCTCCTGACGTTGATACTGATGCGTAGGTTTCGTGTTGTGTATTGTAGTTTATTTTTTTTACGGCAGGTGGCTCAAAGAATGTTCATATTGGAATTTGTTTTTTTATTGAAAATGCAAAAAATTAATATATTTTTCATTTGTTTTTTTATTAACATTGCAATATTATTTTACTTGCTTTTACATTCGATATTAGATAATTAATATAAAATTATAATAGTTAGATTTTTTTTGCTTAAGGCTTATCAAATACATATATAATTTCGTTCCTATAAATACAAATTTATATTTAACTACTTTTACTATACATAATTTTAACACATCGTATTTACAATTTACCACAATTATTCATTATAAAGTTAATTAGTATATACATTCAATAAATTATTTTTTTAAATTGGATTACAATTTTGCAACTTACATATTTGTATATTAAATTAAGTACTTTCATTATATTAATTTTAATTATAAATAAAAAAAATTAATTTGCCTATGAGCTCGTCCTTCATCCATTTTGCCAGTCCAGCACTTTCTAGGTTTTATTAAGTTAGAACATGTATTTCTGAAAATAATTAATAAATTTGAGATATATTAGAATTTCAATGTATTCTTGATTTATTATACATACATACATACATAATTTTTTTTCTTCATAAAATTCCGAAAAAAATTCATCTGCATTTCCGCAGAATTTTTTTTTTTTTAAATTAAGAATACAATTTAAAATTATTACAATTAAAAATACAATTTTATTGCAAATTAAATGTACAAAATACAAAACTTTAAAAATACTCTACAACTACAATCACCATATAGAGACACAAATATTGTTTTTCTCTGACATTTTGATTTTGTTTGCAGTTATTATCCGCTTGGGGCGTAGAGTTTTCGTCAAATTCATACGAATCGGGTGAAAATTGGTATCGTGTCAGGCTTCTATCTCAGTCGAACATTATATTTTTATATATTGTCAATTGTCATTTCGATACCAACAGAGTACCTACGCGTTGGTATATACGTCAGTTCTCTCTGGGTACTGGCAATTATAAGTTTTGAGGGCAATTTATTGTTATATATATAAGTATTATATTACGTCAAATTTGGCGGATTAAATTATTTTTACATATATTAATAAATTTTTCACTTCCAGCTTTGTTTTTGCCTATAGCTTTAACGCTACAGAGAAAAAAGCAACAGTTACAGCGACAGGAACGCTGGAATTCTGGGTCACACTTAAACAAAATTTCTTGACGCGTTGACGTCTTCAAAGTGTCTACTCAAGCGTCCCCACCGTCACGAGTTGCGTTTGACATTCGATCTTGTCAGATGTTGCACACGTATCAACGGCGAGAGTCGTCCCATTTATGTAAAAAAAAATTATTTTATCCATAATAATTCAAAATTTTCAAACTTGAAATGAATAACTTGTAGGTTATGTCTTTCGACTCATACGGCAAAGTTAAAATATATTTAACTCTTTTCGAATGAATTCGTTTCGACACGTTCATTGTGACTTGCATCCGGCATACCATTGGTGTGTTTCTTATTTAAATCTGTAGATCGACTATATAGATTTTTTTAAATCTGAAATCAGATTAATCTGTCGTGCTCAGATCAATCTGATGGCTGTTTCTTATTTCAATTTCAGATTACTCAGATTGATTTTTTTTATCGGAGAATTTTTTCAGATTTTTCAGATTTATTATTGTTTGTGGCTAACTTTGTACTTGATTTTGTTGTTATAGCTAAACAATTATCAGATTGTCATATCTCAATAATTTGTTTAACCAATTTTTTTTTATTATTTATATTTTTTGTAAATTAATTATAAAAAGTAATATTTAATTGTAACATTTTTTGATCTGAAAAAAATATGACTGTTTCTTATTTCACTCGACACTGTCAGTCATATTTTTTTTTTTTATTAAATTTTTTTTTTATTAAATTGTCTGAGTATAAATGAGAAACACACCACATTTACAATGTAATTGAAATTTTCTGTGTGACTACTTAACATCTTCATAATTGATTGACTAGAATTAAGGCATTGTGCGTTTTTTTACAAACGCAAACATGGTATCGATTGCGTTGAACTATATACACTTTAAGAGGCCTTTGCCCAAAAAGTAGGATAAGGTTTGGCGCTGGAGCAGATAACTTGAAATGGTTGGTAATAGACCTACCTTTTACACTATGTAGATTTTTTTTAACTTTTTGACCTAGGTTATATGGAAATTTAAAATGATTTGTCATTTCCATACAAAAAAAACGTTGCGACCTAGATTTTTTCCACAGTTTTCATCCAATTTGGGTGAAATTTTGAAGACAAGTAGTCTTTATAAAAATAATCTACACTAGGCAGCCGGAATTTTGATTTTTGACTCTAATTTTGATTTAACAGCAATTATATTTTCAAACTTTGATATGGAATAAATACTAAACTAAAGAAAATAAATTTATAAAATGATGTCATTTTTTAAATTTACTCTTTTCCCAACATTTTCTTAATTAAAATTTTCAAAAATAATAGAAAATAAGTTTGTAGGAGCCAAATTAAGGAAGTAACTTTTTCCAAAATTTTCTAAAAAAATACTAATTTGAAATTGTTATACAGAAAATAGTTCCACTAATTCCTAATAGGATCGTCGGTTGTAAATTGTTATATTCGCTATTATTTTTTGTAACTATATCTCTCTCGTTGTTCTCTATATCCTTTCTTATTTTGGGTATACATTACATTTTAGAAATACTTACATTTATTAGTCTTTTTTTTGCATTTTCTTAAACAGGTTTTAGTTATATGCAAATATTTTCATTTAAATTTTAAATTTCAATATTTTAGAATTTTTTCGTTTTCTATATTCAGAATATTTATAATTTTTTAGGGGTTTAATAGTTTTTTTGTTGAATGTGCTAAAAGTCTGTCGAGTAAGTTTAAAAAAAGGATAAATAAGAAAACTCAATAGCATATTTCAACGGGAATGTTATTTAAATTATAATAAATAACAATTTTTAATAAATAATAATATTTATTATAATAATCAAATGCATCAGTTCAGTATAAATTGAACTATGATTTTTTTTTTCCTAAAAATAAGAAAAATATAAAAAGTATACTTTTTGGTATTTTCTTATAGATAAATTTCATGCATATTATTATTTCAATTTGAAAATTTAAGAATTATTTATCATTCCCTATTTTTGGGAAAAAAGGATATTTTTGGGAAAAAAAGATAATCAAATTATGAATGATTTGTTTATTAAAATTATTATTAAAAGAGTATATAAATAAAATAAATTATTCATATGTATATATTATGTAGCAAACATAAAATTCATACAAAAATCAAATCCATACATTTTTCTTATAATAAATAAAAATTCGCTAAAATTCAAACTTCACATTTTTTTACAAAAAAATACAAAATTTTCTAAAATTCAAAATTATTTTTTTATTGTACATAATTCTCATTCTCACAAAAAAGGCACACGCTTATTTGAAAAAAAGTGAGAAATTTTAAATACACAATTTGAGAAAAGTGTTATACCAAATATTATATTTTATATGCAATAACTAAAATTGTGTGTGTGCGCTTTGTAAATTGTTATACACACCATGTATAGTATAACAAAACGAAGTATACCAGATATAATTTTACTTTTTGGGCAAAGGCCTCTTAAGAAAAGCCGCACGAAAACGACCCTCGGGCGACGTCTTTTCTTAATATAAGACACCGCTATCGTAGCGTATTTGCGGCACGTAAACAGTACGTATTCGCAGAGGTTGGATTCACAACAAAAATTCTATCTTGCATGACAGACCCAAGACATGTCACTAGTATGTCTTGGGTAATTTAAAATGTATTAGATAGAAAGAGATAGGTATATAATATTATTCGAAATAAAATATTTCATTCAATGCGCTGGTTAGGACTCTGATGACTATTACAAAAACTAAAAAAAACTTATATTTTTTGTATATCTTTTTTATTCAGTATCAGACAGTAATGTATTGTATTTGTCTTGCGGAAAAAAATTGTGAATTTCTTTAGTTACATTTTTTCAGTCATATTTTGACTTATAATTATTGTTAAAAGTTTTTATTGATTATTTTAAATGTGTTTTATTAGTTTTTAAATAAAAAATAGTGATTTTCATATATAATATGAATTTTTTCGGACAAACATAATACACGCCTTGCCAGACAAACCCAAGACACGTCATGCAAGACAGACCAAAGACATGTCATGCAAAACACACCCAAGACTTGTCATACAAGACAAACCCAAGACATGTCATGCATGAAGACTTGTAACATTTGTATGGCGATGTCAGCAGTATGTCTTGTGTCTGGCTTAAAGACATGTCTTGGGTGATTCATGTATATGTCATTGGGGGCGTTCAGTGGCAACAAAAAAGTAACTAAAAGTTACTAAGAGTTACAAAAAATGACTACTTCTCGTTCAGTGGTACACAAAGGTGTCAAAATAACACCGACTAAAATCGATTGCGAGCGTTCAGTGAACACACTTTGATCGACATCAAATGACTATTTTTAACTGCAGTCTAGAGTGTAATCGTCGGGTGTTATTTTGTAGTAAGCAAAGTAATTGTCAAATTTGTAAACAAATATTTCAGTTGTTTTTTTGTTATTTATTTTAAAATTAAATGTTGAAGATAATATTTTAAAATTAAATGTTGAATTTGATAATATACAATTTGAATATAATATATAATTTGATGTGTTCAGCTGATATCATATGACAGTTGGAACACCAAATGACATTGCTCGTTCAGTGCACCGAAGTTACTTTTTATGACACCGCATGAATTTTGACAGTCATCGACATCGACACCGACTACCAACTAGTTTTGCCACTGAACGCTCCCATTGAAGACATGTTTGCTGGGTTAAGAATTTTAAAATGAAAAAGGCACGCCCTGGCGTTATGAAAAAATTAAAAATTAATGTTTAATAAATTAATGTTTATTAACATTAATTAGGTTTAAGAATTAATGTTTAATATTTTTTATTATAATATAATTGGTTTAATACAAAATATTAAACATTAATTCTTAAACATTAATACAAACATGTCACCACTTTTCTTCGTTTTTAATTAAACTAAAGTAAAGTATGCTGTTAGTACGCACTTAAAAAACGCGATTTTCCATACAAAATCATTACCAGCGGCAAAAATTGTGCTTACATTTTTTTGTAGTATGCTCTTAGTACGCACTTCAAAAAAAAATTGAGAGTTTAGTTGTTCCTTATTTGTCAAACAGATGGCATTGCTAGAAAAAAAATATTATATTTTTACTGCAAAATTTAATAGGCTACATAGGGTATAAAAAAGTTGGTAAAAATTTTTTTACTTTGTTATGTCAATGGATTTGACATTTAAATTTATTTGAGTTTCAAAATAATTGAAGATTTTACATTTTACTCTATCAAATTTTTTAAGTTTTTCAGTTGATTCAAATCAACATAAGAAAGGTAAGATAATTACTAATTTTTATAACAATATATATATATTATTTTTATTATTATTATTAAGCCTTACATACTAAATTACAAAAATATTTCAATGTATCATTAAACTGTATTCATGTTACAATTAATTAAGTTCTATAAAAATATATTAATTAAATTTTATACGTATATTTCAATTAGTAACTAATTTCAATGTAATTGAGTAAAAGCCTCCCCTTTCAATTTCCATTCTTCTTTATTTTTGGCTGTTCTCAACCATGTATTATCGAAGGATTGTAGTTCATCCTTCCATCTTTTGAACTGTCGTCCTGCATTTCTTTTATTTCCTCTTGGAAACCAGTGTGTTAAACGTTGAGTCCATCTATTGTCCGACAATCTGCTTACATGCCCTGCCCAGTTCCATTTTAATTCTTTTGATTTTTTTATTACATCTGCTATTCCTGTTCTTTGCCTAATGTTCACTTTTTGAATCCTATCTCTGCGACTGATATTTAATATTGATCTCTCCATTGAACGTTGACATACCTGCAGTTTTCTCTTTTCATTTGCTGTCATACTCCATGTCTGTGCGCCGTATGTTAAAGTTGGAAGTATTGCAGCATCCATAATGTATTTTTTGTTTTTCATTTCTTTGTTTGATTCTAATATCTCTTTGACACTTCGAAATTTATTCCAACCGTTTATTATTCTACGGTCTATTTCTTTTTCACCTCTCTTCTGAAATGCTAGAGTTTGCCCTAGGTATACATAGCTTTCCACATATTCAAGTTTTTCAACACCGAGTATAATATCAGCTTTATTGTTACTATTAGTCATTAATTTAGTTTTTTCATTATTTATGTCTAGACCGACTTCTGAGCATTTTATATATATATAGAAATTATAATATTTCAATTTGCAGATGATTTTAAAAATACGATATCATATAAAAATTCAAAAGTATATAAGAATACCAAAATATCTTTAGAAAAAAAAAAGTTATTAATAAAAGAAGTAGAAAGTCACCCTGCTCTCTGGAATTTGCAATGCAAAAAACATAGCAATCAGTTTACAATAAGAAGAGCTTGAAGAGAAATTTATGAAAATATTGATTTATCAGGTATTATATATTTGTAAAAATATATAAGACATTATTTACATAGGTTTTTTTAGAAGAGATATGCAAATCCGTATGGAAGTCCTTAAAAAATAGTAAAAGATACTACAAAAAAAAATACAAAGTCTGGTTCAGCTGCTGAACAGGATGATAATGATGCACTTATTATACCTATTGATGATGATGACGATTCCTGGGCGATGGAAAAAGATTTAAGTAAGAGGATTGAGTAATTTTTGTAATAAATAAAAATTACCACCTGCTAACTTTAAAATAAGTCGGAGGAGGTAACTTCGGAGTTCTAGAAAAGTGGGTGCCAGGTCTAGGGTGACCAACAACGCATCACTAAAAAAACGCTAGACCAAAATTTCTAGTTCTAGAACTCCTTGGATCACTGGGATTTCCTCCTAAACGTGAGTCGACCAGTGATCCAATATCCAAACGGCAATCAATACAACAATACGATGATGCTCCCACTAATACAAATTTTCACAAAAAATAATCCTTAAAGTGAAGCACCATCGCTTAAGGAATGAGGTGAGAAAGGACAAGAAATCCATTGAGATCCCTAACCAACGGACCAGCACAGCAAACCAGCGATTCCCACCTAACCAAATTTTTTAAAAATTGGTATCTATTTAAGATTCAAACAAAAAAACACAAATCTTTTTTTTCTAATATTTCAAATGGTTGTTTTTATATGCTTTATAAAAACAAAAAACAAATTTATAGAAAAAAAAATTAAAAAAAAATTACTAATTAGAGTTCTGGTGTACGCACGATATTTACTATTCAAATTTCTACAAAATAAATACTATAATAAATAAATAATTAAATAACAAAAAAACATTGGGAATATTACTCCACTATAACAAAAAAAAATAATAATTCTACACAAAACTTAGCAAAAACAACAAAACAAATCGTACACCAGAAATAAATAATAATTAATTAACAGAAAATTTGCCGTAACTGGTTAATTACTGCTTCCTGCTCCGGACATGTCAGGAGGGGAACCAGCAACCGGTACCTACACTTAAAAATAATTTTCAAAAAAAAACCAAAACAACCAAAAACGAAAAATTATATAATCATAAGTTGACGTTGGGCCGCTGCTCTGCTCTGACGTGTGCGATGTTGCTGTTGCTGCTCTCGGCAGGAACGAATTGTTTTTCTTTTTCAAATGAACTACTTTACTTGGAATTTGAGGGTTTCGTGCCCAATATTTTTGTTTTTGGTTTCGTTTTTTTTTCTGGTGGACAATATATCCAATGGAGTGTATTATTGTACCCCAATGTTAAACACCGCACACCAATTCTTTTTTAGATTATTTTTATTTACTTCCTTAAATGAATTTTCCTTTTTTTTCACACAAATGTCATTATTTTTAATTTTACTCATAAATTTTTTTTTAATTCTATAATTAAAAACAACCAATTTTATACGACAAACAAAACCAAAAAATTCAATTTAAAAAAAAAATCTCCATAATAAAAACCGACCGTCCGGCAACAAATTTTCCAACCGACTCCCCGAGAAATCAAATTTTCAAATTTTTCTCAATTCGAAACTCTATTGTTTCCTCGATCGCGTGATCTCTTGACTTTCGGAATCAAAATATGACCCACAAGGGCAACAAAGGTTGTTAATTATTTCTGTTCCGAAAATCAAGAGACCGCATCGCTGACGGGAATTTCGACTACTACAATATGACTACCAACCTAAAAAAAAATTTAATTCAGCCGTATCCTGACATCTGGAATATGAAAAGCCGGTATATAAATAATAAACATTCAGATGGACGCATGATTAACTTTTTTTCTATTATAATTTTTTATATAATTTTTTATTTTTAGACAAATAAGACAGAACAAAATTACACGGTGTCACAATTCCATAAATTTTTTTTGTTATTTACAAATTTTTAATTTTATTTTTTAAATTTTAGGACAATCAGTTCAGATTTTGGAGAGGGGTATAATATGTCCAAAAATACTTACAAATATGTTAGTATGAGATATTAATTATTATTTTTAACAAAATATGTAACAAAATTTCAATTTCAGGCATCACGTCCATATATATGTAAATAAAATAAAAATACAAATACCACTGAGAACTATAATAGTCATAAGGGTAATTTTGAAATTAAGATAAGTTTGATAAGTTCTAGCTTTAAGAATATAATTGAATTTATAATTTTTTGTGAACAATAAAGCAGTTAACAATAAAAAAAAAAAAAAAAGGCATCACGTCCACATAATAAAGAAAATCTAACTGATACTTCTTCTGAACTTTGTACACAATTAAAAAAATTGGTTGAGCTAAGAAAGCAAAATAGTGCAACAAAAACTACAACAATAGAACACCAACATTTTTTGAATTACCTCAACAGCTTATTTCTACAGTTGCCAAGTGAATCAGTAAATAAATTGAGCGCAAGCTTTATACAGCAAACATTTGCGGAAATAAATAAAAATAAAGAAAATGTATGGTAAATTTTTAATTCGTAAATATCCATTTATTAAATTATGAATTCCTGCAAATTATGAAATGAAAACTATATATTTTTTTTATGCAAATTTTTATCATTTAATTTAAATCCAAAAATAATTGTAATAATATAATAAATAATGTTAATCATAAAATAAGTGTACGTAGAAAAAATTCTAAAGTTATTAATCGTGAATCATTAAGTATATCATAAAGTATATTCAAGTTTACCAATGTAACGTGAATATATTCGTGTACATAAATGTGATGGGATCGTATAATATTATGTGATATATGTAATAACGGTTTTTTACGTATATTAAGTATGTTAATTTATTTACTGATTCACTTGGCAGCTACCAGAAAATGATCAAAACTAAAATAAGAAACATTTAGAATGTATAATATTTAAAAAAAATATTAGAAAAACCAAATGCATTATATGAACATTTAAAAATTCATTATGGTGTTAAACGATTTAAATGTAAATATTGTAATTTCGAATTTTTTATAAAACGTATATTAATATATTATTTATCAATATGTAATAAATTTTTTAATAATATTAATGAATAGTAAACATAAAAATGATAATAATTTAATATGTCGTTATTGTAATAAAACATTAGAAACAAAACAAAAATTATCATATCAACAACAGGAACATACACATAAAGATTTTGTAAAACAATAAAAATGTAGAAAATGTAGATCATTGCATGAATCATTACATTTAACTGAAAATTTTAAGAAAATTTATAAATATTGTCATCTGAAATTTGAAATGTAATTTAAATTAAATGATTAATTATATATTTATATTTTTCTTATTTTCTTCTATATTTCCTTGATAAATCAATTTACAATGTCAATTTACTACTACCATCTTTATCTTTTTTTTTTAATTTGGTAAAATATATAATACAACATTAAACTAAAATATTACTCAAACACTAGAAAATATGTTTTTAGATTAAATTTGGAATTTTATTATTTGTCGATGTTTCCTATAATTATTTTGTGTCAATTTATTATTTATAAAATATCGTCTATATTATTTTTTCAGAGTTAGTATTATTATTTTTTTTAAATATAGTAATAATAATAATTAAGTACAGTAAAATCCAAATATTATGTATATAGTATATCGAAAACGCTTTCTTATGGAAGAGATGTCGGCTGCTAATATAAATTTTCTATTGTTAGTTTTTAATAATTTTATTTATAATTTTCATATTTTGAAGTTAAACTTCTGAAATTTTCGAAATTTGTTAAACCTCTTGTTGGTGAAAGAAACTTAAAGCTGTCAACACTAAATAATAAATGAATCATCATTTGTAATGTAACTAACTTCATTAGTTTAATTTAAGATTTTATATCCTCTTTCTATAATGAAATAAAATTATACACTTCTTCTCTAATTTGATTCAAGACAAATAAGACGTGTTTCTTTTAATTCTTCACTCATAATAATCTTCTATCATCCAACAGGTTATGGGCTCAGACGGTTTAATCTGCGTTTTAATATAATATAATTATAATATTATTATCAATTATAATTTGATTTTTTTGTTTTTTAATATTTTTTTATTGCGTGGGATTTAAAAAAAATCATAAAACAATATGGCGAATGCCTTACCAATTATGGAAAAATTAAAGGGTCGAGAAAACTTCGAAGCTTGGAAGTTTGCCATGGAAAATTATTTAATGCTAGAAGATTTATGGAAATGTGTAACTGGTGAAGAAACATGTGAAGGGGCTAGAAATCTATATGACATTATAAAATAAAATAAGAATGTTATTCTTATTAATATAAAAAATTGTAAACATAAAAGTAAAAGAAAATACTTTATATATTGCGTAAGGTTAGTTAAATTAAATATATTGTAAACAAATGTGGAAATATTTATATTCAAAATATAAATAATAAATTAATTAAAACATAGCACGTGTTAAATATATATATGAAATTAGGTGTAAATATATATATTTATGTATATGCAATTTAAGGGTAAATAACTTTATAATAAATAATAATAAAATATTGAATATTTCCACATATGTATATTTTTGCTGAAATAGTAAAATAACCATTAGCCATAAGAATCAATGTAATTTTAGGGTATGAAATGGTTTTTTAATAAAGAAATTACTCCAACTTGAAACTTTGAGTGTTTACTTATAAACGTTATATCGGCTACCTGCTAAATTAAGAGTTTTTTCTAAACTTAAAATATATCAATAAGAAGTCCACTGAACAACATCGGCTTTTGCTAAGTTGCCATAACATTCGGCCTGACGGCTAGTGTTTTCAGTGAGATTTCGTGAAGTCTGTTGCGTCGAGGAATACCGACAACGATTTGGTACTAATTATTGAAGGATGGAGAACTATTATATTTCGTATATACGAAAACTAAATAAATTTAAAAAAAATGTAAAAATATATATATTGAAAAAATTATTAAATTTAAATAAAAAAAAAAATAAAATAAGTAAATATATATGAATTTAAATACGTTCTAGAAATAAAAATGTAAAAATATTATGTAGTAATGAAATAAAAACTATAAATATATATATATCAATTATTAAATTAGACACAAATAAATATATATGAAAATTTTTAAATACATTAAAAAAAAATATTGTACTAAAATAAATAAATGACCGTTTTAATTTATTAAAAAAAAAATTTTCTTTAAAATGTATCGGTCCAAATAAAATTATATATTTATAAAAGAAACATTAATTTTATTTTTTGTATAATAAAATATTCTTTATTTTATTGTTATTTCTCTACGTTTCGCCTACTTTTTTTAGGCATCATCAGGATCTATCTATAATTTAAAATGCATACACTTCTTAAATATTTTCACAAATTCACAATTAAATTTAAGGATAAATTACTAATAAAAATACTAAATATTTATTCTACCAAATTAATTTAAACTTTACTAGCGACAATAATAATTAACACATAATTAAAAAAGAACACAAAATTTTAAAATTTAAACTAAAAAAAGAACACAAAATTTAAAATTTAAACTAAAACAATTTTTTTCTAAGAAAATTAAAACTAAAAATTTTTACTAAAATTAATGAAAAAAGTTTTTATTCCTTGCTAATTTAGCAAGTTGTCAACGGAAACTAATTTAATTTGAAGTTATTTAAAAGAGAACAGTAGAGTTCACTAATATTTTCTACATCAGTTTTTCTATTCATGGTTCTCTCAGTTGTCTGTATGTGTAAAGCTTCCAAAATTAACCTTTTATTAACATTTTTTTCGATCGTCAATACTTTTGCGTCATCAAAATTTGGAGTATGTTGTAAGTCAAGAACATGTTGTGCAAGTGCTGTTTAATATATATATGTTTAATATCGGATTTATGGTTAGAAAGTCTGTTTTTAGCACATTTCCAACCAAATTGGAAGAAATGTGTATATTAGTCTGTCCGTCTGTCCGTCCGTCCGTTTACACAAACTTCTACATGTATTAAGATAGAATATTAAAATTTTGACCATAGATAGATAGTAATAAAATAATAGGTCCAGTAGAACAAAATTTTCTTCTATCTCTTTTCCCCTCTGAGTTATTCCCCCTCCAAGTTCTAAAATTGCCCATATTGAACATCTAATAACTTTTAAAGCAATAAAAATTTTTGAGGTCTGTAAAATCTATAAGATAGGAAAATCTTTTATCTTAATTGTGAAATTAACAAATTTTTTAAAATTTAATTCTTTGATGTATAAAAATACCGTTATCTTCATACACCTTTTTTTAGTTTTTTTAACACCCTGTATTTCCCAAACTGCTTACTATGGAAGGCTGAAATTTATGTACCAAAGAGATATCTAAAAAATAACTAGAGTCTCTGAAGAAATTGTATCCGTATCTCCCCTCCCCTTTCCGTTGTGGCCCTTCGAAATTCAAAAAATTACATTTTTAATTTACTTGTATAATTATAACCGCGCAATATTTTTAAAAACAAATATTGAGAAAAGTTTCGAAAATCATATTTCTTTGAAGTGCATTAATTAATAAATTATAATCATCTGCCTCACACTAATAATTAATCAAAATGCATAATCATATAAAATTTTGCAAAAAACGAATATTTTGCATATTTTTAGGAGCTATATAAATGAAATATTGGATATTATTTCATATCACATTATATGTTCAATTAAAAGCAAAATTAGGGAAAACTTAATGATAAGTTTATAAATATATATTTTGTTGGAATAATAAACTTGGAAGGAAAAAAATTAATAAAATCGAACAGGGACACATTTTTTACCTATATTTACCATATCATTTTTTATCTTTCCTATGTATAGTACATTGAAAATACTACTAAAACTGCACAATATTTACTACTAAAACTGCACAATATTATAGTACATTGAAAATACTACTAAAAAATACTATTCACGTATAGAAATTCCCATTGTTTTAGAATAGCTCATAGTTCTACATGAGGCGATTTTGAGGAAATGTGCTTTTGACAAACCCCGGGTTTGTTTATCGTATTTTTAAGAAATTGTTTCGTCGTTCCAATATAATTCATGTCACATGTTTCCAAGTCGTTACCTTTACATGGTATTTTGTATATAACGTCAGTTAAAAGTTCTTTGTTCGTTTTGTCTTTTAATTTTGAGAAAAGTCTGTTTGCCGTTTTATCTGTCTTAAAAGCTAATTTAATATTGTCATCATATTTACGTATTTGTTTATTTACATTGTCCGAAAAATCTGGTATATACGTTGTGCTCACGTATTTTCTTAATTCGTTATTACTATTATTATCTTTGGTCACGTTCATATTGTTAAGTCTATTCAACGCGTCTATTCCCTTTATTAATTTTAGAATCATCTTATTCGGAAAATTATTGTCTAATAGAATTTTTGTAATTTTTTCTTTGTTATGTTTGTGAAAAATGTCAGAACTTAAGCCTAAAACTCTACTAATAAAATTTTTTGCCGTGTTTATAATTTGATGTCGAGGATGGTTTGAATAAAAATTAATTAATCTCCTTGAGGCAGTTTCTTTTTGGTACCAATCCGTTAGTAGGGCATCGTCTTTTATTATCACTAAAGTGTCCAAAAACGCTAATTTGCCGTCTTTCTGTTTTTCTATTGTGAATTGCAATTTTTCGTGGTAATCATTTAAAAGTTTATGTATGTCAAATAATTTACTTTCCGGAATAATTGCAAAAAGGTCACCAACATATTTAGTTATTAGTATATTAAAGTCTAGTTTATTTATAACAGTGTCAAGTAAGTCCTCCATTATGATATCCGCAAGAATAGGTGACAACGGACTACCCATTGGTGTACCAAAAATTCGTCTGTGTAAATTACCATTAAAACAAAAATAGTTATTGTCCAAACTACAGAAATTTAACATGTCCAAAAATTTCTTCTTAGGAATGTCAGTGTAAGCTTCGATGCGGTCCCACTTCCTATCAATAATTTTTATACATAATTGTATAGGTATATTAGTAAAAAGTGAAACCACATCAAATGAAACCAAAATTTCACCCGTGTCAATTTTTAGTTTTGATATTCTCTCTTTAAAGATAGTTGAGTTCTTAATGTTGCACTTTGAGTTTGTCGTCATATTATATAAAATTCTACTTAAATATTTATTTATTTTACGTTTAGTACAAACATATTACAACATATTGATAACTTAAAGTAAAATTATAGTTAAATTACAAAATTATTATATAAAATAAAGTATTGATAATTATATAACAAAAAGATTTGTAATATTAAAAATAAAATAAAAATTAATTTTCAAAGTTAAAATGAAACTACGTCAAAAGAAATAATATTAAAAAATTAATTAAAAACTATATAGTTAGCTTAAAAAAAAACTAAGTCAATAACAAATATTATGACACGTGTATAATTAAATTTTTCTTATTTTTTCTTTGGAAAAAGAAAGGTTTATGTGACTTTTATAGTTGTTAATAACCTTGAACATTCTATTAATTGGTTCAAATTTACCATAGTTCGTACGGTGGAATATTTCTCGAAATATATTTTCCGACCGAAACCGAGTACTATGATTTAAATGCGTAACAACTTGGTTTTTGATATACTCAGAGTTGATCTGGCCATTATTAACTTGAATTATAAATAGAATGTCCGCAATTAGTCTCCTTGATTCTAGGGATTTTAGCTGCAAGAGATTTAACCTGTCCTTGTATGGAGGTAATATCACTGGGTTTAACCAATTTAAGTTACGTAAAGCGTATCTAAGAAATTTTTTTTGCACTGATTCGAATCTCTCTATATGGTCCCGATAATAGGGAGACCAAACTTGGCTAGCATACTCAAGGTTCGGCCTAACAAGAGAAGTAAATAAAGATTTAAGGATATATGGATCCTCAAATTCCTTAGACCATCGCTTGATGGAACCCAACATTGAATTTGCTTTACCAATTATGGTATCGAAGTGCAATTTAAAAGTCATTTTGCTATCGAAATGCACGCCTAGATCTTTGAAGTGAGTAACTCTATTGATAATAACATTATCAAAAGTATAATTTGAAATCACTGGTGTTTTACGACGAGTGTAACTAATTATTGCACACTTATCAACATTTAATGATAAATTATTAATATTACACCAGCTTTTAAAAGAGTCTAGGTCCTTTTGTAGTGTAATAGCATCATTTAAGGAACTTATCTTTTTATGGATTTTCATATCATCGGCGTAAATTCCCAATTTACTATACTTGATTACAGAAGTAACGTCATTAATTGAGAAAATGAAAATAAATGGACCTAAATGACTTCCCTGTGGGACACCAGAGTTGGCATAATAGGGTTCTGTAATTGCAGATCTAAATTTAACACAATATTTTCTATTTATCAGATATGAATTCATCCACTTAATTAAGAAATCAGGAAAACCTAATTTTTTTAGTTTAAAGCATATTACACTATGAGGTAACAGATCGAAAGCTTTACTTAAATCAGTATAGATGACATCAGTCTGATACCCATCCTCCATATTAGTGAGGAAAGAAGAACATGATTCAACTAAGTTGGTTACAGTGGATCTATTTTTCATGAAACCGTGTTGATTAGGTACTAATAGTCCTGAACAGTAACTATAGATGGAATCATAAATCATTAGCTCAAATAACTTAGGAATGCTAGACAGTTTAGCAATAGGTCTATAATTGGTAATATCATTTTTTGAATCCTTTTTGTGGACAGGTCTAATAAACGATGTTTTCCAAAATTCTGGAAATTGCCCACTATTTAAAGATTTATTAAATAGAATTCTCAGTGGAGATGCTAAAGAATTTGCACAGTTCTTAAGAATGGATTCAGGTACATTATCTGGACCTGGAAATGTATCATTACTCAGTTTTTCCATGTATTTTTTTACCTGTTGAACTGAGAAATTGAGTGATAATAGGGGCATCTCTGGATAACTATGCATATATTGAAAATTTGATTCATCAACTATAAAAGGAGTATCAGAATATGAACTAGAGAAGAAATCTTTAAAGTATTTTGAAATAAGTATCGGATCCTTTGTAGATTGTCCTTGAAATGTCATGAAATTTGGAAATTGATCTGACTTTCTTTTAGAATTAACAAACTTCCAAAATGATTTAGGATTAGTTTTGATTTGAGCAGCCATATTAATTAGATAGTTATTATAATTGCTATCCAACAGAATTTTAAACGTATTATGGAAATTAACGAATTCAAGATATGCTTCACTCGTTTTTAACTTTAAGTATTTTTTCCAAGCCCTATTTTTTTTGTTTCTAAGCTGTTTTAAGTCGTGATTATACCAAGCCGGACTTGAACTAAAGCCTTTGTCACGTACTGATGGTACATACATGTGAAAACCATGTAATAAGATTTCATAAAATTTATTTACAGCATCGTCAATATCACGACATAACAGTAAAGTATCAAAATCAATAGATACTAAGTAATTGTTTAAAGCACAAAAGTCCGTTTTTAGAAAATTATATCTATAAGATATACTAAAAGACGAATCAGTAGGGCTATTGAAACAATAAGAAAAACTAATAGGTGGATGGAAATTGTCAATATTTACTAAAGGTGTAACATTGTTAATTTCAGTCAGATTTATCCAATCTGAAGTAAAAAAAAGATCCAGCTGAACACCATAAATATTTTTTGTATATGATACTTGCTGAAGATTATTTGAATTAAGTCCATCTACAAGAGTATATACTGAAGCATTTGTTAAATAGCCATGAGTTAGAAAACATTCTTCATCGTGTGGTGACCAGGTTAAATCTGGAAGATTAAAATCACCACATACCATGATTTCATCAGATGAATTCATAGACGAAGAAATGTAGTCAAAAGCCTGACTAAATTTAGAATATATATCTATTATAGAATTAGGAGGAATATAACAGCAAATAAAGAAAATAGATTTAAAAGCAAGATCTATTCTAATTGCTACTATCTCTAGTTCAGGAAATTGAGACAATGAAATCTCATTCACATTAAAAGTATTTTTAATGGCGATCAATACACCCCCCCCCCTTTAGGTACTATTCCATTATTATTAATGTTAGCTAAGGTGTTATATCTATCATTTCTATATACAGAGAAAGAGTGATCAAATAACTCTAAAGAATTAATTTTATCGTGTAACCAAGTTTCAGTGAGAGCAAAGATGTCAAAGTCTAATAATTTAGAGTTAACAAAAACTTTCGCAGTTTTAGTGCGAAGTCCTCTCACATTTTGGTAATAGATAGTTAAATTTTCCAGTGAGTTATTTGAACCACAGCTAACAGTATTAATTTCAATTAAGTTATTAGGAACAAGGCCGAAAATATTTATACTCAGTTTCCCTTATTCTTTGAAGATCTTCTCTTCTTTTATTAGAAATATGATTTCTAAATGCTTTCAAATCAGCCAATACATCATCATGAGAAATACCCAGGTCTTCATGAAACTTAATATAAAGTTTAAGCAAAACTTTATGATCTATTGGAAGACCTTCAGCTTTTATCTGAGTTCTGACATTAGTATTTGTATTTCCAAGAACACATGTTGATGTAGGTTCGTCATATAAATATGCGAGAAATAGCCTAACATTATCACGCGTTCTATGTTCATGGAAACGACTCATGACATACAAATTATCTCCCTTTTCCACTGAATTCTTTGTCATCCTAATAACTGGGGGAATTAAAGGATTTACAAAATTGGGATTGAGCTGGTTTGTATTAGTATTTGAAGTAGTGTTAGTGAGGATTGAATTAGTACAAGTAAAACTACTAACTGTACTGTTAACAGGATTTAGGGAGCTAGTAGGATGATGGTTAGTTGAGGGGTTAGGAATATAACTAGTAGTGGGAGTGATTATGGAGCTAGTAGAGGAATAGTTAGTTGTGGAAGGGTTAGTATTAGGAATATTGCTAGTAGTAGGAGTGAATATGGAGCTAGTAGAGGGATAGTTAGTTGTGGAGTTAGGATTGTTAGTTGAGGGGTTAGGAATATAACTTGTAGTGGGAGTGTTAAGGGAGCTAATAAAGGGATAATTAGTTGAAAGGTTGGGATTGTTAACATAACTAGTACTGGGAGTGTTAATAGAGATACTAGTACTAGGCAAAGTATTACATATAACACCACAGGATGTTAAAGGTTTACCAGCCATAAAAGTCTCTCCTTGTGTAAAATTTGAATATTTTTTATTATTACAGTTTAGTGTCATAATATTTGAAGGACTATCAAAATTATCAATATGGTTATCACTAATATTAATGCTATTACTAATAATACTACCATTATCTTTACTATAGTTGTAACTATTACTATTATTATTATTATTATTAACATAATTATAATTATTATTATTATTATTACTACTACTATTACTGCTATTGTTGGCACTAAAACTATTTATTAGTGGACTATGATAATAAATTGGTGGCGATACAGTACGGTAGAATTGTGGTAAGAAAGATGAAGCGTACTGCTGCGGTAACAGTGGTAGAGGTTGAAGTGATTGTGGTTGCTGAAGAGTAAATTCCCCAATCACTTTTTTTCTATTAATATTATTATTATTATAACTATTATTATTATTATTAAGAATAGTTGTTTTTTTAGTTTTCCGTTTATTAATATTATTATTATTATTAATATTATTATTATTATTATTATTATTATTATTATTATTATTATTATTATTATTATTATTATTATATTTTTGATTTGAGTTTTGTTTTTTGTTTTTACTCTTTTTGATCTTTTTATTTTTATTATTATTGTTATTTCTTTTATTATTATTATTATTTTTATTATTATGCTTTTTAGCTTTCTTTTTATTTTTATTATTATTTTTATTATTATGCTTTTTAGCTTTCTTTTTATTTTTATTATTATTATTATTATTTTTATTCTTGTTATTGTTATTATTATTATTTTTTTTTTTATTTTTATTTGTCCAGATTGATGCTGTGGCGTTGATACTGTGCCATAACCATTCTTTATCCAGTATGGACACAATAGTATGTACTGGTACATCAACCTTGAAGCTGGCGTGTTTTAATTTGTTCCTTGTCAAGTGTCGCGGAGAAACATTTTTACATATTATATCAGTTATTCCAAATTTACTGATAATAAAGTTTTTTAGCCAATCCGCATCAAAATCATTAGGTGAACCCTTAATGTATATTGAGCACCATTTAACACTAATATCTTTTACATTTTTTGGCGAAGAAGGTTCCGTAACTAAACTTTTAGGAACGCTTTCTATAATTTGTTGCACAGTATTGATCTCATCAAATATGGAAACGCCATCAACATTAGGTATTATGTTAGGAATGGTTTCAGTATTTAGAGGTATATTTATGTTCTTTACCTCCTCAATAACATCATTCATCGTCAGTTTCAATGCTACGAGTTCATCGCCATATTTTGAAAATTGAGTCAGTAAGTCAATTGGGCAATTGAGATCTGACTGTAAATGTTCAATCTTAGTAGAAATATCTAAAATCTGAGACAAATTTTTATCAAGTAGTGATTGAAATTTGTCGGAGTTACTCTCTGATAAAATTTTGATTTTTTTTATTGAAGATAGTAAACTATCAAATTGAAAATTCGATTTTTCGTTCAGAGAATCTCTGATTCTGATTTCTATATCTTTGAATGAGTCCAGACACATATATAGTTTATCAATTTTATTTGAAAATAAACTTGTATTTTCAGTTTGGGTTTTACATTTAACATCAATTTTTAAAATATCGGTGCTTAATTCATCTACGTGTTGTAATAACAAATTGATATTTTCATCAGTTTTTGAAAATTTAGTCTCATTATTACGTACTATAACTTTCAAAGATTTCATCGAATCAGAAACTGATTTTAGTATATCGTTGTTTGTTTTAATAGCTAGCATTACATGTGACAGATTAATTGATTTGCATTCATTGCAAAAGAAGGAAAAACCTTTATTATAATCTTTCAAGTATCTTTTAGCCGTGCGGGAAATACCGACACATTGTGAATGAAAGAATTTATTGCAAATACCGTTACAAGCTAGTAAATCAGATTTATCTGTACTAACTTCTTCAATAGTTAGATTGCAATTATCACTGTCGCATTTATACATTATATAAAATTCTTATATATTCACTATTATAAAAACAATATAGTCTTACCAAAAACAAAACAAACAAAAAAAAACAAAGTCCACAATTTGTATAATTATGTGACGAAATAATTATTGTTATTTATTATGAATAAAGTTCTTTATTTTTGCAATTTGATCTAGATATCGTATTACAAAAATAATAATTAGAGTTTAATGCACAATAAAATTTAATTATGTTATTTAACTAGGTCAAGTACACTTGAAATATGATAAATAATATTTATAATTTAAAATTTATATTTTCGATTAGGTAATTAAACTAGTTTAACTTATTAATTATTTAAATAAAAGAAAATACTAAATAATTTAAATTAAATTAAATTGAGCAGCTAATTAAAACACGTCCGAACAGTTTGAATAATTAATAATTAATATTTGGATAACTCATATGCAGGAGAATTAATAGAAGAAACAATTGGTCTGAGAGGCATATTCTGTTTGTGTATTTTTGGAAGTCCATATAGTTTTGGTGCTATAGATATATAAGTCATTAACTTCGTTTTTTCCCTGTCGTCAATAAAATTAAAATCCCTCAAGTACTTAACATAGTCATTGTTTTTAGTCTGGTTATGACTAGTTGGGTCCTTACGTAGAAGTCTGTAACATAATCCAGATTTATTGGATTTGTTATCTGAAGATAGGTTCGGAGGAGAAGGGTTCAGGAGCTGAAAGCGCTGGGCGCCAGGTCTGAGTGACCTAGCCACAGTCACTATTGAAAGCAAGACCAAGAATTAAAATTTTTTTTTTATAAACCACAAAAAAAAACTAATTCCCTTTTCTTTACTTCCAGCTCCCAGGATCATTGGGATTTCCTCCTTGTTGCCGGCTCAGCACAGTCTGTGGGGCGTGGGTCGACCAATGATCCTACTAACCACCATATCACCAACACCTGTTCTCTTCAATCCAACACATTGATTACGTCATAATCAATGATGGACCGAAGAAGAACATGGAAAAGTAACAAGGAAAAGGACAACTAGAAGGAATTCTGCTACTCCGGATCACTCATCTGCACCGACTTATTCTGCCATGTTGAGTATACAAAAATTCAGAAACCCCAGCAACCAAATGTGAAATAATTGTGACAAAAATGTCACAAAAAGATGTGAATTGTCGACAAAAAATTGTCACAATACGGTGGAAAAATTGTGGCTGTGGTTTACTCGAATTGCGACATTTTTATGACATTTTGGTCGGAAAAGGTGTGACATTTTTGTGGAAGAAATTGTTACAATTTTGTGAACAAATTTTTGACATTTTTGTGGAAGAAATTGTCACAATTTTGTGAACAAATTTTTGGCATTTTTGTGAACCATATTTGTCACAGTTTTGTGAACAAATTTGTCACATTTATTTGGACGAATTTGTGACAGTTTTGTGTACAAATTTTTCAATTATTATGGTTAATTAAATAATTAAAAAACGTTTTTAAGGATTTGTTTATTTTTTATTTTCAATATTTATAATAAATATAAGTCTTTTTTTTTAAATAACATAAAGTTAAAAGAAAACTCTAAATTTCCTTAATAAACTTAAAAGAATAGCTTAAAATATTATTAAAAAAGTCTTTTTTGATTTGATGATTTTCAATTAATGTTTTCTCTAATGTTTTTGGAAGCGCTCCTCACCTTTTTGCATATAAAATTTAATATGTTTTAAGGCCTCGTCCTCAGAAAAATCTTTCTGTCTAATAATTTTTTCTGTGTCTAAAAACAAAATAAAAAAAAAATTTAATTTTGAAAATGCACTTGGATATGTATCAATAATAATAATTAAATTTAAAAAATACCTTTAAAAGTTTCAGCACAAATCTTTTTTTTATTATCACAAAGGAATGATAACATTGATTTTATTCAAGAACAAAATTTTAAGCGTCATAATATTATATCAATCACAATCATATGAAATTGTAAAAAATTTATGTGACAGAAGATTCACAATAATTTCACAAAAAAATGTCTAAAAATATTTGTGAATTCTTTGTCATTTCACAAAAAAATTTGTGAATACATTTCGTTGTGACAAAACATATTCACAAAATTGTGCACAAAAATGTCACAAAAATTCCACAAAAAAATGTCAAAAAATATTTGTGAATTCTTTGTCACATTTTTGTCACATTTTTTTGTGACATAAGATATTCACAAAATTGTGCACAAAAATGAAACAAAAATTCCACAAAAAAATGTGGTCACATTTTCTGGCTGCTGGGGAATACACAAGGGAAAAAAATTCCAACAACAACAAAAAAAAACCAACAGGGACTCAGCACTCCCAACGATGTACCGACGGGCCTATATAATACAACACACAAAAATATATATATAGATATAATAAATAAGAACACAAATGTAGTTTGTTTTTTTTTCAATAAAAATTGTTTCATATATATATTTAAAAAAAAAATAATAATTGTAATTGAATTTTATGTATATAAAAAAAATTTATTTAATGAAGAAAAACTAATAAAAAAAACAGGAAAATAAATCTAATCTTTACTTTTTTTCTTTTCCTTTTAAATGTATAACTCTTTTATACTTTCAAAAAAAAACGAATAGAAAGAAACATATTTTTTCCACATACCTTTTCTTTTATTTTATTAAATTAAAAATACTTGGCTGAGGCTGCTCCCGACATGTCCGGATCCAGCTGCACCTATATTCTAAAAATTTTCTTTTTATGGGAAGGTACAATTTTATTTTATTTTTTTATTTTCTTTTTCTTTATTGAAATGTTCTTCCTATTAATTTTTTTTATACTATGGACCGGAATTGAATTTACGTTACTATCTATATAAATCAAACCAAATTACAAATAAAAAAAAACTACTTTACAAAAAAAAACAAAATTAAGAAAACCCAAAAAAAAACAACAACCCAATTCCCCACACTGCACGATGACTGCTCTGCTTCCAACGATGACTACACCAAGATGACGACTCTACAGGACCACTGACCAGGACACAGCAACCAGCGACAGCACGGGAACACAGGAACAACAATTAACACAAAAAAACGGACGCATACGCTGGACAGTAATTTAGACTATTAATTTTTTTATTATAATTTTCCCCGGCTAATTACTTATAGAAATTTTTTTTTTTCTTCGGAATAATTTTTTTTTTCTCGTACACCGAGATCACTTTTAAATCCTTTTTTTTTTCTTATAAAAGTTTGTTTTTTTTTCAAAATTTCCACTATAATTATTTTTTTTTTTTCAAAGATAATTTGATTTTTTTTTCTTGAAAAAAACTGGCAAAAAAAATATTCAAAATTACAAAAAAAAACGATTTACCAAAAAAAACTGACAAAAAAAAAATTCTACTATAAGTCAAATCAATATCATGCTTTGTTTCTTCGCATGATTTTCGAAAAATTTATCATTTTCACCACCACCAACACGACATCTAGTTGTTCAACACAAGGACTTACTACATGTAACCAACTTCACGACATATATTTTTTTTCTGACTGACATTTCTAATTATTACAAACAACATGGCAGAACGGTTTACGCCGATGTAAGTAAATTTATATATTTATTTATTTTCTAATTTTAATAAATATATTTTTCCAGATATCTCGGGTGTCACAAAACTGGCTTGTTCAGCAGTTTACCAAGAAAAAGTCTGGAAAACACCCATCAATAATGTCGGTTTACACAATGGATAGCAAAACAAAAAGGTAAACAATAATTTTCTTTTTAGGCCAACGTGGGGCTGTCCCACACCCTGAGCAGTCTCATGCTCCACCGACTGAATTAGCCGGGCATCAACTTTTTAAATCTTTGGCATGGGCTATATATATTTTCTTGGTAACGAAATCTTCGACTTCTTAGCACACTCGACCCGTGTTCGCTACGACGGTGCATTTCAACCACGGTTTAAGGAATTTTGCTGAAATATGTTTTTGTTGATCACTCAAACCGTGATTTCGACGGAAAACTATATCCCCTGGTAAGTACGATTTTTTCCTTGTTCTTAAATTATAACGCTTTTGATACAAATTTTGTGCTTTCTTTAAATTCTTTATAACAGCCGCTTGCGCACCACTTTTATGCTGATCGTGTTGAACAACCACATCATCTTGTAGTGAAGAGAGTTTCCGGAGCAGATCGTACGAGGAACCATCTGTCATCATGTGGTATCCGAAGGTGAGATAGTACGGTGAAAATCCGGTAGCGTCGTGTACTACGTTGCGAAGTTCA
This sequence comes from Empis stercorea, assembly GCA_949752835.1. Lineage (NCBI taxonomy): Eukaryota > Metazoa > Arthropoda > Insecta > Diptera > Empididae > Empis > Empis stercorea. The sequence continues at coordinate 39,469,798 of OX457086.1, read as the reverse complement.
CACGCTATCTTACTAAGATTTTTATCCCACTCTTGTGATTATGATTTTTGATGTACGCTCTGATGGCAGTAATTATATTACGGTTCACTCGCTCGGACGCATTCGCTTGAGGATGATAAGGTGCAGTAAATTTATATTTGATATTGTATTCGTCCATTAATATTTTAAATTCTTTAGATGTGAACTGCACACCGTTGCCCGACAGCAAGACCTCTGGAATTCCGAACAGAAAATTTCGGATTCCAGGAATTTGATAATCGGACCAGTCTTGGGTTGTCGCAACGGCTTCAACAACACGAACTTGCTGAACTGGTCCAGGACGATTAAGATAGACGTATGCCATTGTTTCGATCGTGGATACGGTCCCAACAAGTCGATGTTAATATATTGTCAGGGTCGCACGGGCGGAGAACGTATCACCATCGGAGGACGTAAGCTGGTGTTTGACGCTTTACATTCCTTACACGAATCGCAATGCGAAATGTAGGCACGTATATCGTTTCCCATTCTAGGCCAATAATAATATCGTTGTATTTTTTCTAGCGTTTTAATCACCCCTGAATGCGCGTCTAACTAATTAATAAATTATGGAATTGCCGGTAGTCATCCCTTACAGCTCCAATAAGGTTTGACTGTCGCTGGTGCTCTGCGTAGTTCATTCTCAACCGCTGGAATTGGTCGCGCATTTCCTGCATCTGCTGCTGCTGCACTGCTAATGCCTTTTCCAGTTCCTGGATCCGCTGACGCTCATAATTCTGCGAGGATTGTTTCGGTAGTGAGTAATCCAAATTTGATGAAAATTTCTGACGATTGTAGCTTCTATTGTAGTTATTACGGCCAGAATTTGTATTAGTTCGTCGAACATCTGCATGGAGTGGCGCGATTCGTGTAGACGGAAATCGATAGTTGTCCTGGTTTGCACGTGGTGACGCTTGATAGCTCCAGGCTAAATTCCTCGCTGGCAATGTCGACGATGGCATACTTTTGGGACCCGAAACCTGTGGAGTATCCAACGGCCGCACCCCTTCTGCTTGCAGATCCGAGAATACGTCAGCCCTTCGCTCCGCTGGTTTTCCCATTGGGGTCACCTTCGGTGTCGTTGCGGTAGCCCCAAGAATTGGATATCCAATTATGGCGAGCAGGGCAGCTAATGGACGGACCAACTCATCATCCTCGTCGATCGCTTCTAATTGAGGTTCTGAAGTTTCAGGTAATTTTGTTGTAATTTGTTTTTGTTTATACTGACGCAACTACATTCTCTTTCAGTTCATAAATTCCTTTCCTGATCGCCCCGGAGGAACTCTGTTGAACATTTTTCAATCGGTTTAAGCGATCCCATACGTGGAAGCTTTTTGTGGTGGCGATGTCTAGAGCGTTGGAATTACCATCTCTAATGCCGTTGGTAATGAATGCTCGTACAGCTTCGATCTTCGCCTCGCAGATGTTCAGTTCAGCCTCTGGATCTGGAATTACGGCTACAGGTAATCGTCGTTTTTGTTTATTCTCCAAATCCAGAGCCAAACTCAAATGAGAATATTTATCCGATACATTTTCAGAGAGAACATATAGATTCCGGATTTTCAGTTCATAGCTTAGTTCGTCCTCGTCCAGCAGAACTGGATCTATCACATGCCGGAAACTATCCATGATATTTAATTTTTTCTAATAATGACTACTACTGTACTATAGCTACTTATAATAATAATAATAAATAATTGAATAATTGATTGCAAAATGTAATAAATAATTCAAAAAAAAATGTTTATACCTACTTACTAATACTATTGTCAAATTAAACCTAGAATAAATAAAAAAAAATTAGAAATATATAAACCCGACTTCACCTTACAAAAAAAATAAATAAATAAATAATCAGTGTATAAAATAACAGCAATTTTGTAAATATAAATAACAGAGAAATTTGTAAATATAAATAACAAAAATTGTAAATATAAATACCACAAAATTTGTAAATATAAATAACAAAAAAAAAATCTGTAAATATAAATAACAAAAACTGGAAATATAATAACACTGATTGTAACTACCCACTAATAATAACCAATACTAACGTAACCAAAACCGAACTATACTAACTAATAATACACAAACTAATTCTAATAAATAAATAACAATTATTGTAAAAAATTTAAATAAGAAAATAAATAGAAAAAAAAATTTTACAAAAAAAATCTACTTACTAATACTAAATAGGGGGTCGGGGTGGGGATTCTACATTTGTATCCTAGGGTATAAATGTTGCAACTGTAGAAGTTCCTAGCCAAGTGCCTGCATTACCTCCTCGTGGTGGCCCCTGGAACTGTATACATATTAAACATGGACACAGACCGAATATGCAGTGTGCGACCTAATGTCAGTGGTGGTGTGAGCGCCGTGCCGAGGACTGAAAGGCTGAGGGTCAAACCAGTCGCTAACGAGCTCCCTCCGATGCCCAGGCAAGTTCTGTTGTATTCAGTGCCTTATCATGGTAAGTCGGCTCTGCCATGATGGACTCTCATTTCCGGACAAACTCGTGGGAACAGCAATGAACAAACTTAATAAAAAACAAAAACAACAACAACAACAACAACTAAAACCAAGTCCAAATATCGGTTCATCCTCGGAGGATGAACTCCTAGCCTCCAGCCAGGAGACTATTAAGGGTGACACGGTAAGTGACAGTACCAGCTACGGTACTCCAGCTTCGGACGTCACCGATAGTACCAGCCATAGTACACCAATAACAACCAAACCTGTAGGTGTAGCAAGTACCAGTCATAGTACTACTACACTTACAAGTACAGATGGTACCAAGCCTGGTACTACTAAGAAATATAGAAGTGCTGGTACCCTCCTCAAACGTGAGTATTCCAAGGCAAAGTTTATTTTGAGCAAGATTGCCCGAAATGAAGCTGAGGGGAATACTCACGAAAACGATGCAGAGGATAAGCTAAAATACACTCAGATTGTGCAACGATTTGAGACACAGCTCGCACAATCTGAAGTTCGGCCTGCTAACAAAAGAAATAGGTCTCAAAATGAGTCCTTAGCAGGTGCACGTACCAAGGTCGCCAAGATGGAGACCAGTGCCAAATCGAAGATGACAGCGAAAAAGCTAAGCGACATCGTCAGATGCCACTTGAATGTAGCTGTCATCAACGATAAGGATCCCAACAAAAAAGTTTCATCCAAGCTCTGGATGGAAATTGAGGCAAAACTGTCAGAGATGGTTATGGATCATTTACTTGGAAGCACTGGTGGGCCTATCCCGGGGTTCGATTCGTCCGAGGTAGTCAGGGGCTACCGGGTGGTCAAGTGTGTCGATCAGTTTTCTCTGGATTTTCTTAGCAGCGGGTGTCGCTAAGATTAGCGATGCCTGGGAGGATGCCAAGATTGGTCTAATCCCAGCTAAGGAGATTCCGAGGAGACCTAGAGCGCGCATTTGGCTGCCTAGGATGCAAATTGAGGGGGAGAAGCTTCTCCGGTGCGTGCAATTACACAATCCAGATGTCCCGATGGACAACTGGATGGTTATAAAAAAGGAGGGGGATACTACGGAACTGCAGCAAGGCAGTTTGTCCTACCTCCTTTTGATTAACGAGGAAAGCCTGGTGCCCCTCGCGAAGCTTGAGAACAAGCTTCATTTCGTTATCCGTCAAGCGAAACTGAAGATATTCCAGGCGAATAGTGACGAGCTTGACGAGTTAGATGAGGCAAGCGACTTGCTGGAAGAGATGTCTCTAGCCAAAGAGACGGGGGAAAGTAGCTTGCCAGATGTTACGGGTTGTCCAGGTTAATCTCCAGCATTCGAGATTCGCCTCGGATAACATGATGATCTTCCTAAGGGAGGAAGACATCGACATAGCCCTAATTCAGGAACCCTGGATCAACACCTCCAGAATAAGAGGTCTGAATCACAGAGACTATAACCTATTCTACAAGCTTGTAGATGGTGCCAATGGTAAGCCACGAACCTGTATTCTAGTTAGAAAACACATAATTGCACATTTTTGTTCTAATTTTAGCTATGAAGACATTACCGTGGTGAAGGTCGAGCAGAATGATGGCAAAGAATTATATATCAGCTCGGTATATATGCCTCATGACGAAACCACCCCGACAACCAATCTACAGCAGATAGTCCTAGCCACTGGAAGTAACCTGCTTATTGGTTGTGATGCAAACGCCAGACATACCCTGTGGGGTAGCTCGGAAACAAATGAGAGAGGTGAGTCACTTTTTGATTTTATTTTAAATTCTAATTTAATGGTGTGTAATAGAGGCAGCACACCAACATTCACTTTTCCGAGCTCGGAAAGATTCCCTGGCTGGGAAGACGTGATTGATATTACCCTAATTAGCAACAATAATTCCCTGAAAGTAGAAAACTGGAGAGTATCAGAGAAAAGATCTTTCTCAGACCACAAGTGGATACTCTTCAATGTTAATTTAAACCCTGAAAGCCCCAAACCGTATAGAAACCCCAAAAACACAGACTGGTCCAAGTTTAGATCGGTGTTAAAAGGGAAGTTATCAGCCATAGATAACCAATCAGAAATAACGACCATTAATTCCCTAGAGGAAATGACGGACAAATTTACCAAGGCCATGCAGGTCTCATTCAAGGTATCATGTCCGATCAAGCGTAGTAAAAAATCTTTCCCTCCGTGGTGGGATGACAATTTAACTAAGTTACGAAAGGTGACTAGAGAAACCTACAACGTCTGCTACAGGCAGGGTACATGGCAACTCTACAAGGACCGTCTTCGTGAGTACAAAAAAGCAATTAACGAGGCAAAAAAAAGGAATTGGCAAGAGTATTGCGAATCCATTGAAAGTACTAGGGATTCTGCCAGACTAAGTAGAATCCTAAGCAAAGAACATTCCAATCCGTCCTTCCTCAAGAGTGCGGAGGGTAGTTGGACAGAATCATCTGCAGAGACTCTGCAGCTGCTAGTAGACACACATTTCCCAGGTTGCACGGTGCAAGCTGAAGATGTAGCCCAGACAGGCGACTTAGGAAATACTGAGCCACAACGGGAGTGGCTAAACTCACTTATAACGGGAAAGAAAATTGCCTGGGCAATTGATAATTTCTCCCCCTATAAATCCTCTGGACCTGATGGAATCTTTCCAAAGATGCTACAGGAATCCATACAGCTAGTTATCCCTTGGATGATAAAACTTTTCAAGGGCAGCCTCAGACTCGGCCACCTACCACAGTGGTGGAGGCGAGTCAAGGTTGTCTTCATACCAAAAGCGGGAAAAAGAGGACACGAAATGGCCAAAGACTTCAGGCCAATTAGTCTCTCATCCTTCATGCTAAAAACACTTGAGCGCATCCTTGACCAGGAGTTGAGAAGCGTTTTAGAAAGAACCCCATTGTGCAAATTCCAACATGCCTACTGCAAAGGTAAGTCTACTGAGACTGCACTGAACGAAGTTGTGCAAACGGTAGAAAAATCCATCCAGTATAAAGAATATACCCTAGCCACCTTCTTAGATATAGAAGGCGCTTTTAATAATATCCACGTGTCCGCTGTCCTAGAGTCTCTGGTGGAACTGGAGGTAGCAGTTCCACTTAGACGATGGATAGCCAACATGCTTCATACGCGGGAGGTGCAAGCAGACCTCGGTAACTCTCACATTACTAGGTATGTTAATAGAGGTACGCCACAGAGGGGTGTGCTGTCTCCACTATTATGGCTCCTTGTAATGAACAAAATCTTATCAAAACTTCAAGAGGAAGGAATAATGGCCGTCGCTTATGCGGACGACCTTGTAATACTGGTTTCTGGCAAATTCCTTAATATAATTAGTGGAATTATGGAACAAGCCTTACGTATGGTTAGCAACTGGGCCCGCAGCTGTGGTCTGAATGCCAACCCTAGCAAAACCGAAATGATGCTATTCACCACAAAAACCAAAATACCTGTGTTTTCTCGACCAAAATTGGACGGTATAACACTGAATCTATCCTCCAAAGTCAAATACTTGGGGTTGATTTTCGACCCGAAGTTGAACTGGAGGTGGAATATAGAGGAGAGAGTCAAGAAAGCGTACACGGCTTTGTACTCTTGCAAAAAAATGCTCGGAAAAAGTTGGGGATTAAAACTTCGTATGGTTTTATGGTTGTACACTGCTATAGTGAGACCTATCCTAGATAGGGATTATGTCCTTACCATGCTAGGTAGGGTGTAGAGAAGTGCATGTATTTGCATCACAGGTACGTTAAGGACAACGCCGGGAGATGCCCTGAATACAATTCTCCACCTTCTCCCAACTGATCTCCACACCAAATACTTAGCCTCATCCATCCCCCAGTTAATACTTAATAAGAACTTCAAGGTTAAGATACCGACTCGCAGTGATTGGAAGGTAGCAGGCCTTCTGAATGGGTTCGACTCAGTACTGTTCACTGATGGTTCAAAGATGGACTGTGGTGTTGGCGCTGGTGTCTACTCAGAATCGCTGGAATTAGCCCTTTCCTATAGACTTCCAGATAGCTCTAGTGTTTTCCAGGCGGAAATGCTGGCTATCTGGAAAGCCTGCTTACTTGTCAAGAACGACCCATCCCCTAAGCGCAGGGTGGCTATAGTCACGGATAGCCAGGCTGCTATCCTAGCCTTAAAATATCCTTATATTTCATCTAAACTGGTCAAAGCATGCTCAGTAGAGCTAGCGCATATAAGTAACCGGTTCGAGGTCACGTTACTTTGGGTTCATAGGAATATTGTAGGTAACGAGAAAGACTAAAAAGAAAGAAAAAAAAAACGAGAAAGAAAAAAAATAACTATTACAAACTGCCCCATAACAAAAAAAACTACCCTAATAATAATTCGAACTCCCACCAATTTTACCTACGCTCACTAATAAATAATAAAAAATCTAACTATTTAATATCAATTACTTCCTAACAAAAAAAAATTCTTACTCCGCTCGGACGACCCCGGAATATTGAACACATCTTAAGTTATTTTTACAAATTTTTAATAACTCTATTACACAATAATTTGGTACTACTCTATTTTTTTTTCTATTGCTCTAGTACCTTTTCTCACAGCTGTGGCTGTCACTAATTAATAGTTGTGTTCATTGACCAAAAAAGATCCAAAAATATCCGAAAATATCAGAAAATATCACGATTTGCCGTTCAATAAGAAAATATCTTGATATTTTCTGTTCTAAACTGATATTTTTTGCTGTTCAATGAACTGACAGTTCGTGATATTTTGTGATATTTTTGGATATTTTCTGATGTTTTCTGCCCCTATAAATTTATAAGGGCAGGAAATTGTGATATTTTGTGATATTTTTTTTATGTCAAAGTACATTGTTTGTAAACAAAAATAAAAAAATTGTTGTAAACAAATAATAAAAATTTAAATAATGAAATTAATTAATTTTTTTAAGTTTTCCAATAACAACATAACTTAATTTTTTAGCTAACTATTTATTATTTTTATGTATAAAATAAAAATATGTATCAAAATATAAAAAAATAAATTTTAAAATAATAGTAAAAGAATTTTTTTTAAATAGTTAAACTATTTTATTTTATTTTTTAAGTGAAAAACTTAAAATAAATAAATTCCGTTTACCAAAAAAATATTACAAAAAAAAAATTTAAAATTACTATTTTCAGCCATTTGCAATTTTAAAATTTTTTTGTTTACAAATAATAAAAAAAAAAGATCCAAAAATATCATGAAATAGCGTTCATTGAGATTTGGTGTGCAAAGTTGTTCTAAATGGTCTGACATTTAAATTAATTGTTGTTGTTGTGTACTTTTCTGATATTTTCTGTGCTAAAGTGTGCTGTCCAAATCTGTTCTGAAAAGTCATTGAACGAAGCTAATAAATAATCAGCTGACACGCAGAATAATAAATGTCATCCAGATTAATTTATAAATAATTTAATGAGGATAATAAATAAATGTGTTTGTATTATAAATAAAAAAAATGTGTATTTTATTTTCTTAATTATTATTTCACTAAGTGTAGGATTTTCCTTTTAAATTTGTTTTTTATTGTAGGTACGGAAAATGTTTTTTTTTTTTCTGAAGTGATTTTTGTGGTTTTGTTTTTCTTCGGCGATTAATATTTCTGTATGCAAACAAAAAATTTTTATGGGATACAACGAGCGTTGAGTGACCCATTGTAGCAGAAATTACAGGAAAGGGGAGGAGCAGATAAGACCAAGGAACAGGACCAATAGGATGAATGAAGGATGCGGGATAGGGATCTTCCACCTTAAAATGTCTTCCTTCCAGTCCACCGATACTATTTAATTAAATAGACAATAATTCTGTCACATAATACACAAAACAACATTGATAGGAATATATCCAGACAACTGGATCATATTCTAACTATCTCCGCTAGTTTCGGTCCTAAATAAATAACGAAAAATAAATAACAGATATCTGAAAGACAAATCGAGGACAACCTAAATTTTTATCTAACTCCAGTCCTATTAATTACCCCGCTATTCCAGACTGATAGGACAACAACATGGACAACCGGGACAACCATGTCACGCTCTAACTATCAGCTGTACAAAAAAAAAATAATTAACACAAAATAATACTAAATACTCGGTTTGAGGTGAACTGGTTGGAAGGCATCCAAGACAAAAGGGGACGAAGTAAGTTGGTGATATAATGGTCACACCAACTCCATGCGAACTCATCCACAGAACCAAACCAATTCTAATAAAGTTGATGATACAAAAAAAATCATTACACCAAAAAAATTCGGGTGATCAAACGTCACCAGAATTTTTCCAAGTTCTTTTGCCGAATTTGGGCGCCAATTGCAACTGAATCAAAATTTTTATGATTCGTTATCTGAAGATAGGTTCGGAGGAGAAGGGTTCAGGAGCTGAAAGCGTTGGGCGCCAGGTCTGAGTGACCTAGCCACAGTCACTATTGAAAGCAAGACCAAGAATTAAAATTTTTTTTTATAAACCACAAAAAAAACTAATTCCCTTTTCTTTACTTCCAGCTCCCAGGATCATTGGGATTTCCTCCTTGTTGCCGGCTCAGCACAGTCTGTGGGGCGTGGGTCGACCAATGATCCTACTAACCACCATATCACCAACACCTGTTCTCTTCAATCCAACACATTGATTACGTCATAATCAATGATGGACCGAAGAAGAACAAGGAAAAGTAACAAGGAAAAGGACAACTAGAAGGAATTCTGCTACTCCGGATCACTCATCTGCACCGACTTATTCTGCCATGTTGAGTATACAAAAATTCAGGAATACACAAGGGAAAAAATTCCAACAACAAAAAAAACCAACAGGGACTCAGCACTCCCAACGATGTACCGACGGGCCTATATAATACACCACACAAAAATATATATATAGATATAATAAATAAGAACACAAATGTAGTTTGTTTTTTTTTTCAATAAAAATTGTTTCATATATATATTTCAAAAAAAAAAATAATAATTGTAATTGAATTTTATGTATATAAAAAAAAATTTCTTTAATGAAGAAAAACTAATAAAAAAAAACAGGAAAATAAATCTAATCTTTACTTTTTTTCTTTTCCTTTTAAATGTATAACTCTTTTATACTTTCAAAAAAAAAACGAATAGAAAGAAACATATTTTTTCCACATATCTTTTCTTTTATTTTATTAAATTAAAAATACTTGGCTGAGGCTGCTCCCGACATGTCCGGATCCAGCTGCACCTATATTCTAAAAATTTTCTTTTTATGGGAAGGTACAATTTTATTTTATTTTTTTATTTTCTTTTTCTTTATTGAAATTTTCTTCCTATTAATTTTTTTTTATACTATGAACCAGAATTGAATTTACGTTACTATCTATATAAATCAAACCAAATTACAAATAAAAAAAAACTACTTTACAAAAAAAAAAAAATTATGAAAGCCCAAAAAAAAAAACAACCCAATTCCCCACACTGCACGATGACTGCTCTGCTTCCAACGATGACCCAAGGGGCAAATCAATATCATGCTTTGTTTCTTCGCATGATTTTCGAAAAATTTATCATTTTCACCACCACCAACACGACATCTAGTTGTTCAACACAAGGACTTACTACATGTAACCAACTTCACGACATATATTTTTTTTTCTGACTGACATTTATAATTATTACAAACAACATGGCAGAATGGTTTACGCCGATGTAAGTAATAATTATATAATTATTTTTTTTCTAATTTTAATAAATATATTTTTTCCAGATATCTTGGGTGTCACAAGTCTGTATGTACTCCGATCAAACACCAAATCCTGCATTTTGTTAATGTAGTCCTTTTTGTACATTGCAACTGTCACACCACCTTTGTCTGATTTTACTATAATTATGTCCTTATGTTGCGCTAGAAACTTAATTGTATTCTCAAATATTTTAATAATACATTTGTCCGTATGGTTGTTTTTTATTACCTAGAGAAAGTAGCCAACTCATTTCTTCCGCGAAAGTAATATTGGTGTGATTCACAAACCATTTATTATTAACATTAATATTTAAATGAGCAAAAGTGCTTTTTTAAGGTTATTTAATTTTTTAGTAAGTTTTTGTTGTATAGTTTTGGAGTGCTTAACGAATAATATAATTTTATTTGGACCGATATCCCGTGCAACATTTTAAAGAAAATTTTTTTTTTAATAAAATAAGGCTGTGTGCCAAAGAGTTTAAATTTTAAATTTTGACACAAAAAATTAAATTTTTTTGCTGGTGAGTTTTTTTAATATTTACTATCAAGTTTGCTGTGCCAATTGGTTTAATTTTTAAAAAAAGATGGATGAAATTTTTCTTTTTTTTGCTCTCTAATTTTTTTAAAAAAATTAAAAAAAATTTTTAAATTTTTTTAAAAATAAAATTATAAATATGTACGAGCCCTATCGCATATGTATTGATCCATTACAATACTTTATAATTGATATAACATTTTTTTTAATCCTTTTTTATTATTAATAATATTTCTTTAATTTCTTGTAAAAAAATAAATTTATTTTTATTAATAATTCTATTATAAAACATTAAAAAAATCATAAAATATTGGAATGTATCAATACATATGAGATAGGCCTCGTAAATAAAAAATCTGATATATGAATATTAAATAAATCAAAATTTAATCTGAAGTGTCACATTTAACGAGGTCTGGAAGGTCGTTAAATTTTGACTTTTTATATTCACCACGCTAGTGTCATAATTTAATTTCATCAGTCATAATTTAATTTAAACTACAAATTTAAACCCTTTGGCACACAGCCTAAATAAATAAAAAAAAAATATATATATATCAAATATGAATAAAACTCAATAATTAAATATATATGGGAAAAATAAATTTTTTGTTTAGAACTTGAAATTATTAAATATATACAAATATATAAAAACTAATAAGAAAAAAAATATATACAAAAGTCATAAAAGTTTATTAGGGTTAAAAACCTAAAATTTCATAATAACTAATAATCATATACAAAAAAAAAATATATATAAACTATATAAAAATATATATAATTAAAAATTTTCTTTTAATATTGTTTATGTACCAAAATGGGGCAAAAGACCTCAAAACAAGAATAGGTGTTTATAAACAATATTTCAGGTACAACTACTAACAACAACACAAAAAATGAGCTCAGAATATACTCTGACTTACAAATAATTATTATTATTGTTGTAATAGTTGTAGCATTATATTTTATATGGACAACAGCCAAAGAATACCTTGATAAGAAAATAAAGAGACAAATTAATCTCTCTAACGTTTCCACGGTTTAAAAAAAAAAGAATTATTATAATTATACTAAGTAAAGTAAAATTTATGAGAAAATATTAAGTAAAGAAAAATTTAAGAAAATTTTTAAAAAAGCAAAGTAAACTTATATATATATAATATCTTAATAACATATTAGTAATTGGAAAAAAATAAAGAGAATTTTGTAATTAGAAGAAAAATTTATTATGTATGTATGTGTAGCTATAATAAGAATAAGAATATTGTAAAGAAAAGAAAAGAGAGGAAAAAAAATTATGTATACTTATCATATAAATAACATATGTTTTAAATAAAGAGAAAAAAAAATAAATACTTTATGTTTAAAATTTTTAAATAAAAAAGATAAACTTATACTAAATATTTTATGTTTAAAATATATATATATATATATATCAATTTTTTTTATATAGTAATTTTTATAAGCATTTTAAGCTATATTTTCGTTTTATTATTTTATTAAAAATATGTTTTTGGATTTATAAAAAATTATTTTCCTTTTGTATTTACCCACACTTTAAATTTGGAATATATTTTAATTATGTATAAAGAAAAAAAATTATGGAAAATTAGCATTAGTATATATAGAATGATAAATATATTAGAATTAGAAATAAACAATTTGGAAAAATTTATTAAAAATTAAAAAAAAACACCGAATATACGTCGCAATACATACTTCAAAAATTAGCGTATGTTGAAAAAGTAAAGGAAACCTGTAGCAATAGTTGGCGAGAATTATATAAGGAAGACAAGGATTTAGCACTTCTTTATAAAGAAAAATTTGAAAGAGTCTACGTAGCTGTAACGGATATTTTAGACAAAAAGTCTAAGGATTTTTTGACAAAACTATACAATAAATAGTGAAGAAGAAGAATAAGAAAGCGATACAGAGAATACTAATATAAAATGAGAAATAAAAATGGCGAGTTTTGATTTCAATGTAGCACAAAAGCTACCATCGTTAATAATTGAAAGAGATGATACCAGAGAAGAGAAAATAAGAGATTTTTTGACTAGTATAGAATTTTACCATGACTTATTGAAAACGGAAGACAAACCAATTTTGGTAAAATTTTTGATTAAGTGCAAAATTCAAGGGAAGGCACTAACTGAATTGGGAACTATAACTACTACAGATTTCTCCGAATTAAAAAAGCAAATAAAATCAAAATGTGGATGCAAAGACTCCATAGAAATAATGCAAAACTAAGTTAGGCAATACACGCCAAGGAAATAGACCGATGCGGGAATTTATAACCAACATCGAAAGTCTAATATGAAGGATGACCGAATTAGAGGCCAGTGCACAAAGCGAGTCGGAAAGACCAGCACTAACAGCAGCCAATAATCGAAGAGGACTGGCATTTTTATAAAAGGGAGTAAGCGAACGGTACAAAATTATATTGGACAGTGCTAGGCATATCGATTTCGATACTGCCATAAAACATTTATTGGAATTGGATCCAGGTACGGAAAGGAATTCGGAAGTTGTGAGATACGTAGACAACAACAGGAACCGAAATTCCCACCAATACAATAATAATAACCGGAATTATAATACTTATAACAATATTAATAATAATAGACGACATTATAATAATGGCCAAAATCAAAATATTAGAAAGCCACATAATAATTTTAATAATTATAATAACAATGGAAATTCTAATAATAGCAAACATAATAATAATATTAATTATATTATAATAGAAATAATAATGGGAATAGAAATGCCAATACCAACCAGAATTTTAACGGGAACCGGAATAGAAATTATAATAATAATTCACAAAATTACAGGCCAAATTATAATTCACAAAATTACAGGCCAAATTATAATAATAATAGAACACCCAATACCGACAACTATAGAGTCCTAGCGATAACCGAAGCGGGAAAAGACAGCCCACTGAGGGGGAAGCCAAGCAATCGGTAGGGGAATATACGAATTAGGCAATATCAAGGACATTATTTTTACAGCAGGTATGACAAACGGACTTTATGTAGAAGTGAAAACAAATAACATATCTACAACATTTTTAGTATACACAGGAGCACCATTAAGGACAGATGTAGGGGTGAATACATTTTACAAATGGATAAAATAACGACAATTCAAGGAATTTCAGGACATTAAGAGACATTAGGAACTTGTACTAACCAATTAATTTTAAATCAGTAAATGTTAAATATGATTTTCACGTAGTTTCTGATAATTTTCCCGTACCAGTAGAGAGTATTTTGGGAGCAAATTTCTTAAAGGACTTTGAAGCTAAAATAAATTTAGAAATTTTTTATCTCGAATTAACAATAGATAATGAAAAGGTAGTTTTACTTATACTAAATAAAGAAAATTTAAATGCAATCACGCTTTCACCACGATGTGAATCTACATATTGGTTAGATACAAAATTTCAAAATGAACGCATATTCTATCAAACGGAATTATGTGAGGGGGTTTTCATGGCTGGATCTCTATCCAAACCCATAAATGGTAAAATACCAATAAAAATTTTAAATACACGAGAAAAAGAAGTAAAATTAAAATGGATTAAACTAGAATCCTTTAGCGTAAAAGAACATTATATATTAAATTACGAACTATCGAAATAAGCTTCTATTACACGAATAGACAAACTTTTAAAAGAAATTAATTATGACACATTAAATATTGAGGAAAAGAAATGTATACAGACATCTGTACATAATTTAACGACAGTTTTCATTTAGACGGAGATGAACTGACAGTCACAAATATTGGGACAGCAAATATTAAAATAAAAGAAGGAATTGCACCAAAGTATACTAAACCATATAGAATACCGCATACACAAAAACAAAATATAAAGGAAGAAATAGACAAAATGAATAAAATAGCTGAACCATCTGTTTCAGCTTGGAATTCACCTGTACTAATTGTACCAAAGAAAAAAGATCCTGTCACAGGATTACAGAAATTCTGAATAGTCATTGACTATCGGAAAGTTAACGATATTACAGAAGATGATAAATTTCCACTACCAAATATCACAGATATATATGATGTGGTAGGTGGTGCAACATATTTTTCGACTATAGATCTTAGTCAGGGATGTTACCAAATGGAACTAGACAAAGACAGTAGACCATGTACCGCATTTTCGACTGAAAACGGACATTTTCAATTAACACGTGTGCCAATGGGTTTGAAAATTTCACCCAGTACATTTTCACGAATGATGTCAGTAGCAATGGCAGGTTTAACGTATTCAAGATATTTTGTATATTTAGACGATTTGATATTGTTTGGAAATAGATTAGAATCGCAAAATAAAAACTTAATAGAAGTTTTTCAAGATGTAAATTTAAAAATTCATCCTGGTAAATGTAGTTTTCTGAGAAAAGAAGTACTATATTTGGGCCACATTATTTAGGAGAAAGGCATTTTGCCTGATCCATCAAAATCAAACGCAATTAAAAAATTTCCACAACCAAGCAATGCAGAAGAAGTTCGGAGATTTGTTGCATTTGCATATTATTATAGAAAATTTATTCCAAATTTCGCTTCAATAACCATTCCACTAAATAAATTATTAAAAAAAGATGCTAAATTTAATTTTACTAAAGATTGTATAGAAGCTTTCAAAACTATAAAAGAAATTTTAATAAGTCCAAAAAATTTACAATTTCCAAATTTTGACCAAGAATATATTTTGCGAACCGACGCATCAGGATTTGCTCTAGGAGCAGTACTTTCTAATAATGATGATAGATCAATAGCATATGCTAGTAAAACTTTAAATAATGCTGAGAAAAATTATAGTACAATAGAAAAAGAATTATTAGCCAATTGATCATAGACCATTAGTCTATTTATTTTCATTAAAAGAACCTTCATCTAGATTAACTAAATTAAGACTTTTACTGGAAGAATATTATTTTTATGTAGAATATTTACCAGGAAAAGAATATTGCAGAGCAGATGCATTAAGTAGATTAAAAATTACATCTGACGATTCAAAAATTTTAGTTATAGCAGTAACGACTAGATCGAAAACAAAAACAAATGAGGAACAAATTGACACACCAAAATAAACGGATGAAGAAATTATAAAATAATTATTACAAACCAAACCAGAAGGGTTAAAACTAGTGGAGTTAAAAATAATAGATAGTTTTGATGAAGAAATAAGTAAATTAAAAAATCAACAGGATATTATATTGGGTCCAAATAAAATATTAGCTTACATTCCAAAAAGGAATTGTATTATAATGAATAGACCAAAAGATAGCACTACAGACCAATCCGTGGCATTCGGCAAATTGTTATGGAGGGACGTGCAGAAAATCACTGGTCCATTAAAATTGAAAAAGTTATATATTACAAAGGGAGAGTTATTAAAATTATTAGACAGCCGTCGACAAAATAATATTAATAATATAAAGAAAAAATTGAATGAAATATTTAAAAATACTAATATAAAAGTGCACATAATGAAAGAATTGATAAGGATTACTGACCCAGGGATGACTATTGATAAGGATTACTGACCCAGGGAATTGATAAGGATTACTGACCCAGGGATGAAAAAACTATTACTTAACGACTATCATATATTACCAACTAGTAGACATGCAGGAATAAATCGTATGATTAAAAATATAAAATGCAAATAGTTCTGGACAGGAATGCAGGAAGATATAACAACATTTGTAAAACATTGCGAATCTTGTCAAAGAAATAAACATATAAATATGAAAAAACAACCAATGATTATAGCATCAACAAGTGAAACAAGTTTTGAGAGAATTTTCGTAGATCCTGTAGGCCCATTAGACGAATCAACAGAGGGTTATAAATATATTTTAACAATACAAGATGAGTTAACAAAATTTATAGAAAATATACCTCTTAGAAACAAAAAAGCTAATACTGTAGCAAAAGGACTCGTAGAACACTTCATATTAAAATGTGGTGTTCCAAAGAAAATAGTTTCCGATCAAGGAACGGAATTTATGAGTCATGTTTTTAAGGACATGTGTAAAATGTTAAAAATAGAACAACTGTTCTCTACAGCATATCACCATGAAAGTATAGGAGCTTTAGAAAATTCACATAAGGTACTAGGAGCGTATCTCAGGACATACGTAACTGAAAACCATACAGATTGGGATAAATGGTTGCCATACTACACATTCTGTTATAATACATCAGCTGAGTTCTCTAATAAGTCGCGTTTTTCTTATGAATCCTATATTGGTAAACTTGGCCAAGACCTTTTAACACATCCCAAAAAATTTTTCGATTTTGTGAACACATAACGTAAATGCTCTGGATATCCTTCTACCATGTCAAAGGATAACTCTTTCTCATCAAATCCTAGTGTCATATGCGACATGTTTGCTGATCGATTTAGCGAATGTTATAGGCCCATATCTGATTTAATAGACATCGCAACTACTAGCGACGACCAGAACTCTATTTTAAGTACACTATCAATCTCAGATGAGGAAATACTTAAAGTGTTAGGTAGTGCTATCTAGCCTGATTTACTTCATCCTCTTTTTCTAAGTAAATGTGCTGATCAGCTGTCTGTACCACTTAAACTTATCTTTAATAAATCCATCTCTTCACGAAAATTTCCATCAGCCTGGAAATCCTCTCACCTCACTCCAATATACAAAAGTGGTGATAAGGCTGACATAAATAACTATAGAGGTATAGCTATTTTGTCTACAATACCAAAAATATTTGAAAAAATAATATGTGATAAAATGACGTCAATTATCAATCCTATACTTAACGAGCAACAGCATGGTTTCAGAAAAGGCCGCTCTACCACTACAAATCTAATGGTTTTTACGTCTGATCTGCTGATTAACATGGAAAAAGGCTACCAGATTGATGCTATCTATACCGACTTCAGTAAAGCTTTTGACCGTGTAGACCACAGTATCCTTATTTCTAAACTAAAAAACATCGGATTGGCAAACCCACTTTTGGGATGGATCAGTTCTTATCTCAGTGGTCGAACCCAATCTGTCAAATTTCAAGGGTTTATTTCCAAAAAAATATCGGCTTCTTCAGGTGTCCCTCAGGGTAGCCACCTTGGCCCTCTATTATTCAATATATTACTGCTTGACCTATCTGTATTACTGTCTGATATTCCACATATTTTATATGCTGACGATCTAAAAATCTACTATATCATAACTAAACCTTCAGATGTACAGTACTTAGAATTTAGACTAAAACTACTTGAGAACTGGTGTAAAGTTAATAAATTAGACCTTAATGTTAGCAAATGTCACGTCATTAGTTTTTCAAGAAAAAAATCTACTCTTTTACATACTTACCAATTAAATGGTACTCAACTACAACGTGTCACTGAAATTAACGACCTTGGGGTTCTGCTGGACTGTAAATTAAGTTTTAACCTTCATTATGATAGAATCATTTCTAAAGCCAATAAAATGCTTGGTTTTATCAAAAGAAGAGCTCGTGAGTTTAAAAATGTGTGGGTGACAAAATCTTTATATTGCACTCTAGTACGCTCTATTCTTGAATATGCTTGTCCTATTTGGCTACCCTATTTCCAGCTGCATAGTGATATAATCGAGTCAATTCAAAAAAAATTTCTTCTTTTCGCTCTACGTGACCTGCACGACCCACACGACTACAACAATTTACCGCCGTACCTTTCTAGACTTAAATTACTTGAACTGACTTCACTCTCTTCTAGACGTGACCTACTAATATCTTGTTTCACTTTCGATGTCTTGAATAATAACATTAATGTTAGTTTTATATCCAACGGGATAAAATTTAACAATGACGTAAGACAAACAAGACACACATCCTTACTTAAGGTTTCTGCTCATCGTACGGAATATGGTAAAAATGAACCTATCAATAGATGTTGTATGGTTTTCAATTATTACAGCTCCTGCTTTTCGCCAACAATATCTAAATTAGTGTACAAATCCAGACTTCGCAATATCATAATATAATCCCATCCCTTACATCCTTTAACATTACTTATCATACGCATATTGTTAATTAATTATATTAATTTTAATTTTAATTTTAAGAATACCAAATAATGGAAAAATTATTTCCTTTTGATAATAATATTAAGTATAGTCCAATATTTTTACTTCAATCTTAACTATTATTTTATATAGTTATGTAATATACAATATCTCTAAATTATTATACATATAAAAAACTATTTTATAAGACACTGTTACTTACAATGCACTGTAACTAAGATATTTAATGTAATGAAATGTACTGTTGTAATGAAATGTTTGGTAAATAAATAAATAAAATAATGACAGTACATTCAGAAACAGAATATACACCATACGAATTAATATACGGAAAGCAATGTCAACTACCTTCAAATATAATAAAAAATGTACAGCCAGTGTACAATTATGAAGATTTTATAATAGATTTGAAAAATAAATTAGAAATAGTACATAGAGATGCTAGGGAAACATTACTTAAAAAGAAACAGGATAGAAAAACTAGGTATGATAAAGATTTTAGAGTTAAAGATAGTAACTATGAAGTAGGTAGTTTAGTTTTATTAAGAAATGAAAATAGAAAAAAATTAGATCCAATATACATTGGACCATACGAAGTTATAAGTAGCACAGGAGTTAACTGCGAAATAAAAACGGAAAATAAGAAAATGATAGTACATAAAAATAGATTAAAACCATATTACGTATATCTAGCAATAGTATTAGAAAATTAAAAATTTATTTATTTACCTATATATGTATATATATAAAATAAATTAATAAGTAGAATAGACTAGATCATTTAAAACTAATAATAAATATATAATAAATATATTTAAGATAAGCTAAATAAATTTTTGGTAAATTTTCTTAAACATATTGATAGTAAATACAATAGTAGATAAAATAAAGGATAAATAAGGTAATAAAACAAAATAATTTAACAATGAAATAATTCAATAAAATTTGTGAAAAAAAGGAGAAAAAAAGTTTGTATATATATATAAAATATGAAAATTGAAAAATTACTAAAAGAATATAAATATATATATAAAATATGAAAATTGAAAAATTACAAAAAAAATTTATATCTAGGAGACAGTTGGAAAGAAGGAACCTTTTTACCATAAGCTTCCTCCTTTTCCGCTGGGAAGGGTGGTTGTGAAGGAGTTAGAAATCTCCCACACTATATTACATTATAAAATAAAATAAGAATGTTATTCTTATTAATATAAAATAATTGTTAACATAAAAGTAAAAGAAAATACTTTATATATTGCGTAAGGTTAGTTAAATTAAATATATTGTAAACAAATGTGGAAATATTTATATTCAAAATATAAATAATAAATTAATTAAAACATAGCACGTGTTAAATATATATATGAAATTAGGTGTAAATATATATATTTATGTATATGCAATTTAAGGGTAAATAACTTTATAATAAATAATAATAAAATATTGAATATTTCCACATATGTATATTTTTGCTGAAATAGCAAAATAACCATTAGCCATAAAAATCAATGTCATTTTAGAGTATAAAAGAAATGGTTTTTTAATAAAGAAATTACTTCAACTTGAAACTTTGAATAATGATGGTGACAACAATTGTGCGATCTCTGATGATATGGCATTATTAACTAATAAAAATAATGGTGATAGAAAATATATCATTAGGAAATATCAAGGACATTATTGTTACAGCAGGTATGACAAACGGACTTTATGTAGAAGTGAAAACAAATAACATATCTACAACATTTTTAGTATACACAGGAGCACCATTAAGGACAGATGTAGGGGTAAATACATTTTACAAATGGATAAAATAACGACAATTCAAGGAATTTCAGGACATTAAGAGACATTAGGAACTTGTACTAACCAATTAATTTTAAATCAGTAAATGTTAAATATGATTTTCACGTAGTTTCTGATAATTTTCCCGTACCAGTAGAGAGTATTTTGGGAGCAAATTTCTTAAAGGACTTTCAAGCTAAAATAAATTTAGAAACTTTTTATCTCGAATTAACAATAGATAATGAAAAGGTAGTTTTACTTATACTAAATAAAGAAAATTTAAATGCAATCACGCTTTCACCACGATGTGAATCTACATATTGGTTAGATACAAAATTTCAAAATGAACGCATATTCTATCAAACGGAATTATGTGAGGGGGTTTTCATGGCTGGATCTCTATCCAAACCCATAAATGGTAAAATACCAATAAAAATTTTAAATACACGAGAAAAAGAAGTAAAATTAAAATGGATTAAACTAGAATCCTTTAGCGTAAAAGAACATTATATATTAAATTACGAACTATCGAAATAAGCTTCTATTACACGAATAGACAAACTTTTAAAAGAAATTAATTATGACACATTAAATATTGAGGAAAAGAAATGTATACAGACAATCTGTACATAATTTAACGACAGTTTTCATTTAGACGGAGATGAACTGACAGTCACAAATATTGGGACAGCAAATATTAAAATAAAAGAAGGAATTGCACCAAAGTATACTAAACCATATAGAATACCGCATACACAAAAACAAAATATAAAGGAAGAAATAGACAAAATGAATAAAATAGCTGAACCATCTGTTTCAGCTTGGAATTCACCTGTACTAATTGTACCAAAGAAAAAAGATCCTGTCACAGGATTACAGAAATTTTGAATAGTCATTGACTATCGGAAAGTTAACGATATTACAGAAGATGATAAATTTCCACTACCAAATATCACATGTATATATGATGTGGTAGGTGGTGCAACATATTTTTCGACTATAGATCTTAGTCAGGGATGTTACCAAATGGAACTAGACAAAGACAGTAGACCATGTACCGCATTTTCGACTGAAAACGGACATTTTCAATTAACACGTGTGCCAATGGGTTTGAAAATTTCACCCAGTACATTTTCACGAATGATGTCAGTAGCAATGTCAGGTTTAACGTATTCAAGATATTTTGTATATTTAGACGATTTGATATTTTTTGGAAATAGTTTAGAATCGCAAAATAAAAACTTAATAGAAGTTTTTCAAGATGTAAATTTAAAAATTCATCCTGGTAAATGTAGTTTTCTGAGAAAAGAAGTACTATATTTGGGCCACATTATTTAGGAGAAAGGCATTTTGCCTGATCCATCAAAATCAAACGCAATTAAAAATTTTCCACAACCAAGCAATGCAGACGAAGTTCGGAGATTTGTTGCATTTGCAAATTATTATAGAAAATTTATTCCAAATTTCGTTTCAATAACCATTCCACTAAATAAATTATTAAAAAAAGATGCTAAATTTAATTTTGCTAAAGATTGTATAGAAGCTTTCAAAAAAAGAAATTTTAAAAGAAATTTTAATAAGTCCAAAAAATTTACAATTTCCAAATTTTGACCAAGAATATATTTTGCGAACCGACGCATCAGGATTTGCTCTAGGAGCAGTACTTTCTAATAATGATGATAGATCAACAGCATATGCTAGTAAAACTTTAAATAATGCTGAGAAAAATTATAGTACAATAGAAAACGAATTATTAGCCAATTGATCATAGACCATTAGTCTACTTATTTTCATTAAAAGAACCTTCATCTAGATTAACTAAATTTAGACTTTTACTGGAAGAATATTATTTTTATGTAGAATATTTACCAGGAAAAGAAAATTGCAGAGCAGATGCATTAAGTAGATTAAAAATTACATCTGACGATTCAAAAATTTTAGTTATAGCAGTAACGACTAGATCGAAAACAAAAACAAATGAGGAACAAATTGACACACCAAAATAAACGGATGAAGAAATTATAAAAGAATTATTACAACCCTCACCAGAAGGGTTAAAACTAGTGGAGTTAAAAATAGTAGATAGTTTTGATGAAGAAATAAGTAAATTAAAAAATCAACAGGATATTATATTGGGTCCAAATAAAATATTAGCTTACATTCCAAAAAGGAATTGTATTATAATGAATAGACCAAAAGATAGCACTACAGACCAATCCGTGACATTCGGCAAATTGTTATGGAGGGACGTGCAGAAAATCACTGGTCCATTAAAATTGAAAAAGTTATATATTACAAAGGGAGAGTTATTAAAATTATTAGACGGCCGTCGACAAAATAATATTAATAATATAAAGAAAAAATTGAATGAAATATTTAAAAATACTAATATAAAAGTGCACATAATGAAAGAATTGATAAGGATTACTGACCCAGGGATGACTATTGATAAGGATTACTGACCCAGGGAATTGATAAGGATTACTGACCCAGGGATGAAAAAACTATTACTTAACGACTATCATATATTACCAACTAGTGGACATGCAGGAATAAATCGTATGATTAAAAATATAAAATGCAAATATTTCTGGACAGGAATGCAGGAAGATATAACAACATTTGTAAAACATTGCGAATCTTGTCAAAGAAATAAACATATAAATATGAAAAAACAACCAATGATTATAGCATCAACAAGTGAAACAAGTTTTGAGAGAATTTTCGTAGATCCTGTAGGCCCATTAGACGAATCAACAGAGGGTTATAAATATATTTTAACAATACAAGATGAGTTAACAAAATTTATAGAAAATATACCTCTTAGAAACAAAAAAGCTAATACTGTAGCAAAAGGACTCGTAGAACACTTCATATTAAAATGTGGTGTTCCAAAGAAAATAGTTTCCGATCAAGGAACGGAATTTATGAGTCATGTTTTTAAGGACATGTCTAAAATGTTAAAAATAGAACAACTGTTCTCTACAGCATATAACCATGAAAGTATAGGAGCTTTAGAAAAATCACATAAGGTACTAGGAGCGTATCTCAGGACATACGTAACTGAAAACCATACAGATTGGGATAAATGGTTGCCATACTACACATTCTGTTATAATACATCAGTACATTCAGAAACAGAATATACACCATACGAATTAATATACGGAAAGAAATGTCAACTACCTTCAAATATAATAAAAAATGTACAGCCAGTGTACAATTATGAAGATTTTATAATAGATTTGAAAAATAAATTACAAATAGTACATAGAGATGCTAGGGAAACATTACTTAAAAAGAAACAGGATAGAAAAACAATGATGAAAATCATGATTTTGGTGCTGAAATTATAGAATCTGAAAATGAAAATGAATTAACACATTCATTTCATTCTGTTGGAAGTGATGGCATAATAATTAATTAATCAAGCTCAACGTCTGATGAAGAATTTGTACCAAATGATCGGTCAGTGCCTGAATCTGAAACCCTGCGTAGATCTGAAAGAAGACCGAAGCTGAAAATGTTTAATGATTATGTTACGTATATGGCAAATATAAATGAAAATCTTGATCCAACATCATATCAAGAAGCTATGAGCAGACCGGATAATTTGCAGTGGAAAGAAGCAATTAATGATGAAATCAAATCATTAATATAAAATAATACTTGGGAAATGGTAAAATTACCTGCAGAAAAAAAACTATCAAAATCGATGTGGATTTTTACAACAAAACGTAATACTGAACTGATGGTGATATTATTCGATACAAAGCGCGACTGGTAGCTAAAGGCTGTAATGAAAGGAAAGGAATAGATTTTCAAGAAACCTTTGCACCATTGATTCGGTATAGTTCAGTGAGATTTTTATTGGCTTTGGCAGTAAAATATGATTTGGACATAGACCAGTTAGATGCTGTTACAGCATTCCTTCAAGGTGACCTGAAAGAAGAATTGTATATTGTCCCTCCTGTAGGTTTTGCTGAAAACAAGGATAAAGAATGTTGTTTAAAAAAATCCATCTCTGGTCTGAAACAATTCTCTAGAATGTGGAATGATAAACTAGATCAAGCTTTAAGAAATTTTGGGCTGATGAAATCTAAAGTTGACCCATGTATTTACTTCATCAACCACGAAGGTGGTATATTCTTATTGTAGCAGTATACGTTGATGCCATTTTAATTTTTACAAATTTAAATAAGCTGAAAACTTAAAAAATTATCTTTTTTTTTTGGACGGAAGTATACTAAAAAACTTATACCGATTTCGATTTGTTCTCGTTTAATTTAATTTTCCATTTTTTTGTCCATCTTGTGATTTTGTCGCTTGCCTCTTGTAGATGACCCGTCGCGTCGTCTAAGTTATCACCTAGGGCAATTAGCTCTGTATCGTCGGCAAACGTAGCTGTTGTAACGTTTTCAAGTCCGGTAAGTTGCTGGTGTATAGTAACTAATGTATTGGTCCAAGAATACTACCTTGTGGCACTCCTGATTTTATCTCTGTTATTGGTGAATATTCATCTTCTAGCTTTACTCTGTAGTACGATGTAATAAGCATCGTACTACATAAGATGTAATAAGCTCGACATACTGTTTCGGAAACATGCGGTTTATTTTATGAATGAGCCCTTCGTGCCAGACTTTATCGAAGGCTTGTACCACGTCTAGAAATAGAGTTGAGCAAATTTGTCTTTCTTCTAGTGCTTTTTCTATGATGTTGGTTATACGATGCTCTTGTTCAATTGTTGAGTGTTTTTCTCTGAATCCGAATTGATGTTTTGGTATAATTCCTTTCCTCTCTATTATAGGCTTCAGTCTTAGTAGCAGCAGTTTTGATATTGTAGGCAGTAGTGAAATAGGTCTATATATATGATTTGGCTTCCGCTGGTTCTTTTCCTGGCTTGTGCAGCATGATGATTTCTGCTACTTTCCATACACTCGGAACATATCTAAGCTTAAAAACCGCATTGATTAAGCTTAAAAACCGCATTTAAAAACCGCACTTTCAGGTGGCAGATGTTTAAGGATCTCACCTGTGATTAGGTCAAAACCTGGAGCTTTTCTTGCTTTTATTATTGTTTTGACGACCAATTCTGTTTCACTTATGGTTACTGTAGGAATGTCCTAGTGTTCAGCATTAACATAGACTTCTAATTCAATTTCTTCTTCAATATCATTAGGCTTAAATATTTCTTCAAGGTGATTCGCAAAAGTTTCTGTCTTTTCTTTGTTGGTTTTGGCCCACGTTCCGTTAAGTCTTTTAATTGGCTCGGAGTGCGAGATAGGTCTTCTAATCTTTTTAGTCGCTTTCCACAACGAGTAGTTTGTTTCCTTGGTGGCCGTTAGGTTACTTGTATAGCTGTTTATTGTTTCTTCTTTGTATTTTTGTATTTCTCTCTTAATTTGCTGGGATCTCTTGTTTAACGTTGTTTTGTCCATTGGATCCCTTGTGAGCTGCCATCTTCTTCTATCTCTCCTTTTCTGTTTCACCAATTCTAATATTTTCATCGGATAATTTATACCTTGCTTTCTTTTCTCTAGTATTGCTGTGTTGTTCCATGCTGCTTCTTATATGATCTTGTTAAATTCATTCACTTTTTATACGTCGTGGGGTGCACATCTACGTGTGATTTATAAATACTAATCAAATACGAAAAGTTAATTTTTTGTTTTTTTTTAAATTTCACTAAATTAAATATTTGGACTAATTTTTAAACTAAATTCACTGTATTGCTTAAAAATCGATTTTAATTCTTTTATCCGGTATTATCACTGATAATTTTAAATAAAATGCCAACATTGTGTAAATGTAATAAATATGTAAGAAGAAATGAACATAGTGTTCAGTGTTCTGAATGCAAGAAACTCTTTCATATGCAATGTGCAAATTTATCACATAGTGAATTGCAATTTATGAAAGATAATACGGTATTACACAAATGTGAAGTTTGTATGAAAAAAAGAAGAAATTCTTTTTTGTATTCACCACCATCAACAAATTTAAATATTGATAAGACTCATGTTATTGGAAAATCAAACAATAGCTTAAATTCAAACAATATGTCATCTGGTTCTGCTATTGTCACCAATTCTCTTCGAATTCGAATTCTGGTAAAGATGTGACTCTTCAAGTTCTCTATGATAGTTAAAGTTCAAAAATTTAACGAAAATGCAATCTCTATGATTTCTTCGCTACAATAGGATAAGATTAATATGCCAAATCAAATTGATGCGCTACAAAGTAAGTTAAACTTTTTACAAAACAAAAAAAGAGACAAGTCCTTGATTTAACCCGGGTTCAAATCAAGATCATCATTGGTTTTCGATTTTTCAAAAAAAAAAATTATTAAAAATTCACCACCACCACGACATCTAGTGAACGACACTACAAATTATAACTTAACGATAAAATACTAACAGATCTACAAAACTATGACCCTATCACCTGAACGATAACAACTAAACAATAAAACAATAACAAACTTGACAGACCGGCTCACGCAGAAGTATTTTTAATATATATTTTTTTTTCTAATTTCATTTTTTCATTTAAAATTTTTCTGGGTGTCACAAAACAGACTGGATTCTGCTGTCCACTCCAAAACCAGTCTGAAATCACCCAGCATCCTCCAGGAGACACCGTCTATCAATCCATACTAATTAACTAAATTCTAAAATTATCACTAATAATAATAATAATAATCTACTTATAATATTAATACACTATAGACTAAACTAACTAATCCTAAGGAATCAAGAATAATCAAAATAAATAACAATTAATTGTAAAAATAATTAACTAATAAATAAACTAATAATTTAACACTTATATTTAAATAACAAATTTTAACTACTAATAAATTAACAAGTAAGTGTATAAGTGTATATAACAAAAAAAATTAACAACTAATAAATTAAATAACAACTCAATGTAAATACTATTCTAATAAATAAATATTAGTAGCTATTTATTTATTAGAACACTTAATTGTAAATAAATAATACTAAACTACAAAAAAAAAACCGCCGCTCACTAATATAATACTAACAAAAAAAAAACAGATGTTAAGGATAATAAAAAAAAAATTTCTTTTTAAACCAAGGTGGGGCTGTCCCACACCCTGAGCAGTCTCATGCTCTACCGACTGAGCTAGCCGGGCAACATATAAATTTACCATTGTTAATTTTTTTACTACTGCAGTGTGTTCTCATTATAATGAAGCATAATTAAATAAATAACACTGATGGTAAATATAATTATATTTAAAAACTAAATATAACTAATGTAAACTAGACTTAATACGAAATAAATACAAAAATTCTAAAAAAAATACTAAATTCTACTTAATACATACCAATTCTTGTATAATAATAAATAAATAAATTAAAAATATTAAAAAACACAAAATACTAAATAATACCTCAACATAAATTCAAAAATTAATATAACTATCTAACAAAAAAAAAATCTTAAGTTTAAATACTGAATAATAACTACAACTACAAATAAATAAATAAAATTTACAAACTACTCATACTATGCTTAAATAAATAACACCTATTGTATATAAACCTACACAAAAAAAAACTAATTCTATTGCTAATTTTAAACTAATCTTATACTAATAAAAAACCCCTAATTCCTAAATCTGATTTAAAGTGTGGAACACCCCTTTTTTTATAATTTTTAATCTTTGTGCTGACAAATTTTTACTATTTTCAAATCACCTGATTTCCGTGGATTTAAATAATTTTTTCGTTTAACAAAAAAAAAAATTTCTTATTGTTGAAGTAATTCATTTGTATATCAATTTTTTCGTCGGTATTTTTTTATTTACTTTTAAGTTTTTTGTATTTTATGATGTAGTTAACAAAAAAAAAATATATAGTCCACCAAAAAAATTAAATATTTTTCACTTTTCAATATGAAATATGCGAAAATTTGTAATTATTTAGGATCTAATAAATATAAAACTAATTTAATTGTGGTGTTTTTTTTTTCTATAATTTTTTTTTTTAATGTTTAGTTCGAATTTCTGATCAATTAAGTGAACCATCGCAGTCAGAATTTTTGTAGGAAAAAAAAAACAAGGTGACTAGGAACTAGACCAAGGACTCATAGGCAGCGGATATGTGGGAAACTTCTGTCTTCACATTCCTTCCTCAAACTTCACTTCTACAAAAAAAAAATTTCTCGATACACAAAACACCAACACCTAATATTGCTAGGACATAGTACAGACCACCGTATTCATGTATCTAACTAACAATATTAGGTGTCAACAAATAAATACCAAAGGTCCAAAGGTGTAAATAAGGACTACCTTATTTACCAATCAACTTCGGACGAATACATAAAACTACAAAGAACTGATAGGAATTATCATGGACAACCATGGTAACCAATCTAACTATCAGTCGAAGACACAACACAACAATTAATAAATGTCCACCAAAAAAAATAAATTTTTTTCACTTTTCAAAATGAACCCGTCGGAAGGAATGTAAACCAAAAGGGGATTTAATGACGACAATATGATAGCCTCACCAAGTCCATCCGAACAAGTAGTCGATAGAGTTGTTATCTATTCGGTTGACCAACGTCACACCAAACAAAAAAAATTTTTAAATTTTTCAAAAAAAATTGGACACCAATTGTAAAACAATTGGGCATATTAAAGTCCCAAGTTTTTGGCGCCAATTGTAAAACAATTGGTGCATCTTAATGTCCCAATTTGGGCGCCAATTGTAACAATATCAAAATTATTTGATATGTTAGCTGAAGGTAAGTTCGGAGGAGAAGGGTTCGGAAGCCCAAAGCGTTGGGCACCAGGTCTGAGTGGACCTAGCCACAACAGGACCTAGCCACAATCACTAATGATGCAAGACTAAGAAATAATTTTTTTTTTACAACAAAAAAAAACTACTTCTCTTTTTATTTACTTTCAGCTTCCAGGATCATTGGGATTTCCTCCTTGTTGCCGGCTCAGCACAGTCTGTGAGGTGTGAGTCGACCAATGATCCTAACCACCATATTGCCTGAAAATTGTAACTCTTCAATCCAAATCACTTGTTACATAATAACAATCCGACTGGATCGAAGAGCCACAAGGAAAGGACATTCTGGACTACGCTGGTTCACATAATTTTAATTCCTCTTAGCCAGCCATAATGGATGAAGAAGAAACTACCACAAAATTTTTCACAGAAAAGGCACAAAAAAAACAAATCTCGAACACAAAAAAAATCCAACCAACGATGGTTTCACAAAAAAAATGGTACTAAATAAAGAAATAAGTAAATACAAACACCAGTAATTTTAATTCATAATTTAACAATTTTTTTATTTTAATTATAATATTATTTAAATTAAAAAAAATAAAAATAAAAAAAAATTTCGATATAGATATATAAATGACCGCTCTAATAATGCTTTTTCTTTTCTCCAAAGTAAGATATATATGTATATATATATATATAATTAAATATATTGTTGGCACTGCCTTGCCATAAAAAAAAAAATTACAACATACCTTTTGAAATTTCACCAGCGGTTACGTTGCTGCTCCGTACATGTCTGGACAAAACGAACTCTGAAACCGCGACTCATATAAAAAAAATACTAATAAATATTTATATATATATGTATATAACTGAAGGAAAAAAAATTACTAATTAAAACAAAACTGCTCTACAAAAATTACCAATAAAACAATATTTTTTACAAAAAAAAAATAATTAACAAAATAATTTACACACAAAAAAAAAATTCCCCTGACGACTGATGTATTCAGGAACAGGACTGCGGACGATGACAGGAGCTCCCAGGCCACCCCAAACACAGGACAACGCCGGAACAAAAAAAAACAACAGGAACAAAATTACGACTACGAATTACGCGCTGGACACCAGAATTATTATTATTAATAGGTTTTCATTTTTTTATTATAACTTATAACTCTTTTCATGTTTGCTTTTTCAGTTTTTTTTTTTTTATAAATTTTTTATATATTTTTTTTTCATAAATTTGTTTGTCAAAATTGTTTTTTCCTCGATCTTTAAATTTAAACATCTCTATTATTTATTTCTAATTCTTCATTTCCGTATTTAATGTTTCTTTTCTATCACATATACAAAATTTCTTTTAGCTATATCGTATTTTCGTATTTAAGTTTTCACTTACCAAAAATTGGTTTAAAAAAACAAAACCATTACAAAAACAAAATTCAACAGATTTAACCCCGGTGACCAGCGCGGCGGTCAACATCCGACTCCCCCGAATTTTTAATTTCTTTTTCGATAATCGATCGCAATCATGATCAGATCTTGCCCTTGATTTCATCATTGGTTTTCGATTTTTCGAAAAAAAAAAATTATTAAAAATTCACCACCACCACCACGACTTCTAGTGAACGACACTACAAATTATAACTTAACGATAAAATACAACTAACCTACAAAACTATGACCCTATCACCTGAACGATAACAATAACAACTAAACAATAAAACATTAACAAACTTGACAGACCGGCTCACGCAGAAGTATTTTTATTATATTTTTTTTTTCTAATTTAATTTTTTCATTTAAAATTTTTCTGGGTGTCACAAGATTCTACTTACCTTTATGAAGAGAACCGTTCTCCATAGAGGTATGGTTGAAAGTTTCGATAAACTATCTTAAGTGTCTCGGCCCAAGTATTTGTACATGATGCGTGCAAGGCTGTCACATTCGCACACTAGATGCTCTAGTGTGGCTTCTTTCGTTTCGTCTCCACAGCGACATAAGTCAACCATGGGAAACCCTAGATAGGTACCATGTGTACCGATCAAGCAATGACCAGTAATGAGACCGATCAGTTTTCTACAGGTTGTTCTATTCATGGATAGGACAAATTCCGATCTTTCCTTGGATAGCCGCGGCCAGCATAGTTTGGTTTGACGACACTGAGGATATAGTTCGCAAGTGTTGTTAACTATTCAGATCGCCACTTCTTCAATTAGGCGTTTCTCGAATTCAATTGGACAGTCAATTTGCGGCTCAACATTGACCAAGGATAGCGCCGCGCCTTGTCGAGCAAGTAAATCCGCTTTTTCATTGCCTTCAATGCCGCAGTGTCGTGGAACCCAGCATATTCTAACCGAGTGTCTTTGTGTCAATTGATTTAGGAATTCTTGACATTTTTTAACTAGTTTACCTTGATGGCCGCTAGGCTATCAACATAGATGGATATCTTATGCCGGTTCAGGTTTTGCACAAGCAGCTTTTGAGCCGTTTTTTGGTAACCGGTATAATTCATCGAGTCCTATTTCTATGGAGTGGATACCCGCCCCTGTTCCTTCTTCCATTTTCGATTCATCCGTATAAACAGCCACCTCAGAGTTTGTCGTGACACTACTATGGGCCTACAACTCCCTCGTTGGTATAACTATTTCATACGATAGATCGAAGTCGTATGTTGGAGTAATATAATCTGTAATATGGGGTAGGTTCGACGCCATGGCGTCCATCAGTATTTTACCGTGCGCTTTGTTCCCACTCTTCCATAACCCAGATTCCCTAAGTCTGAGAGCACTCTTGAGTGCTATGGATTTTACATAAGTTTCTATTGGGAGTATATGAAGCATCATTTCTATAGCTCTACTGGCCGTAGTCCTGATTGCCCCTGTGATCTCAATACAAATCATTCTTTGTAATCTTGTCATGGACATGGCATTAGACTTAATTTCTAGGGCATTCCACCAGACCAACGAGCCATATGTAAGAACTGGTCTTATTATGGACATATACATCCAGTGGACAATTCTTGGACTAAGACCCCATGTTTTCCCTATCATCTTTTTACAAGCAAAGTAGGCAATTGGTGCCTTCTTTACTCTATCTTTAATTGTGTGTTTCCAATTTCGCTTGGGATGTAGGAACAGTCCCAAGTATTTGGCATGGATGTCTGAATTCTTTACCCCGTGAATTACTCAGCCGGCGGAACGTTTTAGTGCCGCTAAAAACGGAACGCTTTTATATCTTAGAGGGTATTTACATTAATAACCTCGTTTTTCATTGGCGAAACCTAGGTTAAAGGGCGAAACCAAGTCCAAATTTTTCCGCTTTTTTATGTCAAAATGTGACATAAAGTAACCCCAGCATGTATTATTGGCAATTTGACATTTAAAAAAATATTAACCCAGATCCAAATTCCGCCATCTTTTTAATATTATTTTTTTTAGGTTCAATTTTCCCCTTCAGTTTATTCCACTACATAAGCAATTTTATTTATGTCATTTTTTTGAAAATGTAAACAATTCAAAAAATTTTAAATAATTTCTCAAAACAAAAGCAATTGACCATTTTGAAATTGTATCAATTATATTGTGTACGGAAAAATAATTTGTTTTTTTAAATTAAAGAACTCTTTAATTACGTTTTCTGGAAATTATTTAATTACATTGTGTTAATTGTTAATTGTGTTAAAATTATTATAATTTATAAAAATAATAATTATATATTGTATAAAATAAATTTGTTTTCTTATAAAAATTAAATAAAAGAAATGGTTTTTCTTGTACATAATCATATATTATCTTGATATAATAAACATTTTTTTCTTCTTGTACATAAATAATTTATTCTATTGTAAATATTTTTTTTCTTGTTGTACATAAATATATTCTAAATAAATTATCATGTCTGAAAATATTGAAAATATTGGTGCTGTTATTTCGGCTGCATGCGACATGCTGATGGAGTCATCGTCATCGTCATCAGATGATGATTCCTGGTGCTGGTCATCATCATCATCATCAAGTGAAGAACACAGTATAATAAAAAAAGCAAGAGTTATTAATTTTGTTGTTGTTGTTGTAGCGGCATCAGGTCTGTTTCCGGATTGACGATCCTTGGCCTGGGGTCCAACAGATGTTGTGTGCCAGGGTCTTTCTAATTTTCTCTCTATTAATTTTGTAGATGATGTTGTTGCAAATTATACCAATGATGAAGTAATTCACATATTTCATTGTTTAAATATGTTCTATTATATCTGTTCGGTGAGCCTGTTAAATTAAATTAAATATTAACTTCTCCTTGAACTTATAAATTAAAAAGATATGGTTGAGTTTTCGATCCAATATAATTTATTAAATCCATATAAAAATTAAGTTACATCACAGTAATATTAAAAACATTTTTAATATAATATTTAACAATATAATTCAAATAAAAAAATAAAAA
This sequence comes from Empis stercorea, assembly GCA_949752835.1. Taxonomy (NCBI): domain Eukaryota; kingdom Metazoa; phylum Arthropoda; class Insecta; order Diptera; family Empididae; genus Empis; species Empis stercorea. Next base: position 39,435,970 of record OX457086.1, on the reverse strand, counting down.
AAAATTAAAATTCAATATAATTAAATTACAATTTAATTTATATAATAAAAGTACTAAGATTTAACAAATTGTTTTATAATTAATAATTCCAAAAAAATCAATTTATTTTTAATTAAGTTTCACTCCAAAAGGTTGCCGTAAATGATTCTTGATATTAACGCTTCACACAATTTGCTGCCTTTTTTTAATAGGGATGACAATTGATTCTGAAATTTAATTCAATAATTAATATTGCAGTATCAACTTTTTATCGGCATATCAATCTGATTTTGGAATTTTTTTTACTATATCACCACAATTTATTAAATTTCCGCAAAGTGATGCCGAAAAAACAAGCGCTGCACTAAAATTTTCAAATGTAATTATTTTTTTTTTATTCATTTTCAAATATTAATTACCTTTATAGATTTGTAATTTTCTAAATGTGATTGGTGCTATTGATGGTACCTATATTTATATTAGAAAACCAGTTGGCAAAATTCGATCTACTTACATCAATAGACACGATTTGCTGTCAATTACTTTCCAAGGAATATGTGACTGCGACAATAAGTTCATTTATGTTTTTGTGGGTCCTCCTAGCAAGATCCATGATGCGAGAATTTTCAAATTGTCATTTATTTGCCCGAAATTAAGAGGATTTTGTGGTGAGCAGTACCATTTATTGGGTGATGCTGCATATCCACTTGGCCAAAATCCATATAAGGATTTGTCAAATTGCCAATTAACTGAAAACGATCAAAAATACAATTTTCAACATTCCCAAACTAGGGTAAAAATTTAAAATGCCTTTGGTTTGTTGAAAGATCGCTTTAGACAACTAATGCGTTTGGATTTTTGGCATGTCGAACGCATGAGCAAGTTTGTATTGGCCTGTTGCGTATTACATAATTTATGTATTAATGAAAATTAGTGAAATCCAACAGCCATTAGCAAATATTGCAAGAATAGATCCTGACTTGACTTTGACTGATCGGGAAATAACTAGGCTTGGCCAAATAAAAAGAAATACAATAAAAGAATTATTGTAGTATGTAATTTTATTGTATTAAGATGGCAAGTTTGTTTCTGTGCTAAAATTATTTATATATATAGTTAACTTCTTATAAAAATAAAGTTAGTTATTTGAGTTCTGAAATGAGACTGATTTTTATTTTTTCATTCTTAATTTTATTACAATTATTATAATTAATTATTATGTATAATTAATTATGTATGTACAATTATTAAATTGCTTATTTCTAGTAAGTTATGAAAAACATCATATTACAATAAATTCGTGTGAACATATTCTTAGATAAAAAATGCTTACAATAAATTTTATTAAATTTATTTTAATCGTGGGAAATGAATTACTTTTTAATTCACAAATGTAATATTATTATTCTAAAAATGTAATTTTAGAATCCTAATATAACACTTCCCATTTTTGATTTGCTCTTTTAATATTTGAACTGTATTAACAAATTTAGTGTTTTTATTTTTCATTATAGATCTTATGATTAAAATTATTATTATTATTATGATAACTAATATAATTGTAGATAACGAATAAGTAGCTGCGTTGTGTTTAAATTCAACATAATTAATGATTTCTCTGTTTCTTATATTTTCAATATTTAGCTTTTCTAAAGTTACATTATTAATTTTTTTTTTGTCAAATTGAAGTTAGAGCTGGGTATAATAATATGACTTTCAAATCTTTGTTCATAATTTACAAAAGTATAGCTATTGATTTCAATTTTACAGTTTTCAAATTTAATTAAATTATTACCTTGTAATGCAATTTCTTGACTTGTACAGTTATTTTTTTGGTATGTAAGATCTATGTTTTTTGTTATAATTATACCCATATCAACCTCTTCAATAGTTTTTTCTTTATTAAATACAAAATTGCAAGTGCTATTTCTTAATAATAAACTACGAATACAATTATCTTTATGCATTTTTAAATCTTTTTTATTTATTCCATTTAAATTATCACTAAACACATAATGTTTGTTAATAATTACTTTTTCGTTTTCAATATTTAATTGTTCATATTTTGAATTTGGAAATGGAAGAATAAAAGCGTTGAAATATTTTTCATTAATAAATTTAGGAATTAATACTACGAAAATTATTGTATTTTCATCTTTTATCATCGCGATACTTTTAATAACAGGTAAAATATCTATAGAAATATTAAATGTCTGTATTTATTCGATAGTAAAAATGTCATGGGCTAAATTGTTTTGCCTACTTTGTAAAATATTATCTTTTATTTGTTCTATAAGTTTGTTTAGGTTTGAAATATCTACATACGTATGAAATACAAAATTATACGTATCTAAGTTTTTTAATACCTGATTTGTTTTGTTTATGGAGTTTCCAATAAATTCATCTAATTTGTTTTTTCTTGAGTTAATGTTATTTTTAATTTTTTCAACTGCATTAATTAATTGCTGATTGATTACTATTTGTTTGTTCGATTAATCGATTAATTATTTAGAGTTTTCATCATTTTTTTGTAAATGATCGAAAATTTCATCCGCATCATCAGAATCCATCGTTCCTGCAAGGAATTTTAAAGCTTTACCTACGATATTAACAAGTCCTCTTTTTTTCTATGGATATGTGGTATAACGCTTTCTATATTACGTTTTAATACTTCCATTTCTCTATTTAGTAACTCAAAATTAGAGTTCTTTTCATTATTTTTTAATTGTATTGATTCAATATTTGATTTTAAAATCTCAAAAATACTTTTAAATTCTTTTAAATCTATTACGTGTAATATTTTAACATAGTTGTCAGCTATTGGTCGTTGTTCCAATTTTAATATTGTATAGCCATGCTCAGTATATATTGAGAAATTTCTAGTTTTTGGGATTCACTCACTAGCCAAAGAGCCATTAATAATGCAATTGATCGTATCATTTCTAGAAAAAAAAAATTAATTTCATGTTTATATTTCCGTTTTAATTGGGTTTTATAGTATTTAGTATTTCGTTTGGTACTTTTATCAATAATATAATCGCCTGTTTTATAATATTTTATGTTATATATATATTTGGCCTTTTGCCAGTATAATATATATATTAAATATTATATGGGAGCGAATCTATAATTTTAGTACAATTAAACTTCAAATTTATTGGTTTAAAAAGACTATTTATTTATTCCAAGCTTAAGTTAAACAATTAGCCTTGTACAGAACTTTTTATTCTGAAAGCTGTTAACTGTAAGCTGAATAAATTTCGACTCTCCGAATTACCATAAAAACCGCATTATTTATACACACTTTTTTACTTCTCAGCTTTTTGTTTACATTAAAAATGTAAATAGACTTTGTTCCAATAATAATACAATTAATCATTTTGCGTAATCATAATTATTTTGCGTCATCATAATTAGTAATAATTATTATTATTTGTATTTGTTGTTACCCAAAGTTGCATACATTGCATAAATGCGCACTAAGCATTATTTATTATATGCTAAGTTTATTAACTTTATGACATAGTTAATTTATTTAAATAATATTTTTTAATATTATTTCGCAATGCGTAATGCAAATATTTTGGGTTCAAATATAACAAAAATACAGGGACGGCGTGTTTTATTCCACAACACCTCCCATTTTGAAGTAAAAGAAATGGATACATTTTTTTTTATATATGGTAATTCAGAAATTCTCAATTTATTCAGCTTTTGTTTAAAAAAAAATTATTTTTATATATTTTATTTTAAATTTTTTTTTTTTACAATATTTAATTTTTTTTAAATTGGTATAATTTTATATATATATCAATTTTTCTCTAATTTTATACAATCCAAATCATTTATAAGTTTATTCTTTTGTATTTATTTTAATTTATATACTTTCTTTTCACATTTTGTTTTAAATACCGAATTATGCACTCTTAACAATTGGTTAAGAAATTTCACCTATCTTTAAGAGATTAGGTTCGGTCGTTTCCCTTACACATTTTTTTTTCAAATCTTCTATTTTTATATAATTCCTTTTATATTTCAATAAATTTTTCATTTTGTATCTAATTCTCTCTTTTCAACGTTACTTTATTATTCAAAGCATTTTAATTTTATAATTTTCATTTTTATATTAAACAATATTTTTCACATATTACATTTATCTTTCCTTAATTTTTTTTTTCAATTTCACTTTTCACAATTTTAATTTTAATGCTTATTTCACCTTTCTTTTTGCCAACAATTTCCAACTTATTCTTGTTACAATATTAACTTTTACCAATTCAATATCTTTATTTCATTTGCTATGTATTATTTTATTTTGCACAATTTTTTCTTTTAATAATTTATTTATTTTTTCATTCATATAATCAATTTTACAATCTATTATCCTTTTTTTTTATAAATTTTTGATAATTACAATTTTTCAATTTTAATTTTTTACTTTTACTAAAGTATATTTTCTTTTTATTCATCAATTTTATAATTTATTACATACCAACTATTTCAATATTTCCTTTTTACATTTATTTTTTTTTTCTTCATTTACATATTAACAATCGATTTATTTTGTCATAAAGTTTTATTTCAAATTCTTACTTTTTTTCTTATTTTAATTTTATTACAGATTACATATAACTCCCTTTTTTTTTTAACAAATTTTTTTTTATTTTTTTTTACCTTAATTTATATATTACAATTTCCATTTTAATTTTTAGTACATATATAATTATCTAAACAAAAATTTATTTTATTATTTCCTCTACTTTAAATATATCCATTAAATACATCCATTTTCTTTCATTTAAATTTCTTAATTTAATTTAACTTGTGTAAATGTATGCGAATTTAAATTTAGATTATTTATTTTTTAATAAAACTCTACTTCGTTTTTTAACTGTAATTGGCTAGTTAATTATTATTCTCTAAAAGTTAAAATTTATAATAATAAATTTACTAAAAGTTTAATTTTAAGTACTAACAAAAAATTTTTAAACTGAATATTATACCCCCAAAACTTAAAATTATATTTATTATGTTATATTACTAAAACTACATTAATTTATATAAAAAAAACTAATTTGATTTTAAATTTTTCTCCTAAAAATATGCACCAAAAGATTAATTATTCTATCAAAGACAATAGTGTATTGTACATATAAGTATAGTATATTGTCTTTGGTTATATATATTTTTTTCTGATTAATGCTAAACTATTTTCCGAGTACTTATTTAACTAAGTTACTGAAATAGTTTTCCCAAATAATTATTAATCTAAATAAAAAATTAAACTAATTTTAGAATTTAATATATTTAATCTATAAAGTTATAAAAATTATTATTTTCGAGTTTCTTCATTTTATGCATGTTTCCTAAAATATTTATAATTCCGTGGAATTATTGTAAGACTATATTTATGAGTTTTGTGCGCATTTACTAGCGAACAATTTTTATTCAATTTTTCCTTTACTATTTTTATTTCAGGATATTGGGTTAAATTATTTATTTTTACAACAAAATTTGTATTAAAGTTGGTCCATACTTGACTCTTATCCTTTTGTTGAATCAATTCTGTTTCTATTTTTTCTTCGTGCTTTTCGATATACTTTTCTGCATTTTCATTAAATTGTATTATTTGATAATTTTTCTGCTGTGGAACTATACTCGGTTTAAGTTCCGAAATTAACATTTCTTCGTTTTTATCCTGTACTTCTTCATTGTTATATAAAAGTCTAATATCACTTAATGCTTCTTCCGAATTTTCTTCATATTTATGTATCTTTTTATCCTCACTTTTGTTTTTTCTACATTGTTTTTTTACATTGCTTATAGTTTTAGTTTTTTCATCCTGTATTTCTATAACATTTCCATATTCTATTTTTTCTACGTCCAAGTTTTTTCTGTCTTCTACTACATTATATTCTTCTATTACTTCGGATTTATTTATTACATTGTTATTTTTTAATTTATTTTCTCCACAAAAATTTACTGGATTTAATTCATTTTCCATTTCTTTTAATTCTGGTTTTTTGAATGCCGAATTCATCAATACTAAATAGTTTGGGTAGTACCCAAGCGTGGTACTACTGCAAGGTTGAAATGAACATAAATTTGCTTCAGGTTTCCTAATTGGGGTTTTACCAAAAGGAACTTCTATCGCCTTTTGTTTATTTATGGTACTCGAAATTTCCTGTAATTTTGATGTACCCTGAATATTGCATTTTTTATATAAATTATTATAAATAGAACTACCATCTTTGGGTATTCTTTTCTCCATATTAATTACTTCATTATTATTACAAAAATCTTCATTACTATTTCTCAATGTTTTACTATGCCCTTGTGGCGTATTATATGCAATATTTTGACTCCTTTTTTCCTCAATTTTTAATGAATTTCTATTCATTATGATAACCTGAGCTCCATTGTCCTTTGAAAGCTTTGCTTCATCTATTTTTGATATATTCAGTGGTAATTGAATATTTCCTTTATAAATTTTTTCCTGTAAATTTTGTTTTCTTTTTAACATAATGTTGGGGAATGAATCAGGGCGTTTTGATTCATCCCTTATTAAAGCACGCGATTCATACTTTTGCTTAGCAGGGCAGTGAAATATACTGTGTCCTGGGCTGTCGCACCAGTCACAATTTTGCGCCACTAAATTTTCTCTATATGTTGTACAAAAACGGCTAGTATGACCTAGTTCCCCACAACTATAACATTTTAAATTATTTTTATTAGTTCTATAATTATTATTTTTATTAGTTGCACTAAAATTTCTATTGTAGCTATTTATATTGTTCGTGTAATTTATTTTTTGATTTCGTTCCGAGTTCCTTTGGAAATTTTGTAGTCTAGAAGAATAATTTTCGTTATTGAAATTATTATTATTTTCATTTTTATGATAACCTGTCTTTTGATCATCAATTTTCATTAATAATTTCCTTAATAATGTGGAAATATCATTATCATTAGGCAGATTTTCTGTTAAATTGCTCCTTGTGCAGTTTTCCCTGGCGTATTCGATCGCCTTTTTTATTGCTATATTTAAATTTGAGCAATTTTGTGATCTCACATAAAATTTTAATGGTTCCGAAAGTAATCCTCTTATAAAAGTTATTTTTGCTACTTTCATCATTTCCTCTTTTAGAATCCTACCCTCACCTGGGTAAGTGTTATCTACCATAATTGTGTAGGCCTCCAGCTTTTGCAAGAGTCTATTTCCAAAATTTTCTACTGTTTCATCCTGTCGCTGATAACATTCCTCCAATTCCCTAGCTAATTGAGGAAGGTCCTTATAAGGTACAAAGTAATCACACAAAACATTTTTAAATTCCTCAAAATCTATAATATTTATATGTTGGAAAAGAGCATTCGCTTTTCCTTTTAATTTACTTCTTATAAGAATATACAGATATAGAAAATTTTGTAAATCCAGAGTCGGGTTCTCCCCTGACCCTGAAAATACTGGTACATGTACTAAAAAAGTTTCAAATGTCTCAGTGACGGTCAGCATTCCGTTGCTAAAAGACATTTTTTATAAAAAACGAAAGCTACATAAAACACATAAATTTTTTGGAAAAACCCATATTACCAAACTAAAAGAAATTATACAGATAAATTTCCAAAAAAAAACGCGAGACTCTTAATACAAAATAAATCTTCCTATTCACTAACATTTTTTTTTTATTAACTAGCCAAATACAAAAAAAATTAATTTCCTTTAAATTTAGATCTAAAGATCCCAAACAAAATAAACTATTTATAAAAAACGATTTATATCAATCATGTATAAGAAAAAAAACTATAATTTTATTTTCATTTCATTTTTTTTTTTATTTTATGCTCTCATAATAATATATATATATTAGAAAAAAATTATTTATACATAAAAAAAATACAATGGTATATTATTACAAGAAAACGGTATATTATTTATTCTTTTAACCAAAGAAGAGTTTTATTACAAACTATACAACTGTATGGTTTTTTCTCGAATTTGGGATAAGTAATACTTTGCCAGTTGCGTATACAATTATTGCATACTTTACCGTGCTTAGTATTATGTATTGTCCCCACGGTATAAAATATTACCGGCATTACTTTGGTTAAAAACGACAAGAAAACGGTGTATGAAAAATTGAAAATGGTTATACTTAAAGTATATATTTTTTACCTTTTTTTTTTTAAAAAAAATTTAATGATTTATTTTTTTTTTGCAAACAAACTAAACTATTTAAATCTACTAACAATAGTTAAACAATTCCAAAAAAAAACTACTACGATGATTTGTATTTTGATACCAAAAAAAAATTTACAACAAAATAATATACAAATTAAACAGAAACTACGCAAAATTGCGTCGTGTTTGTCCCTTGTTCGCTTCACGCGAAGTACAAGGGTGTTTATTTGTATTTTTTTTGTGTTTCGTTGTATTTTACTGACGTAACGTACTCGTTCTCGTTGTAGGCTGCTAAAATTGCTCTCGACTTGATTTCCAAAAAAAAACTGCTTTTGCTCTTCCTTCGATTTTTTGTCCGTGAACAAAATCCTGATTTTTTTTGATTTTCTCAAAAATTTCCAAAAGTGGTCCAAAAAAAATTGTGGTTCTACCAAGAAACGTAGTACTTGGTTAACCGGCTGCGCCAATGTTATGTTCAAATGTTTAGGATATATTATATTTTCTTAATTCTAAATATTAAATTCTAAAGTTTATGGAAATATTATTATATTAAAGTTTATGGAAATATTATTATATAATGTTTTATAATATTTTATGTTATATATATATTTGGCCTTTTGCCAGTATAATATATATATTAAATATTATATGGGAGCGAATCTATAATTTTAGTACAATTAAACTTCAAATTTATTGGTTTAAAAAGACTATTTATTTATTCCAAGCTTAAGTTAAACAATTAGCCTTGTACAGAACTTTTTATTCTGAAAGCTGTTAACTGTAAGCTGAATAAATTTCGACTCTCCGAATTACCATAAAAACCGCATTATTTATACACACTTTTTTACTTCTCAGCTTTTTGTTTACATTAAAAATGTAAATAGACTTTGTTCCAATAATAATACAATTAATCATTTTGCGTAATCATAATTATTTTGCGTCATCATAATTAGTAATAATTATTATTATTTGTATTTGTTGTTACCCAAAGTTGCATACATTGCATAAATGCGCACTAAGCATTATTTATTATATGCTAAGTTTATTAACTTTATGACATAGTTAATTTATTTAAATAATATTTTTTAATATTATTTCGCAATGCGTAATGCAAATATTTTGGGTTCAAATATAACAAAAATACAGGGACGGCGTGTTTTATTCCACAACACGCCTGTTTTTATATAATTATTAAGTTTTTTGTATTTGGTACTGTTTTTTGCTATTTGTCTGTTTTTTACTATATTTTCTGTCAACTCAAAATGTTTATCTTTGCTTCTATTGATTTTTTCTATTCTATTAATTTTTTCTATTTCTAGTTTATCCTTTAAATTTTCAATGTCTTTTTTGTCGTAATTTTTAGTAATAAATTCAATAGGTCTTAATATCGTAGTTGAATGAATAGTGTTATTGTAAATTGTTAAAATTTTAAAAATACGGTCATTAAGATCTTCTATATTGTGGTCAGCATTCATGATTCTCAGATGCTCATTCAGAGTACCATGAAGCCTTTCAATGTCGCTATTGCCCGTTTTTATTCCAGCTGTACTTTGGTGAAATTCGACATTATTTTCCTTCAAAAATAATTCGACAGCATTGTGGATTATACACCTATCACCGTCAGAAACTAACTTATTCATTCTACCTAGAGATTGTATTCTTTGTTTTATACAATCTAAAATGGAAATCCAATTTCTATCAGTAAGCTTATGTATCGTTGCATACTTTGAAAATTTATCGATTGTCGTTGGATAAAATTTATTTCTTTCGGGATACCAGATATCCATGTGCACTATATCATTAAAGTGATGTGGCGTATCTGATATTTTTAAAGGAATTTTAGCAGGATTTCTATCGTGTTTCGCGATAATACAGATATCACAATTATTTATTAACTTATTAATTTCAATAAGAAGATTTGGATAATAAAATTTATTTTTAATTTCGGAATAAACTTCGCTTATTCCCCTATGATTTTTATTTACATGTTCATTTTTAATAATTGTAAGAATTTCATTTTTGTCAGAAACATCAATTAATTTTTTTGAAGCTTTTAAAATTTTTAATTTCTTATTATTTGTAAAATATTTTGTAAAATTTTTTTGAAATTTTAGAAACAATTCATTGCTTTCGCAAAATATACAAATCAGACCTTTTTGGTCGATTAGAACTTTCCTCATAATTTCTAGTAAATTACTTTTCGTTGAAACTGATATGAAAATCTGTGTTTTTTTATTAATTATTTTAGTAATAATTTCTTCTTTATTACTTTCGTTTAGATAAATTTGAGTTTTGAAAAGATTAATTGGTTTTTCAGATATGTAAATAAGACCAGTTTCATCTTCTTCTGCGCTATGCATGGTGGCATCAGTAGACCTAACTTCCACGTTGATTGAACTATTGCGTTCACTGTCTTTCGAATTATATAACAATTGATTTAGTTCTCGATTTTTCTTATTAACAGCATTAATTTCTAGATTAGAGAATAGAGCTTCTTTGCTAACATATTGATTTTGTGTACCATTATCATTTTCTATTCTTGATAAAAAATCGGCAATATTATTTTCTTTTCCTTTGACATATTCGATGTCAAAATCGAATTCATTTAGTTTAATTTTCCATCTCTGGAGTTTACAGTTTGGTTCCTTCAAACCATTTAACCAGACAAGAGGTCTATGGTCTGTCTTGATGGTGAATTTTCGTCCAAAAATGTATGGTCGAAATTGTTGCGTTGCCCATACAATTGCCAGGAGTTCTTTCTCGATCGTTGAATATAGGGTCTCATGTTGATTTAGTGTTCTAGAAATAAAGGAAATTGGATGATTCTGTTGTGAGAGAACAGCACCTATCGCCACATATGAGGTGTCTGTAGTTATCATAAAAGGTTTTTCAAAATTAGGATGAATTAGAATTGGATCGGTAGTTAATAGGGTTTTTAGAACATTAAACGCACTTTCATAAGTTTTATCTTTTAAATTTATTTTTGATCCTTTTTTCAAATATTTTGTTAAAGGATAAGCAACTTTTGCATAGTCCTTAATGAACTTCCTATAATAACCGGTTACGCCCAAGAAACTCCTGATTTCTTTTTGAGTTTTTGGAAGTTTTATGTCTAAAATAGTTTGTATCTTTTTTGGATTGGGTTTGATACCCATATCTGTAGTTACGTGCCCCAAAAATTCTGTCTGTTTACAAAAAAAGGAACTATTTGGACCTTAATATTAACTTCTGCAAGCCTTTTAAATATTTTTGAAATAATGTCAAGATGCTCTTGCAATGACGTCGAAAATATCAGTATATCGTCCATATATACTATGCAATATTTGTTTATGAACTCTTTTAGTACCTGGTTCATCAACCTTTGGAACGTCGCAGGGGCGTTTTTCAACCCAAAGGGCATTCTTAGATATTCATAATGCCCCGTAGAAGTAGAAAAGGCTGTTTTATATTGGTCTTTAGGATTTACCTCAATTTGGTGGAATCCTTTGGCCAGATCCAGTGTGGTAAAATAATTAGCTTTACCAAGCTTTTCGAATGCATCCTCAATGTTTGGGATTGGGAATCTGTCGTCAATTGTAATTTCATTGAGCTTTCTGTAGTCAATGACTATACGCCATTTCTGTGTTCCACTGTTATCAATTTTTTTGGGGACAACCCAAATCGGAGAGTTATAGGGCGAATTTGAATTTCGAATTATGTTATTACGAAGCATTTCTTCAATTTGTTTATTTACTTCGTCCTTGTGTATCTCAGGGTAGCGATGCAATTTAGAATATACAGGTATTTCGTGTTTTGTTTCAATTGAATGTTTAATATGGTTAGTGAAAGATAAATCATCACCATCCTTATAAAAAACGTTTTTATTCTTTAGAAGTAATTTATGTAATGTTTTCATTTCTTCATTATTTAAATGAGAGGTTTTAATGTGATCTAATAAATTAAATGATTTTATTTCATTTCAAAATATATCAGTGAGGTTTTCTTTATAACTATTCTGATCATATTTTTCCTCATCTTCATTTAAAAAAAATGGGATAGAAGAGTTTCTTGTTTTTATTGTGCGATTTTTATAGTCGATAACAGCGTTAAGAGGCTATAAAATATTATTCCCAATCAGGCCATCAAATTTATAATGGAATTTTATTTCTAAAAATTCCACAAAATAATTAACTTCATTAAAAATATCGAAGATTGGGAATTTACATAGAACATTAGTATTAACACTATGGTTTAGAGTTTTTAGACATTGTGGCTTTATATATGTCTTCCATTTGGGTTGACAGAGATCCGGATTAATAATGCTGGAATCTGCCCCTGTATCTATTAAAAATCTTAAAGTTTAGGGTTATTTACCACTATATAGGGAGTTGCTTAGGCCAGGGACTTGAAAATTTTGCTTTTCATTAACAGAAATATCCATAGGTTCAGGCCTATCATGATGTTGTCTATAATTATTATTGGGTCTATAATTATTATTGGGTCGATAGTTATTATTTCGATATGAGTTATGAGAAAATTGTCGGCTTTGATTGGAATTATATTGTCCATTAAAACGTTGCTGATTTTGTGCGTATTTGTTTTCATTTGATGCGGGATTGCCGATATTATTTCTGATATTTGAATTAAAATTTCTTTGTTTATTATTATTTAATTGAGAAGACTGTTTATTATAATTATTAATTTGTCTGTTATGATTATTTTTGTGCCCTAAATTATGATAGTTTCCCTCTAAAATAATTTCGTAAGCTTCGTCAAGAGATTCCGGTTTTCTACTAAAAATTATACTGCGAGCAGGTTCCGGAATATTATTTTTAAAAGTTTTCAGGGCTATACGTTTATTACTTTCTAAATTCCCATCATCTATCTCATTATTCAAAATATAATAATTATTAAGCCTACATAAATATTTATTGATGGTTTCATAGTAGTCTTTTATTGTAGTATTTACTCTACAATAACGTATTTTATCAATTTATACATCAGGTGAAAGTTTTTCACCATGATTTTTAATTAGAATTATTTGAGTTCTGAAATGAGACTGATTTTTTTTTTCTTTATTTCCGCCCATTCTTTGACATTACCGTGTCGCATTAAGGTGGTCTTTGCTTCGTCTATTATTTTATCTATAATATACCCTAATAATAGAGATTTATTGAAATTGTCAAATAAATCTATTGTAGGCATAATACTTTCAACTCTATCAATAAATCCCAGAAGAGAGTTTTGGTTTTTACCATCGAAATGCATTATCTTATTAATAAATTCGAGTATTAACTTTGTTTTTTCAATTGTGTTTTCTTCAGCCATTTCCAAATTTTTTTTTTTTTGTTTTATTAAATTTATTACAAAAACAACAAAAATATTTATTAATTTTAATAAACAAAAATAACTTTATTAAAATATTCTTTAAAATTACTTATTTGTTTATTTATTTATTTTTTTACGTTAAATCTTTTATTTCAATAATTAATTTACAATTATAATATTTTATTTATTTTTTTTTTCTTTACTTCAACAAAAACATTTCTTTTATTTTTCATAAAATATTTTAAAATTTAACAAATCAAAAAAAAAATATATGAGATATGTAAGCTCACCGTTTGTTTGTTGTTTGACAGTATAATTTACGTTGACTTAAAATTTCTGCGTTAGATGTTCTATTCAGATGTTTTTCTCTTCCTTTTTTTTCGTTTCAAAATAATAGTACTTGTTGACACAATTTTGTTGATTTCACCACAAAAAAAATAATTAATTTTCTTTCAATAAATATTATAGCAAATTAAAAACAACTCTGTTTTATTATTTTTTGTTAAATTTTGCGAATTATTTTCTATTTGTTTTTAGACATTTTTATTTATTTCACCACAAATAGATAACTGTTATTTTTGTTATAAATATTTTAACTGATTGATTTATTGGAAAAATTAGAAAAAAAAGTTATTTTATTATTTTTAATTTATTTATTTGATCTTTCAAATAAAAATTTTCACTCATGAATTTTATTAATAATTAAAATAAAATTCAACTGTATTAATTTTGGTCTCTTATCCAATCTTATGGATCGAGTTAAAGTTATAGTTTTATTCTATCTTTAGAATAATACTTTTTCGTTTAAATTTCCGGATCACTTTTTTCTTTCTTTTTTAAAATAAATTTTAACTAATCTTTTAGTTGTTTGTTATTTTAATTAATTCTATATTTAGGATAAAAAAGAATTTATTACGTTTTCCAGATTAATTTAATTTTACCGACTGAGCCAGTTAACTTCTTATAAAAATAAAGTTAGTTATTTGAGTTCTGAAATGAGACTGATTTTTATTTTTTCATTCTTAATTTTATAACAATTATTATAATTAATTATTATGTATAATTAATTATGTATGGACAATTATTAAATTGCTTATTTCTAGTAAGTTATGAAAAACATCATATTACAACAAATTCGTGTGAACATATTCTTAGATAAAAAATGCTTACAATAAATTTTATTAAATTTATTTTAATCGTGGGAAATGAATTACTTTTTAATTCACAAATGTAATATTATTATTCTAAAAATGTAATTTTAGAATCCTAATATAACAATATATATATAATAAATATATAATTGTATATATAATATTAAAAAAAATATATACAGTTTGTGAATAAATTGTTTGCATATTGAAAAAATGTGGAACAATATTTTCATTTTTGTATTTAGTGGGTTAACATAGATAAATTCCGCTTTTTTGAAGCAATGATTTTTCTCGCACACATACAAGGACGAATAAAATATGTATGTCCGGTCAAAAAGCGTTGAAGTATTGTTCCACATTTCAATATGCAAACAAACAATTTATTCACAAACTGTATATATTTTTTTAATATTATATATATATTATATATATATATATATGTCAACAACTGTCATATATATATATATATATATATATATATATATATATATATATATATATATATATATAAAAAACACTTAATAAATATTATATTTAATTTTTATAACAACCAATTCTTACATACCTTTTTTCTTTGTAGGAGTAAAAACCAAATTATTATTTGTTGTGTAATAATATCAACAACAACAACAACAATTAAAATAATAGATGATGTAATAAACCGAAGTTGGCATTAAAATAATAAGTGCTGTAATAAACCGAAGTTGGCATTAATTTAAGATACGCACGCATGCATATCCCCATAGACAAGTCAACTTGAAATTTTTAAGTTACGAATTTTCTTCCTGAGTTCAGAACTAAATTCAATAAATTAGCTTGTTCTTTTAATTATTAATGATAATTACAATTGTATTATTATTAATGTAATGAATAAATAAATAATTAAAAGTTATTATATTTTATAATTTTTTTATTAATACTTATAAATTAATATCGTTAAATATTAATATTTAATTCAAAATGATATTAAGTTATATATTATTAAAAAAACTATTTGTTGAAATAAAAAAAAAAAAACAATTTTTTAAATAAAAAAAAAACCAATTTGTTAAATTAAAAAAACCATTTGTTAAATTAAAAAAAAAAACAATTTGTTAAATTAGAAAAAAAAAACAATTTTTTAAAATGTAAAAAAAAAACAATTTTTTAAATTTAAAAAAAAAATTAATAAAAAAAAAATTAATTAAAAAAAAATTTATTTATTTTGTAACTTTTTCAATAGATCTTTTAAATTTTTATTCATTTCTTTTAATTCATTTATTTTTCTTGGTGCCTTTTTTGCCTGTTTTTCGCGCAATTTCCCTGTATAAAGCCATTTTTTTATCAAATCTCCGCTTGCGTTGTTGGTGTAGTGATGACGTGCGTGTTGATGGTGTTCTTGATGTTGATGTTGATGGTGTTACTGGTGTTGCTGACGTTGTTGGTGCTGTTGGTGTTGGTGTTTATGTTGCTGTTGCTGTTAGTGTTGATGTTGCTGTTGATATTGCTGTTGCTGTTGATGTTGCTGTTGATATTGCTGTTGATGTTGATGTTGATGTTTGATGTTTGACCAGAGATTAGCCAGGACCTATCATGACCTCGGGAATAATGGAATCATCCAAGGTCATGATGGCCTGAAGTTCCTCCTCAATTGATGTTCACTCTAACACTACCACTGGTTAAATTGTCTAGTTTTTGCTTTTTCATTCTCTTTATTACATTTTTATATCTAAATAAATAAATTAAATGTAATAATTAACTTAAATAATAATAATATAAGTAACAAGTTACCTGTTTTCCACTTGGGAACTGCTTATTTTTTTCCAAATTTTACTTCAAATTGGTGCCCAATGAACTACCACATTTTTTTTATTATAAAACTTTTTCATTGGACCAATTCTCACCATATTTTGTTGATATAAAAGTAGTAAATATGCGGTTTCTTCGTCTGTCCATCTCAATTTATTTTCTAACAAATTATAAGAAAAATAATTATACAACAAATAATTATAAAATTTAAAATTAAACGGAAGGAATTCCTATCTGTTAACATGCGCAACAGATTTAAATATTGAGATAGTGTTTTAGTATTACATTATTGGTAACACTAAAAATAATACTTTCAAATAATGACATGACTTTGACTTTAATAACTCAGAAACAACTGTCATGCAACAGCATGAGTTAGTTTAATTTAATACATAGTTAGTTTAATTTAATAATAATAATAATACCATTATCTTCTACTTCCATATTCTAATTATCAACCGTCCCGTCGCAGATGTAGATAATGCTGATGGTGATGATATAATTGTATCTTGTTGGCTTTTAAAATAAAGGTTCTAGCCTATAAAAAAGCTTGGGGTCTTACATTGCTATATTATTTAATAAAAATTTGTACAAAAATGATATATGAAATAGTTTCTCTATATATTATTACTTTATGTCATAGATATTATGTTAACTTTTTCGACTACTAATTTTAAAAATGTTTAATTTTTAAAAAAAATTTATACATAATGCAATTGAATTAAAGTAGTTTTGTAGGAGTAATATAAATTTTGGGTTTTTTTTTGTGTTTAAATTTCTATTTAAAAACAAAATTTTTAAAAACAATTTGTATTTTTGATAAAAAAATAATAAAAATTATAAAAAGTATTTTGTCAAAATAAATCTTTTAATTTAATTAGTAAAATATATTTTTATTGTAAATTTGTGAGAATTAAAAGTTAATTTTTAAATTAAATAAAACCCAGAATAAGACAGTGCTGTAAAGCCTGGATGAGGATTATACGAAATTCCAACTAGTTAAGACTATGTAGTACTTCTGCTTATTCACTGGCTCGCAATGTACTCATATTATTATGGGACCAATAATAATCTCTCCAGTAGAAATTTAACAATGATATAAAATACATATTATTTAATAAAAAAGAACAAAAAAAAACAATTCATTTTGTATTATATTTTTTATTCTCAAATATATGAAATAATCGAACATGAAGTATGAAGTGATATATCATAATATTTTAATGTCACGAGATATATTTTTAAAATTATTTATTATCTGCACACGTTTATCTCGAACCTTTAGCTTGTGAATTAGTAGTTGGTTGAATAGTAGCACCCCACCGAATTTGTCCTAATCCAATTAATCTAATAAAAAAATAATCATATTCAATAAAAAACAAATTACAAAATTCTTATAAACTTACCGCCAATGTTTGTCTACACGACGACTTAATGCAATTCTTTTCACAAACTTCTGTACAAACTGGTGTAGTCAATGCAATAACTATTTATTAATTTATCAACTTCTTTAAACCATTGCCTAAAAAGAAAAGAAAATTTATATTAATTTATTTGTTTACAAAACTAAAACAGTTTACATAAACAAAAATTTATTGTTTACAAAACTGTTTACATAACCAAAAATTTATTGTTTACAAAACTGTGTATATTCAGTGCGCACCAATTCATAGAAACATGTTTCATTGGGACTGAGTCAGGTTTTTGGAACTGTCTAGGTTTGCCAATGAAAAACTGTATAAATGTGTACATCGTTTGAAAAAACTTCAAAGTTTTCAACATTTTCGACATTTGTTGTGAAATAAATTTGCCTAGCGTTCCCATTGAAATTTTTAGTTTTCAGTTTTACAGGATTGTATGAAAAAAAAACTTGACGGCAAAAAAATCCATCAAGGTGGTACTGTTTTTTTGCATAAGCAAAAGTTAAAATCGATTTAACATATTCATAAAATTTTCATAAGAAAATAGGCTTGAAGTTGGTGGCGAATTTCATATGAAATATTTGTGTATTTTATTTCATTGTTGCGAGAATTTATTTTGAAAATATTAATAAAAGTCAATATAAATTAAAATAAAAAATATATTTTATTTAATTAAATAAAAATTTGGAACTTTCTTCTTCTTCTTAGCTTTACAGTTCATGGTGAACCATTGCTTCCACTACTACTGCTTTCCATTCCTTTCTCTGTTTAACAAGATTTGTCCAATTTTGCGTACATTCATTTTTTGAATATCGGATTCAACGTCTTTTATCCATGTTTTTCTCGGCCGGCCACGCATTCTTGATTATTCTGGATATTTTTTGAATATTTTACTGACCATTCTTTCTTCCGACATTCTCATTACATGTCCTAACCATCTTAATCGCTGTGATTTGATGAAACGTATGATGTTTTGATGCTTAATTAGTTCTTCAATCTCGCTATTATATTGTATTCTGAATGTTCTATCAGTGTTTTGTATTGGTCCAAAAATTCGACGCATAATTTTTCGTTCAAATATAGCTAGCTGATGGATATCCGAAACTTTTAATGTCCACGTTTCACACCCTTGTATTCGTTCTTGTATGGCTATGGATGTGTCTTTATTGCTACTTAGGATTACACCAAGATATTTAAATTCATTTACTGCTTCAAAAATATTACCATCAATCACAATATGTTGTAGATTGTTTACTTTACGTGATCGTAGCATGTATTTGGTTTTATTATTGTTAACTTTTAATCCTACTTTCGTAGAGTTTGTTTTTAGTTTCTTAAATATCTCTTCAAGATCTTTTACTTTTAGCGCTATTATAACGATATCATCTGCATATGCACATATTTGGATACCTTTATTAAAAATTGTACCATTAGGTACCACTTCTTTTATTATTTCGTTTAGTACCAAATTGAAGATTAGAGATGATAATGCGTCTCCTTGTTTTACTCCATTCATTACCGAAAATTCACTTATTAAATCACCTTGTACTAGGACTTTAGCATTTGTATGTTCAAGAGTGATTTTCACCATTTTAACTAATTTTTTTGGTATTCCTGATTTTAATAGTATTGTATCAATTTTTGACCTGTCAATATTATCAAACGCCTGCTTATAATCTACAAATAGGCAATGCATATTGATGTCATATTCGTAGCTTTTTTCAAATATTTGGTTTAGTACGAAACATTGATCAATTGTTGACCTATTTCTTCTAAACCCGCATTGGTATTCGCCGAGAATTTCTTCAGCAAAAACATTCATTCTGTCGTATATTAAATTGTTGAAAATTTTGTATGTTACATTTAATAAAGATATTCCACGATAATTGCTGCATATCATTTTATCTCCTTTTTTATGTACAGGTATTACAATACTCGTTAGCCAATCTTCTGGTATTTCTTCATTCTGCCATATCTTTAGGATTAATTTATGTATTTGTTGGTGTAACTCTTGTCCACCATGTTTAATTAATTCCGATGTTATAGAGTCTAATCCACTGGCTTTGTTGTTTTTCAGTTTTTGTATGGGAGTTTCAGTTTCAGCTAATTCAGGTGCTTCAATATAATTTTCGGCTGTTAGGTGTAGTATTCTTTCATCATTTTCATTTACATTTAAGTTTTCTTCATTTTCATTATTTTCATTATTTAGCAGCTTGTTAAAATATTCTCTCCAGCAATCTAATATTTTGTCTTTTTCATTAATAATTTCTCCATTTTCATTTTTGCATATATTAATTCTTGGTTGGAACTTTTTTGTTTGGTTTTTAATGTTTCGATACATGTTTTTTACGTTCTTTTGAATAAAATCTATTTCTATTTGTTTTATTCGTTGTTCCATATGTAATTTTTTCTTTATAGTTATGATTTTCTTAGCATTTTTTCTTTTTTCTTGATAAATTAATGCATTTCGTCTCGTTGATTTATCTAATAGTACTAACTCAGCTTTGTTTTTGATTTCGTTCGCTGTTCTACATTCTTCATCGTACCATTCTTTATTATCACTTGGTTTTAAGCCTACTATTTCCTTCGCAGAGTCTATTACAGCTTTTTTTATGTTATTCCAACATGTTGGTACGTTATTTTCTTATTCTATATTTGAATTTGTATTTTGTAATTTTCTTGTAATTGTTTCTTGGTATACTGTTCTACATTCGGAGTTGTTGTTTAATTTATCAATATGCCAATTTATTTTTTTATATTTACCTCCGGTATTTACCAATGATATTCGTTGTCTTAATTTTACCACAACTAGAAAATGATCCGTATCACAGTTCGCCCCCCTATATGTTCTTACATCTATTATTGATGTTGCATGTCTGTTGTCTATTAATACGTGATCTATTTGGTTTGCATTGCTTGTTCCAGGTATCTTCCATGTCTGTTTATGAATTTCTTTGTGAGGAAAGGATACACTACTAATCCACAATCCTTGACTTGCTGCTAGACTGCAAAGTCGTAAACCATTTTCATTGGTGATGTTATGTAATGAGTGCTTTCCAGCAACGTCTTAAAGAAAATATTCTTTTCCTATTTTAGCATTTAAGTCTCCTAAAAGGATAAGCGTATCATACTTGTTGATTTTGCTGGTAATTCTTCCTAGATTATCATAAAATTCATTATATTTCATTAGTTCATCAACGATTTAGGCCATTTTACCTGGTTGTATCATTGTCAAAATATTCCATGTCGCTATTCTTAAATCAGTGTTACTTAAACATTGCACAGGTCTGTATATGGTAATTCCGTTGTTCCGAGGCATTGGTTGTGGGTTCGTGACGTTTTGTTTTCTCAAAATAATTTTGAGCGATAATAATAAATAACCATGGTGGTCTGGGTTATAATAAATAACCCAGACCACCATTTGGAACTTTAAATACACTAAATAATATCAGTGAATTTGCAATATAAAGTTTGCTACAATTGAGTTTTTAGTTTTATTAAAAATGTCAATGGGAACGCGATTCTAAAAACTATGCGAAAAAACTATGCCAAAAAACTATGTATAATTCAATGGGAACGCACTGTGAAGGCACTTTAAGATCTAAGATGTTCTAGCAATCCCAGAATATATGCGTTCGCTGCAAAAGCTTATTTGATTTATCATAAATTTTGATTTTGAAATGAATTTTCACTTGACTTGCCAGCATTTCCACGAAACTTTTTTAAGTATTGGCAGCATTAGTTTTTAAACTTTATTATTTTAATAAATATTTACATTAGTTTATAAGCTCACTTGATGAACTATATAAACTTTTCTATCTTCTTAAATTTCCCATTGAGTTTTTTGGCATAGTTTTTTTTTTTAAAAGTAAACCTAATCAAAAGAAAATTAACGATATTGTGTGGAAAAAAAACCCTTATTTTAATTGAAGAAATTAAAATTAATAAAAATATACCACTTAATTATTAATAATAATAAAATTACCGCCTCCGGCACGGTCATAAAAGAAAAAAATAAATTAATAAATCAGTGAAAATATCTAATATATATAGACCTATATATATACACCATTTTAAAAAAAAAAAAAAAAAAAAATTTAAAATAGTAAATTGGTGGTGTATTACCCCCAACCAATCCAGAACGGTTCGAGGAAAAAGAAAACCTATAGTCGAATCAACCGAAAGAAAAAAAAATTAAAGATCAGCCAATTCCAGCGATTTCCTGACGTCAGAGCAGCTCGGCGGCCACAACGTCCCTTTTTTTTTCTTGTTAAAAATTTGTTTTTTTTGGCGGTGATATTGTTTTTTTTGAATTTTTTTAGTGTAGGTACCTTCGGTAGCTGATTCCTTCCAGACATGTGCGGAGCAGGAAGTAGACTTACCAGGTATGTTTAAAATTACAAAATTAAATTATTTATTATTGGTATACGTTTTTTTTATATTTAGTTGCTTTTGCTTAGTTTTTTTTTGTTAAATTATATTTGTGATTAAAGTAAAAGTGGGTAGAGTAAATTTTTTTTGTTAATTATTAATTTATGTATTAAAGAAACATTTATTTATTCATATTTATTAGATTTTTTTATAGTTATTTATTAAAGTTTTTGCGTACACCATAATAAGGTAAAATTTATTTAAAAAAAATTATAATATATATATTAAAATTAAAAATTTATTCACCACCTATATATTTTGAGAAATTATATTATTAAAAGAAAAAAAAAATTAACATCATATAGTTTTATTTATTATAATTTATTGGAATTTTAATTGTTTTTTTTTGAAAATTCCAAAAAAAATTTTTTATTATTTTATTGGAGTTGTGTTGGCAACATTGTTGTTGTTGTTGCTCTGTTGTGGTTTAATTTTTTTCTTTTTCGTTGATTTTTTTTTGATAATGGCTGGCTGATTTTATACTATAATTCCCCAGGATGGATCGCCATGGATTTCTTGTCCTTTTCTCTCCACATCCCCTAAGCGATGATGCTTCACTTAATGATTTTTTTTTGGGAAAGTTGTTATTAGTGTGAGCATCGTCGTATTGTTGTATTGATTGCCGTTTGGATCACTGGTCGACTCACGCCCCACAGACTGAGCAAAGCTGGCAAAATCCTAGTGGTCCAATGAGTTCTAGCATTACAAAATTTTGGTCTAGCGTTGTTTAGTGATGCGCTGTTGGTCACCCTAGACCTGGCGCCCACTTCACTAGAACTCCGAAGTTACCTCCTCCGACTTACCTTAAGATAGCAGGTGGTAATATTTTTTTGCAAAATTATCATCCTGTTACAAACTTCAAGCCTATTTTCTTATGAAAATTTTTTTAAAAAGTTAAATTGATTTTAACTTTTTCTTATGCGAACAAACAGTACCCACCTAGCGTTCCCATTAAAAATTTTACTTTTTAGTTTTACAGGATTGTATGAAAAAAAACTTAACAAAAAAAAAATCCGTTTAGTTGGTACTGTTTTTTCGCATAAGAAAAAGTTAAAATCAATTTAACTTTTTCATAAAATTTTCATAACAAAATAGGCTTGAAGTTGGTGGTGTGAATAAATATTTCATATTTCATATGAAATATTTATGTATTTTTATTTCCTTGTTGCGATAAATTATTTTAAATATATTAATAAAAGTCAATATAAATTAAAATAAAAAGTTTATTTTATTTAATTAAATAATAATTTGGAACTTTAAATACGCTAAATAGTATCAGTGAATTTGCAAAATAAAGTTGGCTACAATTGAGTTTTTAGTTTTATTAAAAATTTCAATGGGAACGTTACCCAGAGAGAACTGACGTATATACCAACGCGTAGGTACTCTGTTGGTATCGAAATAACAATATATGTATAAAAATATAATGTCCGAGTGAGATAGAAGATAATCAAAGTATCTTCTCGACTTGATATAAACTCGTAATAAACGCCTGACACGATACCAATTTTCACCCAATTCGTATGGATTGGACGAAAAGTCTACGCTCCAAGCGGATAATTGCTGGAAACAAAATAAAAATGTCAGAGAAAAACAATATTGTGTCTTTATATGGCGATTGTAGAGTATTTTTATTGTGTGTATTTTGTATATTTAATATGTAATTAAATTTTATTTTTAATTTGTAATAATTAAAAATTGTATTTTTAATTTAAATTAACTTGCTTCCATGGAAATGCAGACGAATTTCCTTTGGAATTTTATGGAAAAAAATTAGGTATATATAATAAAAGCAGAAAAAAAACTTCATTGAAATTCTAATATATCTCAAATTTATTAATTATTTTCAGAAAAACTTTTTAAAATACATGTTCCAATGCAATAAAACCTAGAAAACCCTGGACTGCAAAAATAGATGATGGACGAGCTCATTCGCAAATTATTATTTTTATTTATAACTCAAATTAATATAATGAAACTATTTAATTTAATATGCAAATATTTAAGTTGAAAAATTGTAATAAAAAAAAGAATTTATTGAATGTATACTAATTATTATTATATAATATAACTAACTTTATATTGAATAATTGTGGTAAATTGTAATAGTAGTTAAATATAAATTTGTATTATACAAACTAACTAATATCATAAATTTGAAAAACATTAAGCAAAAAAAAACCAAATACTATACTTTTATATTAATTAAGAAATCTAATATCGAATGTAAAATAAAATAAATTAATATTGCAATGTCAATAAAAAAACAAATCAAAAATATATTCAATTTTTTCATTTTCAATAAAAAAAAGCAAATTCCAATATGAACATTCTTTGAGCCACATGCCGTAAAATAAATAAACTACAATACCCAACACGATACCTACGCGTCAGTACCAACGTCAGCGGAAGTGGCCTGTGTGTTTGCCATGGGAGAGTATGTCTGGGAGCACTAAATATTTCATGTTTTTATGTTTATTTTACATATTTATATAATCTGGTAGCACTGAAATAATTTAAACAAAAATTGTTAAAAATTAGAATTGGCAAAATTTAAGGAAAAATAAGTAAATATGTAATAATACTAATTTTAAACTGCAATACAAATTTTAATAAACAATAATCCGCGTCAATATAAAAAAAATAATGTCAAAACAGAAAATTTGTGACAGTAGTATTTTGACATATACAAAATTTGTGACAGTAGTATTTTGACACTATCGCGATATTTTAATATTTTTTTCAACCAATCAAAACTCGTTATTTCGTAAAATATCAAAATATCCAGAAAAAATATTTAGGTCGTGAAGAGCACTTATGTGAAAAAACTATGTAAAGTTCAATGGGAACGCACTGTCAGACTACACGATTTTTCTCTCAACTTGTTGTAAAATAAATTTAGTCGAAAATCGTGTGACATTTTGAATAGATTTCATTCAATCTGTTTATAAACTTTGACACGAAACAACTTTTCAAATTTAATTTTCATACAATTTTACGTCATTTTATTATAAAAAATGAGATTTATATACTAAAATAAAAATTGTTAAAAATATGGATGTTAATGAAAATATTTCAACAACTTCAATAATTTGACTTTTTCCATAAATAATTTCAATTATTCGGAAAAAAAATAAGACGAAAACATTTAAAAATGAAGCGAAATATATGGTTAATAATACACTTTTGAAAGTTGAAAAACAACAGAAAAATAATTTTAAAAAAAAATTGTCAAAAATTTAATCGTTTCAAAGTACGGATGTTAATGAAAATATTTCAACAACTTTAATAATTTGACTTTTTCCATAAATAATTTCAATTATTCGGAAAAAAAATAAGACGAAAACATTTAAAAATGAAGCGAAATATATGGTTAATAATACACTTTTGAAAGTTAAAAAACAACAGAAAAATTATTTTAAAAAAAATTGTCAAAAATATAATCGTTTCAAAGTACGATTATAAATCTAAATCGTACACCATACACGCGTTGATTTAGGGACTCGAGTAATGCTGGGTTTTAATGATAAAAATATTTAATTGCTGATTTTAAATATAATAGTTGAAATGATTTATTATTATTTTAAATAAAATTCTACTGCCATTCAACAGTGCCATCTGTGATCTGTACAGAGATAATCAGCCATTTTATATTCCCTTGTCAAAAAAAAATTCCCTTCTGCAGCGATCTACTTTTTTCTCATATAAAAATATAATATACTATCTCGTTCTATTTTTCCTGCACAAGCGGCAAATTTTTATCATTAAAACCCAGCATTAGACCTGAAATCGGATTCGATTTTTAACGTTAATTCACACTATTCCCTTAGACTTAGAGTATATAATATCAGGAGATGCTATTGTAATTATTATTGTCGAACGTTTTTGTGGAGGGAAAGCCGAATATTTATAAAATATATATAAAATAAATACAGAACAAAATTATTTTTGACAACTCAAATTTATTTTTGACAAGTAAAAGCACTACAAAAATTTCAAAAATTTTCGACACTGCTTGTAGGGGAAAAATTATACTATAGCATCTCCTGATATTACTCTAATCAACGATATAGAAGATATATGGATAGGGCATAAATATAAAAATTTGAAGCCACGCCGGGTATAGTTGTCTCTTTTTTTGCTAGCCGAATTGTCAAAATATAAAAATGAGAAATTAGGGGCGGATTAGGTTTTTTTTAATTCGGGCATCAATTTTTAAGGAGATAATTTTTTTTTTTTGGAAAAATACAAGTAAAGATCATCCTAAGGAATATTTTAGGTCGCGCAACGATAATTATACAAATGGAAAGTAAAATAGAGTAATTTGTTTAGCTAGTTAATATTGTTAATTTATATTGAGACTCTTAAACTTAAAAAAATAAGCCAGCCCTGTAAATATTTTTCATATTATTAATTTGACACTTCGTCGAGCAAAAGGAAAGAAAACTACCAAAATCGTGGCTTCATAAACAATTTTTCAATATATTAAAATTTTAATGTGCTAAAAAGAGAGGGAACATTTATGCCACTTCCATATATTTCTTATTCGTAGACTCTAATATTGAATTTTATTGGCAGGGAACTAGGTTAAAGTGCGGAACTAGTTCCCAATTTTCCCCTTTTTTACGTCAAAATGTGACCCTAGCATGTATTATTGGGAATTTGACATTTCAAAAAGTGTAAATCCAGTTCCTATTCCACCATCTTTTAGAACTAATTTTTTTTCAGGTTCATTTTTCCCCTTCAGTTCTTTCCACTACATAAGCAATTTTATTTATGTCACTTTGTTGACAATGTAAACAATTCAAAAAAATTTAAATAATTTCTTAAAATACAAACTATTGACTATTTTGAAAATTGGTACTGAATAACTGAATTTATACAAATATTAAATTTTTGTGTGAAATAATTATTTATGTATAAAAATAAATAGGTACATAATTGTCTAATTATAATTTATGTTTTATATTATTGTAAAATAATTACTTGTATTGTAAAATAATTACTCAAATTTATTAATTATTTTCAGAAATACATTTTCTAACTTAATAAAACCTAGAAAATAACTGGACTGGCAAAATGGATCATGGATGATGGACGAGCTCATTGGAAAATTCTTTTTTTTTATTTATAATTAAAATTAATATAATGAAAGTATTTAATTTAATATGCAACTATTTATTTGCAAAATTGTAATCAAATTTAAAAACATAATTTATTGAATGTATATACTAATTAACTTTATAATGAATAATTGTGGTAAATTGTAAATATGTGATAAAATTATGTATAGTAATAGTAGTTAAATATAAATTTGTATTTATAAGAAAGAATATGTATTTCATAAATTTGAAAGCCTTCAGCATAAAAAATCTAAATATTATAATTTTATATTAATTAAGAAATCTAATATCCAGTATATGTAATATTAAATAATTTAATAATAAATAATAAAAAAAATTAAAAATATTTTCAATTTTTTCATTTTTAATAAAAAAAAAGCAAAATCTAATATGAACTTTCTTTGAGCCACCTGCCGTAAAATAAATAAACTACAATACCCAACACGATACCTACGCGTCAGTACCAACGTCAGCGGAGGTGGCCCGTGTGTTTGCCATGGGAGAGTATGTATCGTGTCAGGCATATGCGTTTGTATATAAGTCGGGCCGATGTTGGTATAAACATTCTCACTGGGTAATTGTGGTAAATATGATGTGA
This sequence comes from Empis stercorea, assembly GCA_949752835.1. NCBI lineage: Eukaryota > Metazoa > Arthropoda > Insecta > Diptera > Empididae > Empis > Empis stercorea. Next base: position 39,407,996 of record OX457086.1, on the reverse strand, counting down.
AAAAATTATGTATAGTAAAAATATTTGATTTATCAGAATATTTATGTGATCTAATATCGAATGTAAAATTAAATAAATTAATATTAATAATATTATCGAATGTAAAATTAAATAAATTAATATTAATATGTTAATAAAAAAAAATATTAAAAATATTTTAAATTTTTTCATTTTCAATAAAAAAAGCAAAATCCAATATGAACATTCCTTGAGCCACTACAATACAATACTACACTACAATACCCAACACGATACCTACGCGTCAGTACTAATGTCAGCGGAAGTGGCCTATGTGTTTGCCATGGGAGAGTATGTATCGTGTCAGGCATACGCGTTTGTATATAAGTCGGGTCGACGTTGTTATAAACATTCTCACTGGGTACCAATAAAATACAATAGCTGTGTTTTTATTCCTGCTCAGATTAATCTGATCACTCTGACTAATCTGAAAGGGTTTTTTATTCCGCTCAGATTAATCTGATCAATCTGAATGCCTGTTTTTTATTCCAATCTCAGATTAATCAGATTGATTTTTTTGATCGGAGAATTTTCTCAGAATTTTCAGATTTATTTCTGTTTCTGGCTAACTTCATTAATAATTTGAAATTTTAATTTACAGCTTACTTCAATTTAAAATTTATTTTTTTACGTTTGACATTAAAGAGTGATTTTAAATTTTAAAAAATTTAAGAAATATGGAATATAATTTTGAAGAATTAATAGAGGTAGAGGATGAAAGTATTAATAATGAAAACACTTGAAAACATAGTAAGTATATTTTTTTAATGGGTTTCGGTATAATATAGACATTATACATAATAATATAATTGTAATGTAATAATATAATTGGACAATTAAGTAATTCAGAAGTACCAGCCTATATTTTTTATTGTATTTCGTTACTATCTGGTAGCACTGAAAAATTTTTAATCTGAAAAATCTGAAATCTGTTTTTTATTCCACAAGTCAGATTAATCTGATTTCAGATTAAAAAAAAATCTAATCGATCTATAGATTTAAGGCCTGTACGGAGGTCAAGTGAAATGAAATTTTAACGCGATCTCCAAAGCTCTACAAACTCTCCTGTGAAATAGCCGTGAAAAAGTTGTGAAAAATATTTTGTAAATAAAATTTGACAAGTTAATTTGGCATTTTAATATTTTGACATTTCAAGACTGTTGAAAGGTCAGTTATTTTATATACTGACCTTTAAACGTCAGCTATTCAAATTTTTGATCAAAGGAAACAAAAAAAAAAACTAGCAAATGTCAAAATTAAGTAATAATTGTAGAGTTTTTGCGCGCCATCTGCTATAAAAAAAAAATCATTTTTTATTACAACTTTTTCACGCGACCTGCGTACCACCAGAGCGAAATCATAAGTACCATTTACACGATCAAATAAAATCAATATTTTATTTGAATGACTCATCCATCAAATAAATTTGAACGTGTAAATGGTCCATCCAATATCCTATCAAATAAAATCTCAAATCAAAATATATTTTGTTTATTTCAAATAAATTTGTCAAATATGACGTCACGTCAAATAGATTTGATCGTGTAAATGCTTTTCGATTTTATTTGATAAATATATCATTCCATTTTAGAATTCCGAACAATCAACATGTGCGATTTCAGACAAATAAACAAAGAATTTATACGGGAGTTTATAATTATATATAAACAATATGAGTAAAATTGTATTTTGACATATTTTTCATCAAATAAAATTTTGATTTTATTTGATAGTGTAAATGCAAAATGTTTGACAGCTTCATTTGACAGCTTTTTTCATCAAATAAAATTTTGATTTTATTTGATCGTGTAAATGGTACTATAAGCGTAAATTTTCATTTCTGATTTCACGATGTTAAATTTGTATGAAAATTTCATTTCACTCGACCTCCGTACAGGCCTTTAAATAAAAAACACAGCTAATGTAAGACTATTCCCAGTGAGAATGTTTATACCAACGTCGGCCTGACGTTTATACATACTCTCCCATGGCAAACACACAGGCCACCTCCGCTGACGTTGGTACTAACGCGAAGGTATCTTGTTGGGTATTGTACTTTCTTTATTTTACGGCAGGTGGCTCAAAGAATTTTTATATTGGAATATTTGCTTTTTTTTTATTAAAAATAAAAAAATGGAAAATATTTTTAATTTTTTTTATTAATGACATTGCAATATTATTTTACTTGCGTTTACATATTAGATAATTAATATAAAATTATAATATTTAGATTTTTTTAGCTTAAGGCTTTTCAAATTTATGATATACGTATTATTTCGTATAAATACAAATTCATATTTAACTACTATTACTATACATAATTTATAACATATTATATTGACCACAATTATTCATTTTATATATACATAGTTAGTTATTTTAATTAGTATACATTTATTTTAATTAGTATGCGTTTACATATTAGATAATTAATATAAAATTATAATATTTAGATTTTTTTAGCTTAAGGCTTTTCAAATTTATGATATACGTATTATTTCGTATAAATACAAATTCATATTTAACTACTATTACTATACATAATTTATAACATATTATATTGACCACAATTATTCATTTTATATATACATAGTTAGTTATTTTAATTAGTATACATTCAATAATTTTGTTTTTAATTTGATTACAATTTTGCAACTTAAATAGTTGCATATTAAATTAATTTTAGTTATAAAAAAAAGATTAATTTGCCGATGAACTCGTCCATTATCCATTTTTCCAGTCCAGTGTTTTCTAGGTTTTATTACGTTGGTACATGTATTTTTAGAAAAATGTCTGAAAATAATTAATAAATTTGAGATATATTAGAATTTCAATGGTTTTTTTCTGCTTTTATTATACATACCTAATTTTTTTTTTCATAAAATTCCTAAAGAAATTCATCTGCATTTGCACGAAAAAAGTTATTTCAAATTAAAAATACAATTTTTAATTATTTTAAATTAAAAATAAAATTTAATTACATATTAAATATACAATAAAAATACTCTACAATCACCATATAAAGACACAAATATTGTTTTTCTCTGACATTTTTATTTTGTTTCCAGCAATTATCTTGGAGGGTAGAATTTTCGTCCAATCCATACGAATCGGGTGAAAATTGGTATCGTGTCAGGCTGACGAGTTTATATATCAAATCGAGAAAATACTTGTATTATCTTCCATCTCACTCGCACATTATATTTTTATACATATATTGTTATTTCGATACCAACAGAGTACCTACGCGTTGGCACAGTATAACATACAGTAGTGAAACGGCAGAACAAAGTGTAGTTCGTCCCGCCAAAATTCCATGTTAGTGTGCGTTCAATACATTAAAACTTTTTATTTGTCGCTATTTGTTAATTTACATCTGTATTGAGTAGAATAAATTAGGGTTGGGATAAATTATTTGATTTGCATTCCGGGCTAATGCATTTAATTTTCACCTTTTTTAACACTTAATTTAACTTTTTTAATATAAATTTTCATTTGTTTTTTTAAATAACTTAGTTTATATTAATATCACTTCTTTTTCACTCTGCTTTCAACTAAATTTAAAACTTACAATATTCATGTGATAAAAAACAAACGAATTTTCACAACCCTTTACTTAAAAAATATTCCATTACATACGACCATATGATTTTTCTTTGTTTGTGTTCGTGAATGATGACGAAAATAAGACTTTTTCATAGGGGCTTATTTGAAAATTAACTTAAGACGCAAAAAAAATACTAATAATTTTAAAATCAACAGAGTGATTCTAATTAATGTTAAAGCTTAGCAATTGTTTAAAATTTCAAAATAAAAGCTTGCTGTAAGTTTTTTAATAAATAAAATTTAATAAATAATCAAGTTTCATAATAATATGGGCTAATAATTAAAAATAGTTGATTATAATTCAAAATATTATTAAAAAAGTGTGAACTAAAAAATTGAAATGCTGCAAAATTTTCGTTATTCACTCTGTCAAGATAAAATAAGCAGAGTGAGATAGAAAATGCTTCATTTTATATTCGTCCTGGTCTAAAAATTATTTTGTTATGCGTTTCACTACTGTATGTTATACTGTGGCGTTGGTATATACGTCAGTTATCTCTGGGTTTGTTTCAACAAAATTGAATAATATATTAGATCGTATAGTTTGAATTAAACTTTTAAAAAAAATAACAATGTAATACAATTGAAGAACTGAACAGCTCATCCTAATTTCCCTTTAATAAAAGCGAACCGTAAACGAACCGCCGGCGAAGTCTTTTATTCATATATGAGTTCGTTTACGAACTGCAAGCGAACCGGAAACGTAAATCTTAGAATAAGAACAGTAGAAAAAAAAACGGAACGCCAAGAGTTCGCTAAAATTGGTCCGTTTCCGAAACGTTGCGGCGATTCGTTTTGGAACCGCCAAATTCGGACCGTTTACGAACTGATTTTATTTCTAGATAAGAAAAATCTGGAAAAGTAATATTTTTATTTTTTTAGCATTTATTTCATATAAAAAATTTAATTTTTAACAATAAATAATAACATTAACATTCAACTATAAATAATTATTTCACCACTTACTTATTAATAAGATTTTTTATTAATTTTATTATTTAATTTATTATATAGAACACAAAATTACTTATTAATATTTATTTTATTATATTTAAACACAATATTATTATAAGATAAATACAATATTATTATAAGATACATAAATTATAAAGTTTATTAAAAAGGCATTACTTTTCGTATACGGTTCGCCAAAAGCGAATTCGCTTATTTTCTTATAGGGTTACGAAATGACAAGAGAACAAATAAAATAATTTTTAGTCTTTAGTACCATTTACACGATCAAATAAAATCAAAATTTTATTTGATGAAAAAAGCTGTCAAATGAAGCTGTCAAACATTTTGCATTTACACTATCAAATAAAATCAAAATTTTATTTGATGAAAAATCTGTCAAAATACAATTTTACTCATATTGTTTATATATAATTATAAACTCCCGTATAAATTCTTTGTTTATTTGTCTGAAATCGCACATGTTGACTGTTCGGAATTCTAAAATGGAATGATATATTTATCAAATAAAATCGAAAAGCATTTACACGATCAAATCTATTTGACGTGACGTCATATTTGACAAATTTATTTGAAATAAACAAAATATATTTTGATTTGAGATTTTATTTGATAGGATATTGGATGGACCATTTACACGTTCAAATTTATTTGATGGATGAGTCATTCAAAGAAAATATTGATTTTATTTGATCGTGTAAATGGTACTTTTGACTATATAATATATGGACTGCTAGTAACCAATTTCATTGCTGTAGCTATGACCGACTATGCGCATACCACCAGACATGGCGAAAAAAGGAACTAACTATTCCGAATTGCCTTTGGCGACGCTCGCCTTTTTGACGGCCAATTAAACAACTAAATCATTTATGAGAATTCCATAGATTTTACTTGAGAATTCTACTGGATTTAATTCAGAATTCCATAACTTTAGTTCTTTTATTGGCCACCTCTGGTGCTATGCGCTACCAGTCATAATATTATTTTTTTCTTTGACAGCAAAGGAAATTATAAGCGATTAGCAGTCCATATATATTACATAGTCAAAGTTTTTAGTTGTAAAAATTTAATTGTTATTTCTTATAATTTGTCTGAATATGATGGATAATATAAATAAAGAAACAGGTCCTTTTTACGTAAATGAATATTCAAAAATAAGGGTTCCTCGTAGTGTAGACGTTTTTGTAATTTATATTTATTGCTTATTAAAATATATCAAGATTATTTTAAAAAAAGTTTATGTTTAGTATTGGTGGACATAACGGTAGACGTAGAGTAATTAAATTGTAGACGTTGCTATTACTTAATAATTGATTAATATGGTTTATGCATACTAGTTTTTAATTTATTAAAGAGACATACCTATTTCATTTATGTATTTTGGATTTAATTTTGTAATGGAATTTACATATATATGTACGCGATGGAACCCTTTTAGTAACAGAATATATTCTATACCTATATATTTTATAAATAAAATAATTGCAATATATATAATATAGATATTTACTTTAATTTTAGCACGTACTAGTGGTGATGGAATGGAGTATAAAGATGAAGCAACAAAACTAGTAGAAAATTCTATAAATACAGAGAAATATCCTGTATCGGAATGTTCTGTACAAGTACATACTAATAAAGAAACTAGTGAGAAAAAAGGTAGTATGCCTATTCCAGGCTTATACTCTATATATCGACCACCTGACGATTCAACTTTAAGGTGTTTACCTCCAACAATACCAAAGGGAAAGTTGTATTTATTGAAACCAAAATTAGTTAAATCAATTACTACTGATCAGAAAAAATGTCGACCACCTAAATTTATTCCATTTGAACCATATGCTGCAGCGGTCAATTTTATAACAAAACCGAAAGAACAAAATCGCATTAAAAAGAATCGTAACAATTTAGACATATCCATATTAGTTTCACAAATGTCAAATATGAAATCATCTGAGATGCAAAACGATAATCATAAACCAAAGGATAATGTTACATCTGAAACTAAACTTATTAAGCAATTAACAGAAGAACGCGATTATTTTCAAAGCCAATTAAAGTTTCAGGCTCAAGTTAATGCTGAGTTAAAAAACTTATTAGTGGCTGCAGTAGGCGAAGATTTACAAACAAAAGTTAACGTATTAACTGAAGATAAACTTCAGCTAGCTCGAGCACTACTGGATTCCGCAAATAATTTATCTACTCATACTGAACAAATCGAGTTTTTGGCTGGGCAATGTGAAGTCTGGCGAAGTAAATTTTTAGCTAGCAGTGTTATGATAGAAGAATTAGCACGCTGGAAAGCTGATTTAAGCCAAAAAAACTCTTTACTTACAAATTCGAACCGAAATATGTTAGAGTTGACGACAAAGATTCGCGAAATGCAACTAGAATTATTAAAAAACTTAAATTTCTTGGCAAATGTAAAGAATTTAAATTTGCGTTCAGGTGACATTTATAGTTTAGCTGCCGAGTGCCTTAACATTACCCAGCAAATGGTTTTACATTCTGGTTTCGGAATGCCCAATAATTTAGTTCTTAATAACTTGAATATTTTAACAGAAACAGAAAAGATGACATTTAAAGTAATGTATGATATTTTAGTTTAATATAATCGACTTATTTATATTAATTTTAGGCTCTGGAAGTAGTAAGTCATAATTTACTTGAAACTGAGGATGCATTTAAGGCAATTGTTGGCCAAGCAAAAAGAAAACCCAGTGTGATGGCCAATATGAAAGAAACATAAATTTACCATTAAATTGCACGTTACCCATATGTATATTTTATACGTAAACAAATCGAATAAATTAAATAAGATTATTCAATAACAGACCATGACTAAAAACATTTTTTTATAGTGTTATATGTATTATTTTATTTACACAGATTTTTGTTTAATTTTCACATACAAATGACTATTTCAGTTCAAACAGCATAATAGAAATTGTTCGAATTGACATACACTTATGCAAAATTTATTTGTAAAAGATACAAACCAGTCGTCTAAAAATATCACAAAATAGATCAAGGAATAAGTCAATAAATAGTCTAACTGTTAATATTTTTGACAACTATGAAATAACAAAAATTAGGTTTGTTTTGCTTCAATATAAAGTACAATCAAATTTGGGTTTCATTATCTCCAATTTTAATAATTATGATCATTCAAACAAATTCAGTTTAACATACTCATTCACACAATAGTTTCAAATTATAATTTAGCTTTACAAAAAATGTAATAGTTTCTATTATTTTTGGGGTTTTCTTAGATTCACAGATTCTAAATTTTAAAAAATAAATGTCTGGGTCGCAGTTTAGATTTATTGGTATTGTGGTTGTTGTTGACCAAAACTAAAACCACTTTGGTTTGGATCGCCTAAGGCGGCAGGATCTTCTGTTGGCGGCGGAGGATTTCGAAATTGTTCTGCAGATAATCTTGTGAATAATATCCCCACACCTTCTATAAGTGCAAGTAAAACACCACCGATTAAAGCGCTTCCAGCCATTGCCCCCAGACCTATTAAAATTAATAAAATTAAAAATTAAACCAATGTAATACAAATGTACCATTTCTTGCTGCTAAAATCCCTCCTGTAGCTGCACCACTTATTATTGAATTCCAAGGATCTTCTTTTTTTCTAATATGAACTAATGTGCAATCAATGGTGCTAAACATACCACCCCAAACCGCAAAATTACCGGCAATTATAGGGGATCTGGTTTTAATAGATGATAAACTTCCTAACTATGAATTATAACTGTTCAATAAGTTTATTTAAATTTAATCAAATTTAGCACACCAATCTTCTATTTAACCCTGACGGAGCATTTCTGAATCCTTTTATTGCTTGAAAAACACCACCTCCAATGCAACCCATAGCGAAGGCTCCTCCACAATCGTCGACAATTCTGTACGGACACGGTTCTCGAGCATATTCCTCCATTTTAACGTTTTTGTCAGTTTTTTAAATATTCTAATATCTGAAATCAAGAAAATTTAATTTATAAATTTTTAAACACAGAATTTTTACGAAATTGAATTTTCTACATCAACTTGACATTAATAATTGAAAAACTAAAATGTAAAAATACTACAAGATTGAAGTTATATAATTTAATTTAAATTGAATTTAAAATATTAAAAAATTAATGAAGTATCAATTCCGATCTAGTAATATATGCAACACCATAAATATGTTTGAAAATTTCACAATATTAAGTTTTAAGTTATAAAAACACCTTTTTAATATAACCATAATTGTGGAAAAAAATCATTAATTATATTTTCTAAGTGACAATATAGTTGAAATAAATACCTATTCCAAAACAAATGCTATTTCTACTTATATATTAAAAAAGTAAATTTTACTTGGACATCTATGTAGCTCGAGCGAGGTGGTGTGGTTTTATTTTAAACAATCTTAACTGAAGTTGGCCGTATTCTGTTGTATTCAGTATCATTTAACGCGTTCAGTACGGTCTAGTATCGAATATAAACAGCGCAAAACCAATTTTTCTACTGAACAGTTCTTTTTTCGCACGCTCGAGATAGACCTCTCCCTTTTGGTGTGTTTCTAATTTAAAACTGTAGATCGACTATAGATTTTTTAAAATCTGAAATCAGATTAATCTGTCTAGTGAAATAAGAAACAGTCAGATTTTTTTCAGATAAAAAAATGCTACAATGTTGCCGGGTAAAATGAAAATATCTCTGGAATTCTCAAATTTTCGAAATTATTTTTCATTTTAAACAACAATAACTATAACTTTTATCTTTAAATATTACATTTTATAATATTTATTGTTATAAATTTACAAAAAAAAAGTTAAATAATTAAAAATAATAGTTTAAAAAAATTATTGAAAAATGAAGTTTAGCCACAACAACAACATCAAGCACAAAGTTAGCAACAAACAATAATAATAGCTGAGTTTTTTATTCCTACTCTGTACTACTCGATATAAAAGGAATAAAACAACGATGTAGTGCATGGGGAAAAAATGATTTAGAATTGATTGAAAAAAATTTGCCCACTTTGTTGATATTTTTTAAAAATCAAATTTGCAATATTGAAATATACGAAATATGAAGTAAAATTTTCTTTCAATTTTCTTGTAAAATTTATAATTTCCATATTAAAATTTAATAATTTCTCTTTACTCTACCTGTTGTACTGGATAATTATATAGAGTAGCTACAACAACAACCATACAGATACTCTACTCGTATAGTACAGAGTACGAATAAAAAAACTCAGCTAATAAATCTGAAAAAATTATCCGATCAAAAAAATCAATCTGAGTAATCTGAAATTGAAATAAGAAACAGCCAGCAGATTGATCAGATTGATCTGAGCAGAAATCAGAAACAGTTTCAGATTAATCAGATTGATCAGACTGGTCTGAGCGTAAATAAGAAACACACCACCTAATTCACACGGGGTCTCGACTCATGATCTAATAATACAAGGTCTGCTTGACAGTTCTATAGATAAAAATTGTGACGTCATTGCGAAGAAATTTTGTATGGGCGAAAAAATCTATGTAAACGTAAATTTGTTTTAATTTACCTTTACAGAAAAAAATCCTTTAAGAAAAAAAAGAAATTGTTAGTTTTTATGTAATTGTTTTTTAAATTTTTTTTCTTTCGTTTTTTGCTATTCTTACACATCTATTTAACTTTCTTAATCTAAAATATAGTCTACATCTAAAAAATAATAATTTAACATTTAAAGGAACATCAATTTGATCACATTCATTTACATGATATTTTAAATATAACGCATATTTTTTAAAATGACACATTTTTTTTTTTCGTCCAAAGAATAATCCTTCATAAATTGGACCACATTAAATAAAATTCCGGGAGCAACATTATATTTTGTGGCCCACTGCCGTAAAGTTGATGGACCTGGTAAAGGAAAATTCCTGTTATACATATATCTATATGCTCGTGGACCAGCTGAATGCAGACAAGTAGCAGCCGATATATCATTTAAAGACCAGTGCACTTTTTTTCAGGATTTTGCATTTTTTTTAGTTGACCGTCAGTAAAAATATGCTGCACTGAATTTTTAAAATTACTCAGTTCAATAATTTTTTGCTCCATTTTTTCCTTTTCCTTTTGCATAATTACCATTTTTTTGTTCATCTCAATTATTTGGAGCTCCCTAGCACATTCAAGTTGTACCCTAAAATATAAATTATACATTAATTAGATTATATTTACAAAATACATTTACCAAATTTATTTACTCTGTTTGGATTTCAACTGAATTTTGATTTTTTTTTTCAGTTGGGGCGATATTTTCAGCAGACACTTCTTGTGGTATTAAGCTGAAAAAAAAATTGATTAATGCTATTTTGGATGTAAAATATGCAACAAACCTTAAATCATATTCCTCTATTGCTTCCTCTACAATTTTTTTTGTACATCTTTTTAAAATATCGGTTGTTTCGTTGTAGAGTTCGAGGGCTTGTACTTGCAGTATCTGGTAGCATTTGTGTTGGTATATTGCTTTTGGATCCAAAAATCTTTTTGCAATTTCAATATTTAGCAGTTTATCCTTTAGTCGCCAATCATCATCCGTAAAATGTAATGAACATATTCTTGCAGTTTTCATGTTAATATTTGGTTTGCCACATGCTTTTACCCAAATTTTCTTAAATTTTCATCTTTTGGAAAGGTGAAGAATTTTATATTTTTAAAATTCTTTTCTTCTTTCCAGCTGACACAATTTTTCACTACACAATACCTCATTTTTAAAAATTATAATTAAATAACACAATTGTATCTTTCTTATAAAAATATAATATATCACTCCTGTCCTCAATTTTCCTATATTCACTCCTGTCCTCAATTTTCCACTATCATAATTAATAATTAATAAATTATTATTTTAAATAATATATATATTTTAATATTTTTCAATCACACAATTCTAAAAACATAATATTAAATACAAACACACCGAACTATAAAATATAAATAAATAACTTCTTTCAAAATAATTCTTCTCAATGACGTCACTATAAGAAAAAAAGGCAGCTGTCAAACTCTACCCAGCAGACCTTTAATTTTTAGATCATGGTCTCGACTATCCATCCATAATGTTGTCCATAAATGGTAATGGAAATGGAAATGGAAACCATTATGGATAATGGAGACCACTCGTCCATCAGCCATTCCATAAATGACAAACTATATGGACGTCCATTTACGGATAAGTTTATGGACGATTTTTTTTTATTTTTATAGAATTTAATTAATTGTAACATGAATACAGTTTAATGATACATTGAAATATTATTGTAATTTAGTATGTAAGGCTTAATAATAATAATAATAATAATAATTATGGACGAATATGTCAGAAATAAAATGGCGGAAAGTGGTTTAATTTGTAAATACGGTTTCATATTGTGGTTAATTTATTAATTGACTTTCGTTCTGTATTCCCAATATTCTATATTACCAATACAAAACAATTTTACACGTTGAAAATCAAAATATAATACAAATTTCAATGATATTTCGAATAATATTTCAGTCCATGAAATGCCCAGTTTTTTTTGGTTGGAAATCCTAAATGGAATTAGTTATGGAAATGGAAATGGAAATGGAAACTGTCATGGATAGTGGAAACGGACAGTCAGGACGTAAGGCGTATAGCATATATAATGGAATTTGCTTTTTTTTACTGAAAATGAGAAAATTGAATATATTTTTAATTTCTTTTTTTTTTATTGACATTGCAATTTTAATTTATTTAATTTTACATTCGATATTATTTCTTAATTAATATAAAAGTATAATATTTGCAAAGCAAAATTAAAAAGTTGAAGAATACGAAAATAGTACTTTCATTCACAATGCAAAGTCAGCAAAGCAAAGCAACGCAACGCGAAGCAAAAGTTGGCCAACTTTAACTTTTTCGATTATAAACGCTGGAAAATGTCAAAATGTCAAAACAATAAAAATAATAACATTCATTAATATAATATAAAACATTATGTATTCTTTAATAATTCATTTATAAAAATTTAAACATATAATAATCAAATTCTCCGTTATGATAAAGTTTTATTTTTAATAAACATGAACATTTATTTATTCTTTATGTAATTACAATTAATACAATAATGATACTTATGATTAATTATGTTTTATTTTTAACAAAGTTTACTTTATTCTTTTAAAAGCCGAAAATGAACTAACTTAAATTCTAGATGACAATTTTTATTAAGCTTAGGTTTTTGAAAGGAAAAGTGTGAATTTAGAATTATAGTTTTCCCATAAGAAATAATAAAGCGATGTCAGCTTTGCGAACGGAAAATACGTGTAGAATTTCCATAATGCATGGGAAATAAAATTAAAATTAAATTAATAATGCGTGGGAAACATAAAATTAAATTATTTTATTTAATTTTTCGTTATTTAATACTTTATATTACTCCTCCACCGCCTTAAGCGTTTGCAGTCTCTGCAAATGGAAGTATTTGAGGAAGAGAATATGTAGAACCAGATCGGTTAAGAATTTGTGGGGAAGATACTTCAACTTTTGTTATTGTCTCACTTTTGCTTCCAAATTTACTTTTAAATTTATAAATTATAAAAATCAAAACAATTATAGAGTTTATTCCAAAAAATGCATAGTTTGCTGTATTACTTTTATGTTCAACATATTTAATTACTTCTCTGTTTTCAATATTTTTTAAGTTTAATTTTTATTAATTAATTATCTTCGTAAAATTTACATGTATAATAGGAATTATATTGGTGTTTGTAACATTTTCAATTTTGTTCTTAAATATTAAATCATTAATTTATATATCACAATTACTAAATTTTATAATGTTACTATTCTTGATAGTATATTTATGTTGTACGCAATTTTGGTTTATACTAGTAATTGGTAATTTTTTTGTTATAATGAGGTCATCATAGATTTATTCTACGGAAGTTATGTCATTGAATTTCAATTTACAAATATTAGTTTTTCCAAATGAATTGCGAATACATTCATTCTGATGAAGCTTTAAATCTTGTTTTTTAATTATTTCTATATTATTTGAATAAACATTATTATCTCTAACTGATACTTTTTCTATCGCGTTATCTAATTCTTCTTGCTGTTCGTTCGGAAGTGGAATGACTAAACTATTGTAGAATTTTTTATTAGTAAATTTGGGAATACTTATTACGAAAATCAGGTGTTTATCTTTTATTAGAACATTATTACGAATGCAGGGAAGCATGGTTGCTGAAATGTTATATTTGTAAATTTCTTCGTCTGTCAAAACATCATGAGGTAGTACATTCAATTTGCTCATAAATATAATATCGGCAATTTTTTCTAATTGTCTATTAATAAGATTTATATCTGCATAGATTTGTAGAGTAAATTTTGATTTGTCAACAAGTATTAAAATCTCGTTAGTCTTGTTAGTAATATTTTCAAGAAATTTGCTTAATTTTAATTGTTGTTCGTTTACATGTCCTACTACCTCATCTAGAATTTTTATTAAATTATTATTAATGACTACTTGCTTGTTAATTTGGTCAGTCATTTGCATTGAATTTTTATCTAAATTTCTTAAATGTTCGTAAATTTCATTCGCGTCGTCATTATCCATTGTACCAGTTATAAAATTTAGTGCTTTCCCTATAATATTGATTAAAACTCTTCTATTTCGATTCTTATCAAATATATGTGGTGGAGAACCTTTATATAAGAATCAATAATTAGCTTTTCGTCAAGCTTGAGCAAGGCAAAAACCATTCTCGTTGTTAATATTGAATATTTCAATTGTTTGTCCCAAAACATTTGAAATCATGAGAAAGTAAACTATTAGGAGACGCATCTGAAATAAGAGAGAGGAATGTTATTTTAATTTTGGAATTTAAGCTTTCTCTTTTGTTGGGTTTGGTTGTATCGGATTTTTCGTTTATTACTTGTATCAATAATATAATCACCGTCTTTTTTAAATTTATCTAATCTCTTATACTTGGGTTTATTTTTTTGTATTTTTCGATTTACTACGACGTTATCATATAATTTATAAGTTCTATTGTGTGATTGGTTTAGGCCCATTTGCTGATTCACATCATAAATCTACATCTTAGCTATGTTGAACATACAATTTATGATTAGGTTAAGTTATTTCCATTTGCACCATAAAATTTATGTCTATCATAGTAAAGTTTTAGCAAGGACACAAAAAAATATAAAA
>OX457086.1:38753348-38792961 GCA_949752835.1 Empis stercorea | reverse complement strand
GAAAAAGTTCGGAACGGTTTACATGCAAAGTATTCTAACTTTTTTAAAATAATTCTTCTTTTACATTTTCTTCGTTTTTACTCAGAACGAAACTTTTCTTAAATTCTTTACTAAATAGTCGCATATTTTATTTTACATATTTTCGACAATTTTAATATAAAAAGGCATTAATCCCTGGACAATTAGCTATTGAAGTTGCAAAATAATTTAATTTAAATAATTTACTTAAATATTTTGGTTATTGTTTCCTTCATATTTAATACAAATTATTCTTTAATAAATACGTGATTTTTATTAAGGGGGAAATTTGAAATTATAGTTAATTATGCGAATTCTTCAAAAATCGTTATTCAAACTTTTGAAGAATAATCGTTGATTTTAATAATCTGTTGCTCGGGATTTCAAAATAAATAAATCGGGATTTCAAAATAAATAAAAATATTGGTATATGATTTCGCATTTAAATTTTTTATATAATACTTTTATATTTTTTTGTTAGAACTATTAACTACGTACTACGAGCATAATAGAAACTTTAATGTTGTCATAAAATATATATTATCGTAAAAGCTATATGAAGAATAAAAACATATATTTTAATTTTTTTGTAGCCATATATTATACACAAATAATTCCTTCTTCTTAATTTTTTCCAAACATTTATTTTTATAATTTGCTGTACCTGATGGTACATCATACTTTAATATTAAACTCTAAAATACTAGCTTTTGATTAACCAAATTTTGTATGCTACTAAAATTATTGGTTATTTCTTTCATCACAATTTTTATTATCTAATGTAAATTTAACAGAAAAAAAATATATTTTGAAAAATATAGGTAAGAAACAAAATTATAACAAAAAGAATATATACTCTTTTGTATATATTCTTTTTGATTATAGAGATAATTTTAAGTAAACTATTCAAGTGTTTTGTAACTTTATTGTATATTGAATATTTATATATTTCATACAACGTCAAAAAACTAGCATCATTGATTATTTTGATTATTAATATTTATTCCTTTCATCCTTTTTTATATAATATGAAAATATACCAAAAAACATGAAACATTCAAAGATCAGAGGAAATTCTGAAAAGATCAAGCATTATACAAATATTACCAAAAATGGACTCCTCTTAATGACAATTTATTTAAATTTATAACCCTGACAAAGAATGCTATCATATAACACTATATAAGAAACAGAAACATGATTAATTTCTGACAAATATCACGAAAAAAATAACGAATATTTAAAGAAATGGGCGCACCCCTGTATGATTGTCATACAATATAAAATTTTTTTTTATGATTTTAAATACAGGTATGTAATTTTTTCATATTCTAAATTATACATATATACATAAATACAAAGTAAAAGAAATGTTAAAATTTAACTTGTTTTATTTGTTTATAATCCTAATTTTGCAACGCAAATGAAGAGATCTGCTTTTCAATTTTTTTTCTATAAATTATTAAGTAAATATTTGTAATTTCAATAATTATTAAGTATTAAAATACTATACATATTTCATTCTTTTTACAAATTCATTATAAAAATTAAATATGCAGCGTTAGCCATTACACAAACCAAATTATTATACATTTCATTCGGTCATAAATATTCAAAATTAAAACGAATTAATTTGTGTTTTAATTTAGCTTCATTCTTCATTAAGCATGTTTATATTTATAATATTAATTTTTCGAATAAATTTCGGTGAAGTAAATCAGTCTTGGTGTACATTTTTTATTTATGTATAATAACATGGATTTATTTCATAGTAATAAGTTATTTTATTTTTATAAATTTGTAAAATTTACGCATAATTCTATTAATGTCATAGTACATCGCCTTAATATTTATTTTTGCAAGAAATCTGGGATGGACAAGAAAAATAAACCATATTCAATATTCTACTACATTCTATACGTAACATTTGAAGATGAAATACGAATAATTATTATCACTTTCAATACAATTAATCGTTTTCCAAATTAATTTTGTGTGGAGAAACATGTATGGTAATTATCAAATTTAGATTAGAGCTAAACTGCTTCTAACAAACTCTAAGTTCTGTATAAGTTTAATAATTATCAAAGCAATCCGACTATATTTTAATAATTATCATATTCAGGAATGAGGATTTTTAAAATTGAAGAATTAAATTTATATATGTATACATCAAAAATTAACATAATTTCAAAATGTTAAAATAAACACAATCGTAGATAATCAAAATCTGAGATTATTCTGTTTTTGGTTACTTTCTGAGATTTTTAACTCCAAATTAGATTTTTTTTTCATAATATGTATTATAGTTTATGCATATTATATTTTTGAATATTTTTTTTTTTGCTCTAGAGTGTTTTTCAAAATAAGGTATATATTTGTAGTTTATATAAAGTATATATATGTATATATAATAACTATGTATACACATATTTGGTTGTTGTTTTGTAGCTTCATGATCCAAAAAATAATATAAATCAGTATTTTTTTTTCTGAAAAACATTTTAACTTAAGATTTATGACCGTCAACTTTTTTTTCAACTTCGTTGTTCACCGCATATAATATGGCTCACATATTTTTTAATAAATATATAAAACAAACTTAAATACATATTTTTTAAAAAGAAGAAAGATCTTAGTTCAGATTATAATATAAAAAAAATATTTATATTTACAAAAAAAACAAGAGCCAAATCATTTTCAACCCTGTATGATGCTTGTTAAAAATATGAAACGGTCCATTGGAATCACACCTTTGACCGAACTCGACACAAATGAATTACGAGTTCTTTTTCAGGTTTTAAACCAAAATAAAAAATTATAGTGAGGCAGTGGTATAGAGATTACTCTTATGCCAAAGTAATAAAAAAGTGAACATGATTATTTTCCTTATTACAAATAAATTGTTAAATAAATTTACGTTTAAATTATCTTGTATATAGATATTGAGAGAAAATACTATACTATGTAATATTATGTATATAAATTAGTAAATTTAAAATTTAGTTATTAAGTATGTATATAGAAAAGTATATACTTTCCGAAAATAGTGGACTAAGCTATTCATCGTTAATCTAATGCATTATGTAGATTTGAAATTTAAGGGTTGATTAATTCAAAGAGGCTATAAATAAAAATTGTATATATTTAATATTCTATTTTATTTAAATTCTTAGAATTCTTGCCTAAGTATAAAATAAATTTTACTTAGTAGTAATTTATCTCTCGGTATTTGGATTTGAATTTGAAAACAAAATATTAATACAAATAGAGGAACACAAATTTAACCTTGAAACGCTGTAATAAAATTCACAAATCTTTGGATATTTTTAAGGTTTTATATATAAATATTTAATTCAATAGCATTCAAATTAATTTAACATTTGTCATGTCTATTTAAAGTTTGAAGTAATTCATGTCTATTTAAAGTTTGAAGTAGATCTTATAATTTTTACATAATTTCAAAACTTATTGCATATTTATTAATATTAAAAAATAAACATATTTATAAAAAATATTCCAATTCTGAGCTGAAAAATGAAATGTATGCTTAAATTTGTTTAAATAAAAAATTAATTTATTTATAGACTTCCGAAGGGCATCGACGTAATTAATAATTTCCTTTTTTATCCATAATTGAATAATTGACTTAACCGCAATTATTTGGTAACAATTTATATATATATAATATTCTTCATGTAGGTTATAAACCATAGTTCATATGCTTGAAAAAGTTCTTGATATATTTATACATAAATATACATATACGCATGGTAAACATTGTAAATCTATACATTACATTTTATTAAGAAAGAGAAGTGAAAATATTTTAATTCAACAATTTGTTCTCTAACGTTATCATTTTAGTATTCACAAAATGTGAATTTAGCGGCGGCGAAACTTCGAGGAAGAAATAAAAATTAATTATCTGTATACAATTATATTCAGTTATAATATATTTTAATCTTAATGCATACCACGTATATTTATTTATTTTATCTGTGATCAAATATAATTGTAATTTTCTAACACGAAATTTATTTGTTTTTATTTGATATTACAAAATATTGCAATGTTAGACTTGACACTATTGCAATTTCGTAAAAAGTTCATTAAACAATATATTATTTAAACTTAGCAAAAGAAGAGGGGAAAATATTGAATAGGTATTAAGCCTTGCCATTAGTCATACTAACTAATTTATAATTATGTAAAGAAATTATCCTATTACTTAAATTAGAGTATACCTAAATGTGCAAGATATTTATGCCCGGAAAAGTTAATTGAAAATAACATACAACAAAAATGTAAGAAATCATAATCTCGAGTAATAGATTACGTGTAATAGATTCATCATCATATACAGCGTATTCTAGGCTTAGTAGCAATTTCCAATTATTATTATGTTGTAATTATTTAACTATGCATTATTGGATTAATAATTTTCATTTAGGACCTAGTCCGTTTCATTAGATTATAACTAAATACGAGGTATTCTAGAAGAAAAAGTCAAGTTGTCGATCACTATAATAATATTTTATAAGACTATGATCATTTCAATACGCCAATTATTTGTTATTAAAAAACATCGATTACTGGAGGATTATTATAAAAATGTGCACTCCAATTAGTTTGTAATTACAAATTGCAATCCAATTACAGAATATTTTTAAAAACTTAATAGAGCACCTCTATAACATAAGTATATATTCGTAACTTTTCTTGCGAGTTACTTAAATAATAATGATTTCCGCATAAAATAAATTAATTCTCTTTTTTGGTCTTAATTAATAATAGATTATTATTAGATAATTTTTACAATTTAATTATTGGATACATTAACCCAAATAAACTATGTTTTGAAATGGAATAAAACAGTTTTTACTGACATTTTCTTTTTCAATTGAAGATGTTACATATTTTAATTATTTAAAATATTATTTAAGACAAATTAATTATTTAAGACATTTAAGCCAAATGTATTTTGATATACGGCCAAGCCCAAAAAAATATATGTGTTTCTTTATAGCATACGTCAAAATTATAGCATACGTATTTCCTTCTACAGTTTTTTATATATAGAGAAAAAAATATGATAGTCATAAGTACTCCAAGCGGGAGATTAAAAAAAATTCAAAGGAGACATAATGATTTATATGTACATATATAGCAATAATACATATGGAAGAACGATTTATGGTTTTTTTAGTTATTCTTTAGTATGACCATCATCCATTTTTTAATCTAATTTATATATGATATTTTATATGCAAATAACGAATTTCAAATTCTTTATTTTGAAGAAATGAAAAATAATTTAGATAAAAAACATGCCATTTTCTCTTAAACTTAAAAAAAAAACCATATTGTGATCATGAAGTTCACTTTTTTTTATTTAAATTTATGTATTCTTGAAAATATATATACATATTTCATATTATATACACATACTTATTCCAAAATAATATATGATGCAAGAATAGCTAACTTAATAATTCAATATAATATGAGAACATTAACTTTGTCTATAAATTACAAAATAAAAATAATTTTCATTATAAATCCATTTATGCATGTATTACATATTTTTGTATATATGTATGTACATATAGTTAAAAAGTAAACATATAAAAAAATTTATATTTAGGTTTATTTGCCAAAATATATAAAAATATTGCAATATTATGTTGCACGGCTCATTTATATGATAATAAGCTGAGAAATTTTGTATTTTTTTTCAACAATAAAAAAATTGGAAACCATTGAGCGTTTCAATAATTGTGTGGTTAATTCTAGGAAAATTGATTTTTTTTATTTCAAAATATAATAACTTTATATGAATATTAAATATACTGTACCAAATCAAATGACAGAATCATCGGTTGTCATTTAATTTTAAGGAAAAGTTTTGGGAAATCTCCATTTTTTCCTTTTATATTGTAAATTGGTCTTATTTGTGTAGTGACAGAGATTGAATATGTTGAAATTGCTGGATATGTTAGATCGAGATAATTAATTTAGATACATTATATGTAAAACAGTTAAATGAAATAATTGCAAATGTTCTTCTTACACTTCCAGTAAAGTGCTGTAATTACATATTTAATTTTATTAAGAATAACTCTTAATATAATTTTAAATTCGTAGTTTTGAACTTATTTCTTCCTTCCGTATTTTTCTATTCCAAAAATTATTCCATATTTATTTATTAAATTATATTTTTTTTTGTATTTTTAAAACGATAAATAAAATAGCTTTTTTTAGAAATTATATTAAGTGTTTGTAAAGTTTAAAGTTATGTGATGCATAATTTTCTTATCTTTATTGAAAAGAGTATTTTATTGTGATTTTTTACAACTTTTTACAATCAACATCCATCAACAATTTTATTTTCTTAAAATAATGATAAAATTCTGTACATAACAATAATATTACACATTTATGAGTGTCGTCACACGTAGGACATAAACTTAACATATTTAGCTATCACCTCATATTCTTTACTAAAATTAAATTATATTTTCCTATCCACACTTCACATAAGGATAATATTTAATAATCAAGAAAAAAAATTAAACACATATATTACTAAAATTAATTATTGTGCGAAAATTAAACATATCATTTTCGCGGCTTTTGTAATCACTAAATAATCTGATATTTACAAAAATCTTCCACCAAAAATCTTCAAAAATAAAAATAAAAATATTGTTATTAATTAAATTTCAGTTCTCAGAAAAAAGACCTCCATTTTATTTATGTAGTTTTTATAAACCTATTCAAAAACTTGTAATTTGTCTTTCGTATACCACAATTAATAAATATCACATTTAATGGCCACCATGTTGAGAAAAGCCATTAAGATGAATATTAAGGTGTTTCATTTTTCAAAGACGGACACCACTTATCAATATAACATTTCTGAAGACTAATTGTTGCTCGTTTGGGCTTTATAGTTAACTATATATACATATTATATCTAAGGAATTTATTTAATATTTGTAATATTAAAATATTTTGCAAACATAATTTTGTCGAATTAAAAGAATTTTTTTTAAGAACGTTTTAATTTTACATAATAATAAATAATAAACGTATATTTATATCATTGTAAATTTGTATTGATTTTTTTATTACTGTTTGTAACTTCAGCAAACACTTAATTAATAATAACAAAAGTGATTTAAAATGAATAATAAAAGAATTAATATTTAACGATTATACGTATAGAAATGGAATATAATATTGAATGAATGGTGCCTTAATTTCGGAAATAGATTAGTCTCAAAAACAAATATTTAATTTAAAATATTCAAAATTTAAGTATTTAAAAAAAAACTATAATAAATTTTATATATCTAATTTCGCATGAATCTTTAAATTTATGCGTGTACAAATTTTAATTTTAAAATTCGTTTTTAATTATATAGAGTAAAAATATACTACATGACTTTTATAACATATTTCACTATTTAAGCCGTTGAAAAGTCCATTTTGTGAAATAAATTAGTTAAAGTTAAATCTTATTAGAAATTAATATAAACTTTATGTTTTTTTTATCACAATAAACATATTAATTTAATATCTGTGTATAAATTTATAACTAATAATTTTATTGGGTCAATGATATTTCAAAATCAACGGCTCATTTGTTGTTCTTTTGTGAGATTAGATTGATTTAACAAAAATTTTCTTATATTGGAATTTATATAATTCCCTCTTGGCTTGGTACCTACAAAGTAATAAAAGGATTCTTAATTTTCATTTTATATTAATTGTATTAAATTTCAAAACTATGGGAATAAATATTGAATTCAGTAAGAGAATGTATTGATACCGTAATAATTTTTACATTTTTAATTAGTGAAAATTTTTAATTTTAAATGTACTTTTCTTACATCAAAAAACCACCTGTCCAATTCTTTTGAAATAAATTCAAAATTATAAGTAATTTTCTTTGTGTGACAATATAATTGTCAGTATATAAACTGACATCTAATTATTGTGTGAAATTATTATGATGGGTATTTGGAAATTAGAAATGATGGCGATGGCTGAGGAGTCACCAAAAAGGCGGAGACATATTGCCTGTTGACTGTCCTTATTACACTTGTTTTTAGTTTATGACTTTCTCCCTAATAATAATAAAAATCATATACAAATCTAAAAATATATATGATATTCGGTATACTCTCTGCTGAAAATCAATGAATAGAAAAAAACAGAGAAAACATAAACTAAGGAGAAAAAGTAATAAAGCATTGGTTGAAGTCATAAACCATTCGTGCGAAGAGGCAGGACTTGTTAAAAAGGAATGTGCGCAAGTGGGAAAGAAAGAACTCATAAACCATTTTAATGGCTTTTTTATTTAATCAGGGGTAGAGAACATATTTTCTGAAATTAATGTTAGCTGAATATAAATAAAAAAGTATAATGTTTGGCTACATTTTTACCATTTTGTAGTTTTCTATGTAGTATTTCTGTATTCTGTTTTGTAGTCATTGTTTGCTTGCACCATTGCTCTTGCAATAAATATTATGATGCAAATTTGAGAAGTATGAGCAATTTTTATTGGGAAGTAAATATATAAAAATCCTAGAATGATTTATTAAGTATGACTATTTATAGTTTTATAATTTTATGTAGTACTCAGCATTTTAGATACGACCGGCGGGGCAAATTATCTATGGAATGGTATTTATAATATTTACTGAACTGTATATGCAAATAATAAACTATTTTCCGACACCTTTAAAAAGAATTATACAAAAAATTTAAAATATGCAATATATCTTTTAATATTTTTTATCGTTATATACTTACGTAAATAATTTCTTTATTAAAATTTATCAAAATTATTATGTATATTTTATTTAAACTATATAGCATAATTATATGTATGTACGTATTTATTATTATTTTTATTATGTATATATTCTTTTTGTTAGTCGGCTCAAAAGTTAATTATAAATAACATACTTGTTCAAGTTATAAAATACGAAGAAAAAATTAAAGATGAATACATAATTCTTGAATGAAAATAGAGTAAATAAATTGTTACACCGACGGTAGGACAAAGATTTATATATAGATATCATATTATTTTGTTTAAAACTAGGTAGGATTTATAAAATTCCTTAATTTCTGTATTTTTCAAACCAAGAGTTTAGGAAATATTTATTATAAATTTAATTAAAATGAAGCTATTGAAAATTACTAGGTATAAACTTAAATAATACATTATGTACATTATATTATAATTTAATGACGTATGATATTTTACATTTACATGATTTGTATATAATAGACTGAAAAAGATATTCTGCAATTGTTGGGTTTCAACAACAAAATTTTTAACGGTGTTGCATTTTATATTTTCTATGATTATATTTTTACAAATATTTGCAAATTTAGATGTTTTTAATTGTACTTATATTATTAAATTATACTATTTTTTTTTTGTATACAGGGTGAACCTGAAGTACCTGATCACAGACTCACTACGGTATTCCTTGATTCATTGTGACCAAAAAATTGTAAGGGCGTTTAATTACCAACCAAAATGACATATGAACAACGATTCTCCATTGATCCATTCTGAAGCTATGAATTAAAATATGTACGTACTTTTTTTTTAACATGGAATCGTAAAATGAGAGATACCGCCCAGGGAACCCGCTTTCAAAAAAATGCCAATACAATTTTTTGGTCACAATGAATCAAGGAATACCGTAGTGAGTCTGTGATCAGGTATTTCAGGTTCACCCTGATACATATATAATAAAAAATTTAAGAATTTTATTATATAAATAATTGATTCTTACTTCTAAAAAATTAAAGGAGATTTAAAGATATTTAAATCTTTATAGAATTAGAAGACTATATATACTACTAAATCATTTAAGGTATAACAGAATTAATAAGGTAAATAATAACCATAAAAATCTATATATTTTGAAAATTATTAATTTACCATATTTTAATGTTGATATTTATTATATTATATTATAGCAAGTACTTGAATTGTTATCTATCTGTAAGCCATAATAATTATTATTGACAAATACATAAATAAATTATTTATTTTCCAAAATAAACTTAATTAAAAATATTTACCGTATACTCAACATATTAGCACATAATTTGAGATAGTTATGTTGTTTTTGGAAACTAAATTCTACAATTACCTATAGATATATACATATTACCTATAGTTTTTTTAATGTATTTCCCAAAAACAATAAATTTTTTTCTCATAATATTAAAATTTTCTCTAATTGTTTTCAATTTGGTTTTTCTATACATATAAATATAATTTCGGTTGAACTTTTGATCGTATTACATAATACATAATTAATTTTATATATTTCAGACGCTTTCTAAAATAGCAGCAAATTTAAATATAGTTTAAATTAATATGACTTTTTAGTGACATTAAGTGATTCAAACAATTATATCAAGTGTTTCTGATATATTCTTGAATAATTTTGCAATTAGTAATAAACATTTATTTTCTAGTTATACTATATTTTCAAAATTATGCAGCGCTAAATATATAATGAAATATATAGTATAGTTAAACGGCGCCTAATTGCAGGAATTATCTATAGGCACGCGAATAATAATGGAAATATTCAAAAGAAAAGGAAATATTTATGTATTTCTTCAATGATTACCTATTCCTATATAATATCAATTCCCCTCATTAATTCGTGAGCATGTGATTTATATTACTTTATTGTGAGTGAATGGGAGTTAAGCGACACCCAGCAAATATAAATAAATAATTCGCGCGCTCGCGTCGCGTCACAAAATTTAAGAGAGGATATAAATCGTTAAGACTCTTCCATCAGTTAATTCATCAATCATTTTAAGCAAAATCGAATCAATAAATATAAAATGCAATGCAGTTATATATTAACTTTATGTTTACATAATGCAAAGAAAAAAGAAGAATTTAGGTTAAATTTATTGTATGTTTACTTATGTTTATATAGGAGATTGCATTGTTAATAATTCACTTCCTATGGTATGAATAAAATAGTTTTCCTTTATGAAGATTTTATTGTAATATTGTTTAGGTATAGTGGAATTTTAGTAAGGTGATATTATATTATATATTTATTTAAAAAAAATATTGGTATTTGAACACAATTATTATGTTATCTTATTAAATTTTAAAAATAAATAATATTTTATATTTCTAATTTTATAGTAAACATAAAATATGTTCATTAAAATTATAATTTTTGAAAAATTAGGATACCATATGACTTATTTAGGAATACCAATTATAAATCTTCACAATTTTTAAAATTTATAAATAAAATTAAGTTACAAAGCAGAAAATCTGTTCAATTTACATATTTTGATTTACAACCATAATAAAAAAAAGTTCTAAACTTTGAATTGTGTATAACATACAACATATTTATTATAATATTCATTTTGTGTAGTTTGGTTGTAAATTTGAATTTAAGTATTATTGTTCTGATACAAAGATATATATTGCTTTTGTCATATTTTGAAGTAAATATTTTTTACCGTCATATATTATAATTATTTGTAGAATCTTTTTTTTTTCTGAAATTAGATTATAATTGATTCCAATACTGACTCTTAAACAAAAATTTAAATATGTAATATTGAAATTGAAATTACTAGAATAGGCATATATAATATTATATGCTTTGACATATTTTTGAAATATTTAGAACTACTACAAACTGTAAGTGAAAATTAATTGTAAAAATCCCTTTTATTTTCAAAATTTATTTTATTTAATAGAAAAGAAAAATTATAATCATATATTTTAGTAAAATGAAAGCCAAATAAATTAACTCAACCAATTTTATATACCTCTACTTACATAGAAAATTGATCTTTAAATTAAGCGTTTAGTAAAAATATGTATATGCATAATATATATATGATGTTAAATATGAAATATAATTTCAAAAAAATTACAATTTTAATTTTATATTTAAGTAAATCTTATGTCTTACTACAATCATATTAAAATTAATTCTAAAATGTATTTAACACGATGTCAATCCATAAGAAAAAATAACTAATTTGTATATTAAAAAAAAATAAATTAGAAAAACCATAATTAATATAAATAGTATTAAAATTTGTTATGGTTTAACAAATAGGTACACATATTTCATTGAAAAAGATTTGCACAGATACTGTCATTGGAGTATTTAAAATGTAATTTTTTTGAGAGAATTCCGACAGGCTTTATCTTTACATCGAATATAAATTTAATTTCTATTATATAATATGTATATACGTGCGCATATCTAAAATATATTCATAAAACACGTTCATTTTATTTATATGAAAGCTTATAAATAGATATATGTATCTATAACATACAATTTTATATATAAATATTCGTATAGATAGATGGCAAAACCCATCGTAAAAAAATATTAAAAATGCATATAATATGTAATGTTGTTGAATAACTGTTGTCTTTTTTTGGCATAATATTCATAGTATTTTTTTAATCTGAAATCAAATTCAGTTTTTGGCAACTTCACAAATCAATTTTATTTATTGTTTATTTTTTATAGTAAAATTTTGTTAATAGACAGGAATACTACAATTATAGTAATTATATTAAAAAATTATTTAATTATTCTTTTTTATTAACGCAATTTTATTAATTAGGCGTTTCAAGCGCAAATCATCGCTAGGTGCTATTTATTAGAATTTCTGAATGTGAAATGCAATTTTAAGAAAAGTACATACGCAACAATTTATTAAAATAAATTTGCATAATGATAAAACTACTTTTTTCAATGTACATTTACCAAAACTTGAATATATTTTTTTACATCCTAAATGGATTCAACAATTTCTTACAAATTATGTATCTACTTTTGGTCTGTAAACTTTGCATTGAAGTAAGTTTGGTTATTTTATATGTAAAGTTTGTGTACACAATAATTTCACAAGAAATAAATGTGAATTTTTTGAAATTATATAGAAAAAAACTAAACGGCTGTGATAGGCTTCCATGTATGAAGCAACATCAGTGTGTACGAACTATTTTTGTAAAATATAGTAAATCAAATATTTTAATTAATATAGCTTCAGATATAATATAACGTGAAAATTTTAACTATGATCGAATTTATAGAACTTTTGTGAGGTACGTAAACTCATTATATTACAATTTGTCATTCATTCATTTATTTTATTTTTATTTAGATGTAATACAAATGGGTTTCATTACTTTATATGATATGTATAATGACAATTTCCAATTATCATATTAAGCATGATTTCAAATAATATTTTCATTTTTTCATGCCTATAACTTTTTTTGCAATTACATATTATTTATTTTAATGTGCATGTTCAAGAGATAAAGTGCAGTGTTTCCATACATATGTATATGTATGTATAGCCTCATATAAATAAACACATGTTTTTGTAAAAAAATATACATGTTTATAAAAATATTTAAATAAAAATCCAGATAGACACCAGATATTGTGTATAATTTTTTTTCAATCATTACATAAGTAACTATATCGCGGTCCGGTATAGTTAAACCAGATAGAAGCTTAGAAATGGCCATCATATATATGGAAATTTACAAAAGATTTATGATCTGAAAAAATATTGAGCGAAGTATAATTTATAGCATTTTTGGACTAAAAAAACTGAAATTACTTTATAAAGTTTATATAGGTGTGCGGCACAGTTCGTTTTTTCTATAAAGTTTTATAAAACTTGCTTAAATATGTATACATTTAATAAAACCGAAAATGAGCATTAAATTGAGTTGTTATAAATATGGGGTATAATATAATAAATATATTTTTAATTTATTATTATAATTTATTCTTCAAATTTTATTTGACTGGTGCAAATAATTAAATTATTGCTAACTTCTTTATGTGTATCGTTTGATTGGATTTGCTGAAATATTCAGATTTTACTCAACTACAAATGTTATAATTTTTATCTATAAACCGCAATGGTTTAGATTGTGGAGAATCTTTATTTTTTTCACCGAGAGAAATAATTGAGGAAGTGAAATAAAAATATATTGTGTGAATTATAGCAAATATTTAACATTGATAAATATTATAGCAATTATTTGACATTCCTATCAATTTTGTAAATTTTATGGTTTCAAAAATTTATAAGAAAAATAAATTATAAAAATAATTATAATTACATCATATAAATTTGAAAGAAATAATATTTTTAATTTTCATTTAATTTCTTGAATAACTTTAGGCTTTATCTTATGATGTTTATCGCCTTTTAAAATATATTAACAATAAAATATTGAATTACAAATTAATTAAAGGACATGAAAACATTAGATTTTGTACCTTATTTAGGGCTTTTAAAAAAAATCCCTGCCAACGCCTTTCCGACTGTCTATCCGTCCGTCTGTTACATATGTACATATACATTTATGATAGACCCACCGATGGAAAGCTTGATTTATTATTAATTTTATATAAAATGTTTGCTTCATCAATAAAAGACTCAAATATGTTAAAATTCAAATTCAATTATAATTTGAATTTGAATTTTAACATATTTGCACAAAAAATTTAATAAAAAACTGCAATTTCTTTTCTATTTTTTGGTATAACTAAAACTTAATCTAATTCTTATTCTATTTAAAAACAAAAGTAAGTTCATAATAAATGTGTGGTTACATTTGGAACATAAAGTATGACCTCTCGATGGAAAAAAAAACCGACAGAATTGTGAGCAAAATATCATATTTTAAAAAAATTTATCCTAAAACACCTGTTTGGTATCGAAACCACCAGTTATCATACTATGTGAATATGACAAAGTAACAACTAAGGAAAAAATTTTGCACCTTTGGAAAATTTTCTACATAAAAATATACTTTTTTTGAACTGAGTACTAAGTACATAACTAGCTTTAATTAAAAATTAATTTGCAAAAAAAAAAACATTTTGATCATTCATATTTTTAACATTCATATCTTTTTCATATGACAATCATATCTTTTTATAGGAAAGTATCTCAGCCGACATACTTTGCTATAAAAAGGACGTCAATGTCAAATTTTATACTATAAAAAGATGTGATTGTCAAATTATTTGCCATAAAAAAGATATGAATGTCAAATATGTTTTTTTAAAAAGATGATCTTATCTCTCTATCACACAACTAATATATATATATGTATCTCGCATCCCGGTCTGTTCGACGACTTCAAAAGTTTTTTGTAATGAAAATCGAAATATTTTGTAATGAAAATCAGCCTTAAATAAAAAATCTACTTAAAAAAATTTTTAAAATATAATGCCTAATTTATAAATATCGCTAGGTCGCTTTGAAAAATGCAAAATTGATCATCGTAAAAGTTAAACTGTATGGACTACGAACATTGTATTTATATAGTCGGTTAGAAAAACGCAAATCGCAAAAGTTAAATTCAATTTTACTTTTCATTGCGTTGCGCTGACAATACTGTTCGAGTTTCCGTAGATTTTCACACTAATTTGGTATAATCTAGCATTTTTTCCCCCATAACAGCCTTAACTGAAAACATTTTGACAAAAAAAAAATATTTAATGTAAGGTTTAGACAATGACGAACCTTATATTTTTGGGCAAAATAGAACGAGATAGCATGCTAAAATTCACCTAACGAAAGAATGAAACAAAAACAAAATTTTGGTTTGGGAATTTATAGCATCTAGTTGACTTGTCATTCCAAAAAATTATAGGAACTTTTGAATATTCCTAAAAAATATTGCTTGACAATGTAAATAATTTATTTGAAAAATAATAATTTATCATTTTTTTTCCTAAAGCTTAGTACTCAGTTAAAAAAAAGTATGATTTTATATAGAAAATTTTACCAGGGGCAAATTTTTCTTCTTAGTTTTTACTTTGTCATAATACACATATGGCACTCAGTATGTTAATATTATATTATATTATATTTACATATTTTTAATATAATATTTTGTTCACAATTTTGCCAGCTTTTTTTTAAGTAAATACCGAGCTTTAAAAAATAAAAAAATTTTTGACAAAATATAATTTGGTATATATATTATACTCACGCAGGCATATATTCTAAATTATACTTTTTTAAAGTTTAAAGGCTGATTTTCATTACCATGAAGTTCAATTTTCATTACTATGAATTTGCAGATGTCGACCAGAACGAGATACAAAATTCATATTTTCCTGTTGTTTAATAGAGAGAGAAACACATCTGAAAATTTTGACATTCACGTCTTTTTATAGTAAATATTTCGACATTGGCATCTTTTTATAGCAAATATTTTGACATTGGCGTCTTTTTATAGGAAAAGATGACGCATTTCATCTTTTCCTATAAAAAGATGTGAATGCAAAAAAAAAAAGATATCAATGTCAAAAATAAATCTGTTATTTTTTGTTTTTTTGAAAAATTTTTTAATATCATTGCCTACTGAATGTATTGAATATTCTAAAAAAAATAACTGGAGAAAATTTGTTAAAAAAAATAAGAAAATTTCTATTTAATTAAATTTTTCTTGGTTATGTTGAAAAATTTATGTCAAAATCTTTACCATAAAATTTTCCATAAATATTTTTAAAGACTAGAGTTGTCCCTTTTTCTCTTACATATGTTTTTTATATCTATCTCGTTTTAGTTTTCTGAAACTTCATGGTAATGAAAATCACTTCATGGTAATGAAAATCAGCCTTTATTGAGGCGGCCATTATTTGAAAACATAAAAATTTTAAAATTACAAATGGCTGAAAATAGTAATTTTAAAATTTGTATTTCTTGAATATTTTTTGGTAAACAGAATTTATTTATTTTCAGTTTTTTTATAAGAAATAAAATAAAAAATTTTAACTATTTAAAACAAATACAAAATTCCCATGAAATTAAGATATTTATAAAGAAAATTAATATTCCGTAAAAGTTAAAAAATTTATAGTTATAATAAAAATGAATAAAAAATCAAAGAACTAATTCAAACAAATAATAATGGAAAATTGTTATAAAATGAAATAGTTAGGGAGATCGAATTAACCAGAAAGGGCAAAATTAAAAAAAAACATAATAAGTATTTAAATCTTTAAGTTTAGGGTGGTTCGAATGAAGATAAGTATACAAACCGTAATAAATAAAAAATAAAAAAGAGATAATAAATAAAAAATAAAATTAGTAAAAAATTAAAAAAAATTAAAATTAAGTTACGATAAAAATTAAAACATTAAACGATCAAAATTAAATTATTGGAATAAATTATTTAATTCCACATGATTAAAAGAAAAAAGCCCAGGGTTTAATTTCCTTTTTTGAATTTTGATTCAATTTTCTCGCATCTAACAAATTCTGGTAGCTTATTGAATACTATTTTAAATAAAAGTTATAATTTTTGCAAAACCCAGAATGATGTACAATTTGAAAGTATTTAATTAACTTCCATGAATACATATACATTATCGTAACATATTTTAATTCTAAAAAGCCAAAATTTTTACGTTTGTAAAATGAAGAGGTTTGAAGGTACGGGTCTCATTTTATTACCACCACGTCCATAGTTAAAGGTTAATAATAATATTAATATTAAAAACTATTTTTACATTTTTTTAAATTTAATCCACCGCGGAATGTATAGAAAAATTCTTCCCTTCGGAAAAATTCCTATTTATTGCACCTAAATTTAGAAGTTGCAATGTCATATCTAAAATCTTGTCCATTTTATAGTCATTTTAAATTTAAAAACGTAATGGAGTGAAAACTTTAATGATTTCGAGAGACACTTACCTAAGTATAATACCTAACATAGAAAATACAAGATGCTATCTGAAATGTGACATATCTTATGACCATTTTAAATCCCTAAAATTCAAACTTAATATAGCCCCATACAATTCACCTGTAAAATGAAGAGCGATAAAGTTTAAGATAGTGTAATAAGTTTGTTTATTAAAGAGAAAAATTAAATATATTTATTTGTAAGTTTGGCAAGAACTTATATATTTGCCGACAAATGATTTCTCTTCAATATATTATAATATATTAATTTTAGCCGCTAATCTATTTAGATACCCAAAATGAATTGAACTCAAATTTACTGCATACATAATCAGAATAATGATTTTTGTACTATACATGAGTTTGAATTTTAATTTACAAAATTTTATACGTATCAAATTTCACACTGCATGTGTAACATAAAGGTATTTCATAAAATATACTTTAATCTTTGATCAATTAATATGATTATGTTTGCAATATTATTTATAATTAAAATGTTTTATATGTAATTCTCATATTTCGAATTACAAATATTCATATTATTAAATAACATTACATCCTTACCCTTAAGACTATTTTTAGAGCATTTTTAAAAAAAAATCCCTTTCTCTAAACCAAATTTTGCTATTAATTACGCTAGATTGAGAGAAAAAAATAGATATTACAGGTAGATTTCTAGTCAAATTTTGAAAAATTATTTACAAGTGCTAGATTCTAGCTTGGAGTATTGTTTTTCGGTTCTAGTTTCTAGGACTGTTTTCAACTATATTTCTAAATTTCTATTATAAAACTAGAATCCTAGTTTTTAAATAAAACTAGAACTGTTTTGTTAAAAAACTACAAATTTATATTTCTAGTCAATTACGCTAGAATCTAGGAACATACTTTAATTATATCTCTAGATTTTAGGCCACTTAACTAGAATCTAGTTATCATTAATGAAAGAGGGGAATCATTCTGACTTGAGTTTAACATAAAATAAAGTGCCGAAAAGCTAAAAAGTTATTTTTTACTCCATATAACCAAAACCAAAATTGAGCTGTGAAAAATAACCAATAGCGCAATAACAAATTGGTATAGTCGCGTTCACTTCATTTAAGTTTAGAATTTGACTGAGTAATCAAATTTGTGCTTAATAATTTTAATAATATTCTTTTTTTAAATAAATTAATCTGTGAATAAGTTTAAAGTAGGGTTGGGTACGTAAGCCTGCATAGCAAAGTCCGGAACAAAAAATCCGGAAAAAAAAATCCGGAAAATCAAAATCCGGAAAATCAAAATCCGGAAAATCAAAATCCGGACTGTGAAAATCCGGAAAATGAAAATCCGGAATGTGAAAATCCTGAATGTGAAAATCCGGAAAGGCGTTTAAAAGTTTAGTCTTAAAAATCGCGCGATTTTTAAGACTAAACTTTTAAACGAAATAAATACTTAAGTTTATTTATTTAAAAAAATAAAATTTAAATTTAAATTTTGAAATTTAATTTTAAACGAATTTTACAAAATATTTCCAGGGTAACATATATGTATACTTTCAATTGTTAATAAATTTTCTTAACAATTGCAACTATGCTACTTAGATTTTTATTTTTTTAAGCAAATATCTATTATCGTAATATATCCGACCATCCACAAATTGTTCGTTTACCTTACATTTTTTTAAAAGTTAATACATATTTGATTTTTATTTGATTAGATAATTTTTAAACTCTATTTTTATTAAAACTTGTGAATAAGAATTATTAAAAAACAAAAATTAAAAAAAAAACCCAAAAAAAAAACCTAAAAAAAAAGAGTTAAAAACAAAATTAAAAAAAGAGTAACCAAAACTCCACCACGTCCACGTCGTTGGTTCTAGGTCTTGTTAAGTGTGGAAAATTTTCCGGATTTTTTCCGGATTTTGCGGGATTTTCATATTCCGGATTTTCATTTTCCGGATTTTCATTTTCCGGATTTTCACATTCCGGATTTTCATTATCCGGATTTTGAAATTCGGGATTTATAAAAATTCCGGATTTTAGTCATTCCGGATTTTTTTTTTCCGGATTTCGGACCACTCCCTTTAAAGTAAAATTTTATTTTATTTTGCATATACAAATTGTGAAATAAAATTTATAACATTATAATTTAGTTTTTGAAATTGTTTATGTATCCTAAATAGATTTTATAAAAAACTTCAAATAAATGCTTGAATTTAATTATGACTTTTTTTTTGTTTTTTTTTTTTTGTAATTTTAGTGAAGAAATTCAAATAAGTTTTCTGATTAGTACTCACTGGAATCTAGTTATGTGATGTGAATAATTTAGATTTTTTAACTTATCAGAGAGAGATAAAGTTTAATCAATTCACAGTTTAGATTTAGACGTATTATTGTTCATCGTAGCTAGATTCAAGTTGTTACAATTAGGATAAACAGTCTTAAGAATTAGATTCTTATTTAATAACCGCTCTTCAATTTTTCCAATTTACATTACTATCGGAAATCAAGAGTAGTTAGTCACATTATATTAATTATCCTTATCACATTATATTAGTCACATGTGTCCCATAATATTAAAAATATAAATATTATAAAAGTGATACAGTGAAAATAAAATGTAAAAATAAAAGTGTTACATTTGAGAAAATGAAATTCAATATATAATTTAAATAAATTCCTTTCTCAATTCGATAAAATAAAAATAAAATAAACGTATTATAAATTTCAATGCATATTTTTTATATTTATTTTAATAATATGGCGTTATAATAATTCAATGCAATTGTTTTTATAGTGAAATTAAATAAGTTTTCTTTCTATACGATCGATCTAACTTCACTTTTGTTGAGCGATTATTATTTTGGTTTTTTATTATTAATATTAATTTTTTATTATTAGCGATTATTATTAATGGTTTTTTCATATTGTAATTAAAATTTAAAAAATATACCATCTAGTAATTAGAACTGGGACAACTTATTTAATTCAACTAGATAAGCAGTTGCAACAATTATTAATTTTTAATTAATTTTTAAATTAAAATTAAAATTACAGATTGAAGCAGATTTTTAACGCTAACAGGTTCGGATATAGGAGATTGGCAAAAAAAATTAACAAGCAAAAAGTAGTACCCGAAATAAAATTATAACGAAAGATGTAAATGAATGGGAATTCAAAGAAATCAAAAATCTTATATGCTGGCTAAATGTAAGCATATATTAAAATTATAATATTGTCGATAATTGTTTTTGTTTAAATCATTTTGTTTAATTAAAGACTGAGGACTCCATGGAAGAATTTATAAAGAAATGAAAATGTGTAATATGGAATCCATGTGTCCCTAAGTTTTCATTTTCTGTGAAAGATAACATATATTCATTTAGTACTCTTTGATTTATCTCAATGGAGATACATTCAGGATTGTAAGCAGTAGATGTTTCATACATTCAGGGCTCGGATTCTCTGAGTCAATATCGCGTAGAACGATAATCGAGTAAAAATTTCGATGACGTTTCTCCAAATAAAAAATTGGAATCACGACAATCGATTGATATCGTATCGAAATTATTTGAAAAAGTAGTAGATTTTACTTCAATAATAATGTCAAATTATATATGACAAATATAATTTCAAATATAATATATAGTAAAGCTTAGTACGCTGTTCTTGCTAAAAAAAATTTTCCATATAAAATTTAACTTCAATTATTAAATATTAATAAGTAATTAATTATTAATAATAATTATTAATAATAATAATAATATTTAATTACTAATTATTAAAACTTCATTATTTATCTCTACTATTTAATTTAGTTTAGCAAAAGCAGAGTACTAGGCTTTACTATATAATTTGAAATATAATTTGATTTTAATTTAATTATTTATGATAAATAATTTCATTCGATAACAAAATAGCTATCGAATGAAATTTATCGTTTTATACTCGATCAATCATATGATAGAATTCCAAATAGCAAATTTATCGTTAGATTTCGATATCGTGTATTCGATATCGACTCTGAGAATCCGAGCCGGATTGTAAGCAGTAGATGTTTCAAACATGAAGTTTCCAAATTGTGCAAATATGTTTAAAAATCTTATTTACATATTCATTGCCCAAATCAGTTTTAATGGTTTTAAATGAACCATATTTTAAAATGAATTTTTCAACTAAAGTTTTAGCAGTAACTAGTGCCTCTTTAGTTTCCATTGGAAAAGTTTCTACGTAATTTGTAAGATCACGTTGTATTGTTAGAATATATCAGAAATTATTTTTCAGATATCTGAAATTATTTTTCAGAAATTAGTTTTAATGGTCCAATTGTGTCAATAGATATTAAATGAAAAGCTGTTGTAGGAGTGACAGGTATACCAGTTTTTCTTTTGTTCTTCTTATTTGTTTATTTTTTGCACAAGTTTCACAGTTATTTATAAATTTGTTTACTATTTTATTCATATTTTTAAATATGATCTTTGATTAATCTTGTTGATGATCTTTTTATACCAGTATGACCGCCATGAGGAGAATTATGAAATTCTTTTATAATATTATTTTTAATGACATTATCTTCAATTTGAACAGGGGGTTCAAATATTGATATTTTTAAATTTGTTTGCTCATATTTTTTAATTATTTCAGTCTGCAAACAGTTAAATATATTTTTAAATTCATTTATATTTATATAATTAAATATTTTATCAGTATTTGCAATTGCTAATTTTTCAATATTATATTTTTTCATCAAAATTACAAGTTTCTCCAAGATCTGATCTAAAGTCACAATATGGCTTATCACTATATGTATTATTATTATTCGTATTCCCCGTTTATTAATTTCAACTAATGGCAAACAATTTCATTATTTTTCATTTGTGTCATTAAAGGTTAATCTTTTTACTTATCTGTTATCAGAAATTGATGTTGCTTCCCAAATATAAAGTTGATCTGGCTTTGATGTTTAATAATTATTTCCGTCAGATTTAATTTGATTTCTGCTCATGTTTCTGGTTATTACATTTACACTAAAAGTCATATTTTTAACTATAGTTGATGTAGGTATCATAGCGTTCAAAATATTAGAGTCAATCTTAATTCTTGAGAGACAATCAGCATTTGTATTAAATTTTCCTTGTTTAAAAACTATTTCAAAATTATAATCACTTAAATCTAATTTAATAAGCGTTAATTTGGAGGATGGATTTTTATGTGTAAAAAGTGAAACTAAAGGTCGATGATCTGTTACCACAATAAATTTTCTGCCATACAGAGATATGGTCTAAAGAAATTGATTGCCCAATGTATGGCAAGAAGTTCTTTTTCAATTATAGCATATAGCATATGAAATTGGTAGATATTTTCCTATTTGACTTTGAGATAAGACTGCTCCTAAAGCTAAATCTGAAGCGTGTGTAGTTAAAACGAAAGTTTCATTGAAATTAGGATATATTAGAATTGGTGATGAAATTAATTTTTCTTTTAAAACTTAAAAAAAAATATTTGGCATGAATCTGTCCAGTTGAAAGAAATATTTTTCTTTGATAAATCATTTATTGGTTTTGCTATTTTTGAGAATTCAGGAATAAATCTCCTATAATAATTGCAGAATGCAACAAATTGTTTTGCTTCGTCTGCATTCTTAAGAATTGGATAGTTTTTAACCTTATCAATTTTTTTAGGATCAGACTTTATACCTTCGTCAGTTATTAAGCGACTTAAATAACTTACTTAATTTCTTAGAAAATTGAATTCTTTTGGATTTAATTTCAAATTACACTTTCTTAATTTTTTGAAAGTTTTAATTAGATTTTGATTATGATGATTCAAGAAATAAACAAAAATAATAATAATAAAAAAATATATAAAATAAAACATAAATATTTTATAAAATTAAATCAAAATAATTAAACCAATTACTAATTTATTCAATCGACTTTTCCGCGGAGACGATGTAGCTAGTTTCAATGATAAAATCCCGCCCCCACAACTTAAATGATGCAGGCGATAATTTTGTTATTTTCAAATAGAAAAGCACTAATCTGTTATACCTAGTTTAGATATAAAATAAAAATATATAAATAAAACCATGACAGGTTTTATATAAACCCTGTCATGGTTTTATGGCCAGCCATTTCAAATTTTTAAAATTTAATTTCCGAAACTACATTTAGGTGTTGTTAAAATTTATTTTTAATGATATATAAAAATAAAACAGCATAAAATTTAATATTAATATTTATTTTATTTTCGCAAAACCATTAATTACATATTTGGTTGTTTGACCCGTAATTTGAGCGTAGCAAAATGTGCAATTGATTTTTTGAAATATAAATTATGCTGAATGTATAATTTGTATGTTATGGGGTTTTTCTTTGGTCCCAAAAAATCAATTAAATAATTTTTTTTTTATTTAAAGGCCTCCCCAAACCGGCTCGATTTTTTCTGCGGCAGCGACACGTTTTTTCCCTTTAATTTATTTACATGGCGGCTTATGAGTATGCCCACACCAACTATACCCCAAGTTAATTGAAGTAGTAAAAAGATATCCAATATTATACAATTATCGGATAAAGAGAGTATACAAATATCAGAAAAAAGATAAAGTATGGGATGATATTAGTAAGGAATTAAATGAAAATAGTAAGTAAATAAGTAAATGTGAAATATTTGAATGTATAATTATATTATTAAACAAATTTATGTTTTTTTAAAGTGATACTATACGGAAAAAATGGAAAAATTTAAGGCATTCATATGCCAGATATATTAGGAGCCAAAAGACTGGTCAAGCAGCCAATTATAATTTTTTTTCCCCTATATTTCTACTATTTACAATCGGCCATAATTAAATGTCTTATACATCTACGACGTTGTGAGAGATCTTTCATTGAAGATCATGCCCATTTTGTTATTTTGCAGCTGAATTTCTCAGCTTCTGTTGTCCAAGTCAAGAATATTCCACCGTTTAAGTCGCAATATGTCTCCTACATTGTTCATCAAGTTTCTTGCCAGTTGATTTGGATGTCCTTTCAATTTTTCCTTATAGTTAGTACCGTGATTTCTGACTTCATCTTTTACAGTTGGTAGTTGAAGATATTCGTGTATCTCAGTGTTTCTTGCAAACCAAGGATCATTAGTAATTGATCTCAACAACTTGTTTTGAAATCTTTGTAATCCAATTGTAATCCAATGTAATCCAATCTCCAATTATAACGTGAGGGCAGGGTTCATCTCCAGATTTGAGTTACTGGCAGACCCCCACAATTTAATGCCAAAACTCCAGATAGGTTTGATGATTTGTTTATAAACCAGTAGTTTGTTGCTCAGAGAAAGTGTAGACTCTTTTCCTAGTAGCCAATAAAAATTCTTGTATTGTATATTACATTCAGTTCTCTTCGCCTTTATATGGTGTGACCAAATGAGTCTCCTATCAAGATGTAGCCCAAGATATTTAATACAAGTTTTATGTGGTAAGACTTCGCCAGCTATGGTAACAGGTGCACAATCACCTTTTCTTAAGGTGAAGGTAATATGCTTTAATTTGTTTGCACTACATTTTATTCTCCATTTTGCCAGCCATTGCTCAAACAACCTTTTATTTTATTTCCTGTTTTCTCAATAGCTTCAATAATAGCTTCTTTGGGTGTTGTATAATGCAAATGTTTGATAACTATCTTTTGGCATCTTTCATCTTTTCTTGTAAAAGTGTGCCCAATGAGTCCTTTGGTGCGAATGTGTTCAATCAAGATCTTATACTTGTCGACTGTTTTCGATGAAATAATTAGCTGATTCTTAGATACAACTTTATAGCTGTAATCTTCATTTTCTATAACTTCTTCTATTAGGTTTGTCAGTTCTTTCAAATCATCAATTCCGTATAGAATTATTGGCGGTGGTTTTGAAGTCTTCTTTGTATTTTTTTCCGTAATAATCACGTTTTCGTTGTTGTTTGTAGTATCGTTTAAATCTTCGTCTGGGGAAAGCATAGAAAATCTGTTGGTAGTCATTTCTTGGTATAGGTTTTTTCTTGGTTTTTTATTAACTTTTGTTGAACCGTAGTTATGCTCAGATTTTTCTTATGAGCTTTTGTGTTTGATTGTGTCTGATCCGGTGACCTAATTCTTTTCGGGTTTTGGTCAGACATTCTTTGCCATGTAATTTTTTGAGTTGTTGTTTTTACCATTTCTACATTTGTGTCTTGATTTTGTGCTTTAGATATTGGATTACTGCTTGTTTTCGAGAAAGTGCCAATGGAGTTTCGATGTTTCATTATCATACTATTGGAGATGGTCTGTTGTATGTAATTTAGTTGTTGTTGTTTCAACTTGATTTTACTATTTGAACAATTTGCATCGGTTGGCGGCTGGTCGCGAAGTGCCATCACTCCGTCGTTTTCTGCATTCCTCTTCTCAGTTAAGAGATTTTCAATCAGTAGTGTTGTTTGCTGATATCCTTTATCTGGTGCCATTCTTGGTGTTATTAAACTTCTTTCTGTAAATTACTCATTTTTTGATAGATGCAATAGTTGACCACCCCCCCCCCCCCAGAATCCACGGGCCGACTTCCTTGGAGGGTAGATTTTCCAGTAATACTGGTCTGCTACCTGGGGTAATTAATTCCTTAATAGTTTTATCCATTGCGTTTCTACAATTTCTTCCTCTGTCGTTAGTTACTGACCCTATGTCCCACTGCGGGTTGGTTACCGCATTCTTTTATAGGGTGAAATATTTGGAATAGACACATTTTTTATTTAGGTCTGACATTGATATATCAGTTCTATATTTAAATTGATTTGGATTGATATCCATTGGGGTATATTTAATTTTTATATCAGTAGCTCGTCGATTGAAGTGATATAGATTTTCATTTCATTTTGAATATATTTATGCTCGTCGATTGAAGTGATGATTGGTATTTTCATTTCATTTTGAATATATTTATTTTTGTCCAAAAATGGGAAACTTTCTGGAGGAATAAATCCAGAAATCATAGAATTTGCTATATATTGATCAACTTGAAATATTGAATGATTGATTTATTAATGAATTTTCCTGAATTTTTGCAGGTTTATTAAAATGATTTCGAATTAATGAAATGATAAAATTATCAATTCTTACTATTTTACTCCAATTATAAATATTTTTGTTTAAGATGTAATGTTTATAATTAGTATCAGCTTTTCTATACTGGTTACGGCAAACTCGTAGACATTTTCTTTCGAATATTCTTATTTTTTCCATAAGAGAGGCATTGATATTGAACCATATTGGACAACCATATCATAGAATTGGTCTTATGATACGCAATTATTTTCACTCTTGTTAATAGACGACTGGAATAAAATAATCTTTTAGCAATTACAAATGCTTTATTGGCTTTTTCGATAATTTTTTTTATATGTTGTGTATGATTAGTGTTATTTTGCAAGGAAATCCCTAGATATCATACCCGCGTTGGTTCCGATATCGTAATTCTTACAATCCATCCAGGGGTTCCAGAGAAAATCCCAGATGAAAATATAGCCATTCATCATTTCATCCAGACCACTAATTTGAATATGTTTACCAAATATCAGCCCAATCCATCCAGGGGTTCCAGAGAAAATACCAGATGAAAATATGTATGGGTATACATATTTTTTTTGTAGAATAAAATAACCCCCATTATTTTAAATTACGAAAAATAAACAGGAAATTTAGAAATGTTAGAACTTTCTTGACTGCAAAAGCAAATCTTATATGTTGCGCAGTTTTGTAGTTCTGCACAAAAAGTTCTTATATTTCTAAGTTAGAACTTGCAGCGCAGTCTGCATTTCCGAAAACGCCCATTCCTTATCTCCCAGAATTAATATAACTCTGAGCTGCGTCGAACATTTCTTGTAAAGAATTTTCGATCTTTTCTAGCATTTTACTTGCAACATAAATTGTCAGATCATCAGCAAAAGCAATTGAACAGTTTATCACACCATTTGATTGCATATTGTTTAAAAATTCAAGTAATCCATTGATATATATTAAAAATAACAAGTGTGAACAGACTGTGCCTGACATGAATGACACCTGAAAATGGAAAATCTGGTTTCAAAAGCTATATTTGTTGCTCGTCTTGGTTCATTCGAGATATTTGAAAAAGCTCGCAAGTCGGACTCTGGTGGATCCCGGAATTCAAAAAAATTATCATAATTTTTTTTTTGTTCTTAAAAAATTGTGTAAGACACCATGCTGTTTTTATTATGAGAGTGGTTGTTGTTGTTTTTGTTTCAATTGGTCTATAAAATATTCTCCATTTTTGAGCCAATATGCCAAATGCATTTTGAACTACCTTTCTAGCAGCACAAAGTCTTACATTATATTTTTCTTTTATTTCATCATTTCTTGATTTTCGATAAGGAAATTGTCTCATTAAATATGGTTTTAGTCCAAAAGCTTCATCTCTAATTATAACGTGAGGGCAGGGTTCATTTTGCAAGGGCAAATTTGTAGGTGATGGAACATTCATCATATTTTGCTCAAATTATTTGCCCATGTTCGATTCCTCGAAAATACCAGAATCACTATTTTTACCATATCCACCAATATCGACACAAACAAAAAATTTTTATCGTGACCAACGATAGCCATGAGCACCATAGAAAATTTGTTCAAGTAGCACCAATAATTTGATCCAGTATTGTCTGGACACTTGATGGTGACGTGCTTACCATCTATACGTCCAATACAATTTTGGAATCGCCATAAATTCTTGAACCCTTCAGCAGATTCTGTCCAAGTTTCCATAGTTGGTTCTGGTAAATATATACTTTGTAGTTTAGTGCAAATAACTTCACAAACTTCTAAAGCTATTGCACTAACTCTTGAAAAACCAACACGAAAACTATGACCAATTGTTGAGAAACTGTATTTAATTGACACTTTTTTTGACGTTTGGCACGATTTTTTACAGCGTCTGAAAGTTTTAATTAGATTTTGATTATGATGATTCAAGAAATAAACAAAAATAATAATAATAAAAAAATATATAAAATAAAACATAAATATTTTATAAAATTAAATCAAAATAATTAAACCAATTACTAATTTATTCAATCGACTTTTCCGCGGAGACGATGTAGCTAGTTTCAATGATAAAATCCCGCCCCACAACTTAAATGATGCAGGCGATAATTTTGTTATTTTCAAATAGAAAAGCACTAATCTGTTATACCTAGTTTAGATATAAAATAAAAATATATAAATAAAACCATGACAGGTTTTATATAAAACCTGTCATGGTTTTATGGCCAGCCATTTCAAATTTTTAAAATTTAATTTCCGAAACTACATTTAGGTGTTGTTAAAATTTATTTTTAATGATATATAAAAATAAAACAGCATAAAATTTAATATTAATATTTATTTTATTTTCGCAAAACCATTAATTACATATTTGGTTGTTTGACCCGTAATTTGAGCGTAGCAAAATGTGCAATTGATTT
Source organism: Empis stercorea (assembly GCA_949752835.1). Lineage (NCBI taxonomy): Eukaryota > Metazoa > Arthropoda > Insecta > Diptera > Empididae > Empis > Empis stercorea. The sequence goes on along the minus strand of OX457086.1, from coordinate 38,763,699 downwards.
TTTGAAATATACATTATGCTGAATGTATAATTTGTATGTTATGGGGTTTTTCTTTGGTCCCAAAAAATCAATTAAATAATTTTTTTTTTATTTAAAGGCCTCCCCAAACCGGCTCGATTTTTTCTGCGGCAGCGACACGTTTTTTCCCTTTAATTTATTTACATGGCGGCTTATGAGTATGCCCACACCAACTATACCCCAAGTTAATTGAAGTAGTAAAAAGATATCCAATATTATACAATTATCGGATAAAGAGAGTATACAAATATCAGAAAAAAGATAAAGTATGGGATGATATTAGTAAGGAATTAAATGAAAATAGTAAGTAAATAAGTAAATGTGAAATATTTGAATGTATAATTATATTATTAAACAAATTTATGTTTTTTTAAAGTGATACTATACGGAAAAAATGGAAAAATTTAAGGCATTCATATGCCAGATATATTAGGAGCCAAAAGACTGGTCAAGCAGCCAATTATAATTTTTTTCCCCCTATATTTCTACTATTTACAATCGGCCATAATTAAATGTCTTATACATCTACGACGTTGTGAGAGATCTTTCATTGAAGATCATGCCCATTTTGTTATTTTGCAGCTGAATTTCTCAGCTTCTGTTGTCCAAGTCAAGAATATTCCACCGTTTAAGTCGCAATATGTCTCCTACATTGTTCATCAAGTTTCTTGCCAGTTGATTTGGATGTCCTTTCAATTTTTCCTTGTTGTTAGTACCGTGATTTCTGACTTCATCTTTTACAGTTGGTAGTTGAAGATATTCGTGTATCTCAGTGTTTCTTGCAAACCAAGGATCATTAGTAATTGATCTCAACAACTTGTTTTGAAATCTTTGTAATCCAATTGTAATCCAATGTAATCCAATCTCCAATTATAACGTGAGGGCAGGGTTCATCTCCAGATTTGAGTTACTGGCAGACCCCCACAATTCAATGCCAAAACTCCAGATAGGTTTGATGATTTGTTTATAAACCAGTAGTTTGTTGCTCAGAGAAAGTGTAGACTCTTTTCCTAGTAGCCAATAAAAATTCTTGTATTGTATATTACATTCAGTTCTCTTCGCCTTTATATGGTGTGACCAAATGAGTCTCCTATCAAGATGTAGCCCAAGATATTTAATATAAGTTTTATGTGGTAAGACTTCGCCAGCTATGGTAACAGGTGCACAATCACCTTTTCTTAAGGTGAAGGTAATATGCTTTAATTTGTTTGCACTACATTTTATTCTCCATTTTGCCAGCCATTGCTCAAACAACCTTTTATTTTATTTCCTGTTTTCTCAATAGCTTCAATAATAGCTTCTTTGGGTGTTGTATAATGCAAATGTTTGATAACTATCTTTTGGCATCTTTCATCTTTTCTTGTAAAAGTGTGCCCAATGAGTCCTTTGGTGCGAATGTGTTCAATCAAGATCTTATACTTGTCGACTGTTTTCGATGAAATAATTAGCTGATTCTTAGATACAACTTTATAGCTGTAATCTTCATTTTCTATAACTTCTTCTATTAGGTTTGTCAGTTCTTTCAAATCATCAATTCCGTATAGAATTATTGGCGGTGGTTTTGAAGTCTTCTTTGTATTTTTTTCCGTAATAATCACGTTTTCGTTGTTGTTTGTAGTATCGTTTAAATCTTCGTCTGGGGAAAGCATAGAAAATCTGTTGGTAGTCATTTCTTGGTATAGGTTTTTTCTTGGTTTTTTATTAACTTTTGTTGAACCGTAGTTATGCTCAGATTTTTCTTATGAGCTTTTGTGTTTGATTGTGTCTGATCCGGTGACCTAATTCTTTTCGGGTTTTGGTCAGGCATTCTTTGCCATGTAATTTTTTGAGTTGTTGTTTTTACCATTTCTACATTTGTGTCTTGATTTTGTGCTTTAGATATTGGATTACTGCTTGTTGTTCGAGAAAGTGCCAATGGAGTTTCGATGTTTCATTATCATACTATTGGAGATGGTCTGTTGTATGTAATTTAGTTGTTGTTGTTTCAACTTGATTTTACTATTTGAACAATTTGCATCGGTTGGCGGCTGGTCGCGAAGTGCCATCACTCCGTCGTTTTCTGCATTCCTCTTCTCAGTTAAGAGATTTTCAATCAGTAGTGTTGTTTGCTGATATCCTTTATCTGGTGCCATTCTTGGTGTTATTAAACTTCTTTCTGTAAATTACTCATTTTTTGATAGATGCAATAGTTGACCACCCCCCCCCCCCAGAATCCACGGGCCGACTTCCTTGGAGGGTAGATTTTCCAGTAATACTGGTCTGCTACCTGGGGTAATTAATTCCTTAATAGTTTTATCCATTGCGTTTCTACAATTTCTTCCTCTCTCGTTAGTTACTGACCCTATGTCCCACTGCGGGTTGGTTACCGCATTCTTTTATAGGGTGAAATATTTGGAATAGACATATTTTTTATTTAGGTCTGACATTGATATATCAGTTCTATATTTAAATTGATTTGGATTGATATCCATTGGGGTATATTTAATTTTTATATCAGTAGCTCGTCGATTGAAGTGATATAGATTTTCATTTCATTTTGAATATATTTATGCTCGTCGATTGAAGTGATGATTGGTATTTTCATTTCATTTTGAATATATTTATTTTTGTCCAAAAATGGGAAACTTTCTGGAGGAATAAATCCAGAAATCATAGAATTTGCTATATATTGATCAACTTGAAATATTGAATGATTGATTTATTAATGAATTTTCCTGAATTTTTGCAGGTTTATTAAAATGATTTCGAATTAATGAAATGATAAAATTATCAATTCTTACTATTTTACTCCAATTATAAATATTTTTGTTTGAGATGTAATGTTTATAATTAGTATCAGCTTTTCTATACTGGTTACGGCAAACTCGTAGACATTTTCTTTCGAATATTCTTATTTTTTCCATAAGAGAGGCATTGATATTGAACCATATTGGACAACCATATCATAGAATTGGTCTGATACGCAATTATTTTCACTCTTGTTAATAGACGACTGGAATAAAATAATCTTTTAGCAATTACAAATGCTTTATTGGCTTTTTCGATAATTTTTTTTATATGTTGTGTATGATTAGTGTTATTTTGCAAGTAAATCCCTAGATATCATACCCGCGTTGGTTCCGATATCGTAATTCTTACAATCCATCCAGGGGTTCCAGAGAAAATCCCAGATGAAAATATAGCCATTCATCATTTCATCCAGACCACTAATTTGAATATGTTTACCAAATATCAGCCCAATCCATCCAGGGGTTCCAGAGAAAATACCAGATGAAAATATGTATGGGTATACATATTTTTTTTGTAGAATAAAATAACCCCCATTATTTTAAATTACGAAAAATAAACAGGAAATTTAGAAATGTTAGAACTTTCTTGACTGCAAAAGCAAATCTTATATGTTGCGCAGTTTTGTAGTTCTGCACAAAAAGTTCTTATATTTCTAAGTTAGAACTTGCAGCGCAGTCTGCATTTCCGAAAACGCCCATTCCTTATCTCCCAGAATTAATATAACTCTGAGCTGCGTCGAACATTTCTTGTAAAGAATTTTCGATCTTTTCTAGCATTTTACTTGCAACATAAATTGTCAGATCATCAGCAAAAGCAATTGAACAGTTTATCACACCATTTGATTGCATATTGTTTAAAAATTCAAGTAATCCATTGATATATATTAAAAATAACAAGTGTGAACAGACTGTGCCTGACATGAATGACACCTGAAAATGGAAAATCTGGTTTCAAAAGCTATATTTGTTGCTCGTCTTGGTTCATTCGAGATATTTGAAAAAGCTCGCAAGTCGGACTCTGGTGGATCCCGGAATTCAAAAAAATTATCATAATTTTTTTTTTGTTCTTAAAAAATTGTGTAAGACACCATGCTGTTTTTATTATGAGAATGGTTGTTGTTGTTTTTGTTTCAATTGGTCTATAAAATATTCTCCATTTTTGAGCCAATATGCCAAATGCATTTTCAACTACCTTTCTAGCAGCACAAAGTCTTACATTATATTTTTCTTTTATTTCATCATTTCTTGATTTTCGATAAGGAAATTGTCTCATTAAATATGGTTTTAGTCCAAAAGCTTCATCTCTAATTATAACGTGAGGGCAGGGTTCATTTTGCAAGGGCAAATTTGTAGGTGATGGAACATTCATCATATTTTGCTCAAATTATTTGCCCATGTTCGATTCCTCGAAAATACCAGAATCACTATTTTTACCATATCCACCAATATCGACACAAACAAAAAATTTTTATCGTGACCAACGATAGCCATGAGCACCATAGAAAATTTGTTCAAGTAGCACCAATAATTTGATCCAGTATTGTCTGGACACTTGATGGTGACGTGCTTACCATCTATACGTCCAATACAATTTTGGAATCGCCATAAATTCTTGAACCCTTCAGCAGATTCTGTCCAAGTTTCCATAGTTGGTTCTGGTAAATATATACTTTGTAGTTTAGTGCAAATAACTTCACAAACTTCTAAAGCTATTGCACTAACTCTTGAAAAACCAACACGAAAACTATGACCAATTGTTGAGAAACTGTATTTAATTGACACTTTTTTTGACGTTTGGCACGATTTTTTACAGCGTCGGATTGGCCTAGTTTGGGGAGGCCTTAAATAAAAAATTTGTTTCTTTGGGCATGAAAAATCAATTTTTTTTTATCTAGATCAATTTTATGAAATCAAGTTTTTTTTCAAGATTTACCCCTCCGTCAAAACATTTCAAAACAACACCTGATGATTTCAAGTGTGCTTTGTTGAATTATTTGATTTAACAAGTACTTTAAAAATTTTTAAATCAGTATTCATTAAAAAAAATAAAAAATAATTATAATAATCTTTGACTATATAATATATGGACTGCTATACGCTTATAATTTCCTTTGCTGTCAAAGAAAAAAATTCTATTAACACTGGTAGCGCATAGCACCAGAGATGGCCAATAAAAGAACTAAAGTTATGGAGTTCTGAAATAAATCCAGTAGAATTCTCAAGTAAAATCTATGGAATTCTCATAAATGATTGTTATTTTATTGGTCGTCAAAAAGGCGAGCATCGCCAAAGGTAATTCGGAATAGTTAGTTCTTTTTTTCGCCATCTCTGGTGGTATGCGCATAGTCGGTGAGGGTTACAGCAATGAAGTTGGTTACTAGCAGTCAAAGATAATAATTATTAAAAACAAAAAAATAATTTAAACCGGTGTGAACAACAGGTTAATTATTACAGGTTAATTATTATAATTATTTTTTATATTCATAAACGTCAAGTTTTATGACAAAAAAAAAATGATTTTGCTATCATGTTCGATTAGACAGCATTTAAATCAAATTTTTGATCAATCCCAATGAAAATCCCTGTAAAATATTATTTTATCCCCTCAAACAAACACGACGCGACGGACGGAACGGATACGTATTCAAATGTCAGAAAAAAGTAGAGTATATAGGAATATATAAAAGGAAGCAAACTGACGACGGAAACGACGTATACGACGCACGGAACGTATTTAAGTTCAATCGATTTCAACTGTCGACGGACGACGGAAATAACTATCATGTCATATTTTATAAATTGACATTTTATAGCATTTGAAAAATAATTTTTTTTGGAAACAATTAAATTTATTAGGAATTCATTTTGGAAACAATTAAATTTATTAGGAATTGCTAAACTAAAATATAAATTTATGTGTGAAGAAAAATTCATACTATAAAATTTATATTTTCCGTTTTAAAAGAAAATTACACAATTTTATTTCACAAAAAAATTTAAAAAAATAATCGGCTGTTGTTTATGTATACTTTGTTGTTTACAATTTTTTTATAAAGACAAATCAAAGTGTCATTGGCGGATTACGGATACGTCGAAATTGTTCTATCGAAAATTCTATTGAGTTTCTTGTCGGTCCGTCAGGTCCGTCGCTTTCGTCATCAGTCGAGTTTGTTTGAACCATATTTCTTATGATAAATTTAGTTTAAGGTTTGAGATATAAGGGGATTTAACGAGATATATACATCATAATATACTTTTATTATTATATAAGATAATTATCCATCATTATCGTGTTATGACAGGGTGCCTTATGACAGTATGTTTTTTTGACGTGCATAAAATTGTTAATTTGTAGGTGAATTATTCAAAAATGGATACCATGCATATATACATTAAATTTCATCATTACTTTAGCTACCTGCTAATTTTTGTACAAATCGAATGAGTCCTAGTACCTAGTACTTTAAGCGTTTAGAAAAGTGAATTTTTATTTTGCGTACCATGAATGATGGACACAATTTGGTTTTTTTCCTGATACTGATTCCCTGACGTCTGAAACGAAAAGAAAACTCAAAATCTCGAATAAGAACATTTGGAAACTTCGAACGCATAGCTGAATATATTTGATGATATGAACCAAAAAATATTTAAAAAATAAGTAAAGAATAAGAATGAATAATAAACAATTCAAAAATAATTAAGGTTTTTTATTTTAAATATTTTCCTTAAAACTAAAACCAAAATTATTAATTTAAATTAAATCAATATTTTCTGTGATCAAATCATGTATATAGCTATATAAGTTGAAAAGGTTAATCCTAAAATCTCTAGCTAAATCATAAGTTAACAAAATAAATAATAATGAAATAATAATAATAAACAATTCAAAAAATACACTTTAATTTATTTACGAATTTGAAAAGACTTTCAAGAAGCTTATGGATCTGATTATCACGAATCAAAATATTTATGCCATATCATAATAAAAGTATTAATTTAAAAAATTAATTTGAGCAACAGTTGATTTTGTGTTTTACAAACTAAATAATAGTCTCATAAAAATTGATGGGCAATTTAATATAATACCATAGAGGGTTAAATCTTCTAAGCGCAAATTCCTTCTCTTTTATATCCATTTTCATAAATATGTACTATACTCGTATTTTTTTATTTACTAATGTTTAAATGTTTCCATGCCAATAAAAAGATCATAAAATGTGGTTTGATGGATCTATTAACGCGCATCAAAACATAACTACTTCTTTTTTGTCCCAAAATTATTATTATATGCAATGTTTTTATTTAAGGTTTAGATATATACATATAAATATATATGCTCAAAATCAAATTTACCAGACATTTTATGGGCAGTAAAATTGAAGAGCTGTTAAGATGCCTTGTCGCAATAAGTTGAATAAGTAAATCCAGACTGGTTTAAGTATCTGAAGGTCGTCAATAATGTTTATTTTTATGGCTGATATTCAAAATATATACGGAAGTAAAAAAAACACTTAAAAAGTAATAAACTTTTGGAAAGTTATCATTACTTTAATCCGCGTGTATAGGCTATCAAATTAAATTTTATTGTTTTGTGATTGAAAAAACAAATAGGGTTCGTAAAAGAGATAAAAAAATATAATGTTATAAAAAAAAATCGTTTAAAGAACTAGTTTTAATGTTGAAATATCATGCCAATTAAATTAGAAAATGCATAAAACTTTTTTCATTTTTATTAATCATAGGTATATATTATAATTTATTATCGCCTTTCGAATATTGAGAATTTGTTTGAAAAATTATATGATGTAAATATCATTACTGCAGTGTTTAGATGATGGCGAAACTCATATTTTTAGGCAAAATAAGAAAATTCAACTTACGAAAGAATGAAACAAAAACATAATTTTCGTTGGGGAATTTATAGCATCTATTTGGCATTCCGAGAATTTATGGAACTTTTTGACATTCCTAAAAAATATTGTTTTGACATTTTAAATAATTCATTTAAAAAAAAAATAATTCATCATTTTTTTACCAAAAGCTATGTATTTACTTAGTACTCAGTTAAAAAAAGGTATGTTTTTATATAGAAAATTTTGCCATGGGAAAAATTTTTTCCTTACTTTTTACTTTGTCATATTCACATATAATAATCAATATGATTAAATTATATTACATATAAATTATATTATATTTTACTGATTTTTAATATGATATTTTCCTCACAGTTTTCACAGCTTTCTTTTGGAAGTAAATACCTCGCTTCAAAATATAAATTTTTTTTAACAAAATATAATTCAACACTAACTATTGTCAGAATGCTATAAAAAATATTTTTTACATTCACGATGTCTATATATGTAGTTTTTCTATTAAATCTCATCTTTCGGTTGTTCAATATTCAATTATAGCACAAGACAAGAGAGCATGTCTTGTGCTATAATTGTTCCTCTTGTCTTCGAATTCGGAAATTCAATTTCGGTAATTGGACGTCTTAAAAAGTGGGAAATAATTTATTGGACGATATTGATCTCTCTACCGCACCTATGCATAAATACATTTTGCATCCTTTTTGCTTTTGGAATCTAAAATTAGCCATCGTGTACGCAGCCTTTAAACAAATCTAAATATGACAAAAGATATAATTTCATCTTGATAATCTTTTCTCTACAAGATATGATTTACACACGCAACTTTGCAGGCGACAATTCTGACGTTCGACCTGTTCTCTCATTTTTTATGTGTGTTAGAAAAGGAAAAAAATTATCGCCTGAAAAGTTGCCTGAGCTTGAAAATTTTCATGCTATTGTAGTGTATACAAATTTGAAATTATTAAAATGACATAAAAAAGTATGTTTTTCATATTTTATGTTTCTTATTTTATATATGAAAAAAAGTGAAGATCTATGCAGTAAATTTAGAATTTCACTTTGAAAATCATGATTATTTTGGAAAACTTCGTATTTCAGATTCCCTTTACTTTGCGTTTCACTTTCACAAAATTGGAGTATTCTAGAAAACGATCGAACAACTACACAATATTTTTGGTTAACACAAATATTTTTGGTTATGTTTTTCTATTTTTGCTTCATATTAATAAATTTCGAAATTTAATTTTTTTCTTACGTTTTAGATGTCAGAGAATCAGCATCATACGATTTTCGCAAAACAGAGTTGCGAGTTTCGCATCCATTGGCACCGCGTAACAAATTCGCATTCGAAATTAGTTTTGCCATATACTATTTCGTATTTTGGCATAATTTTTCAATATTTTGGCATAATTTGTCAATCTTTTGGCATAATTCATTTAAATATAAAAATTAATAAAATTTAAACGATCAAAGTAAAATACAATGAATGAAAGGAATAAAGCAATATTGCAAAATATTTACAATTTACTTTACGGATTTTTATTTTAATCATATCATAAATAATAAAGAATCTTTCCTTACAAAACACATAGTTATGTAACAATAATTAATAAATTAATAAGGCAATAACCAAAAGAATCAATTTAAAAATTAAAATTCGACTTGTTAATTTCATGGCCATTAATCAACAAATTTTATTAACATAATATTACAGACATTAATTAGGTATAACCTTTGTATATAAATTTATATAGTAGTCCCACTTGACTGATTTTTTTTGAATCGTGGCGACGAGAGAAGTGCTAACTAAAATATAGTAGGGACATAAATCATATTTTTAATTTAACAGGGCCATCTACATTTGAATAACTGAAACAATTCAAAATGGCAAATTTGTGTATATTTGTTATTGTAATTTTTTTTATTTCTTATTCTTGGTACAGAAGTGTAAGGGGGGAAGAAAATATATAGAAAAAAAAATTTTATATGCGTATTTGAATAATTTTTAATGAATTTTAGAATAGAAAAATATTGTTTTGTAAATTGCTAGGGATGGTGACGTAAGGGGGAAGAAAACATATGAGATTTTTTTTTATGAATATATGCGTATTCGTATTAATGAATATAATTTTCTGAACTAATTTAAGAATTTAAAATATTTTTTATTTTTTTATTCTTAAATTCTTGGGGAAGAAAATATATGAGATTTCTTTCTAGAATGTTCTAGAATGTTCTAGAAATCGAATAATTTTAAGGAATTTATGAATTAAAATTGTTTTTTGTGTTATTATTCATTGGCGATGGTGCCGATTTTATAAAATTTCCTCATTTTTTAATTTTTATTGGTCTGGATGAAATGATGAGTGGCCATATTTTCATCTAGGATTTTCTATAGTACCACTGGATGGATTGTGCTAAAATTTTGCAACCACATTCAAATTAGTGGTCTGGATGAAATGATGAATGGCCATATTTTCATCTGGGATTTACTCTGGTACCTCTGGATGGATTGAACTGATATCTGGTAAACACACTCATTATAGTGTCCTATAGTTAACTATGCCAGTGCTCCTCCATTATATCCCACAATGTATCAGAAATCACGTTTTCATCATCTAACCATCTTCCAAGTACAGCTAATGGAGGAGCACTGGCATAGTTAACTATAGGACA